>JAHSPW020000008.1:17366541-17966541 GCA_019985065.2 Arctostaphylos glauca | reverse complement strand
AGGAAAATGTGTAGGCATGGTAACAACTAATTCAGGATTGGTCCGCTACCATAGCAATACATTTTTTTTGGGATAAACTACCATAGCAATATTAATCCAACAAGGAAAGAAACAAACAAATATAAACACATAGGAGAAAGAAAGAATGGAAATTTCTACCAACCTCTGCACCTCGCCTTCCATGGTCACTGCCAGACAGTGACTATCTCCACACGCAATTTGCTTTATCTGTAAACCCTGTAATGCTTTGATTGGCTGAGGAGTAAACAAGTCGCTAGAGTTTCCATGACCCAGCCTCCCAAAATCACCCCTGCAAAATTTCACGAGAGAGGAACTACGTTATGTCTAATAGGAACCAGATAAGACTTAAGAGATGATCACAGGAACAGGAGCCATTAACATAGAAAGTGATAGCATTCTTACAATCTGATAGATATGCTTGATGGCCTGTAGAATAGCAGTTTATCATAGTGCAATGAGTTTAGGATTCATCATGCATCCACGAGGATATCAAATGACAAATCTAACATCCTAGAGAAACTTGACAGTGATAAACCTTTCAGCATCGAAGAGAGTTTCTCACTTTCGGATTCAAGAAACAACTATGAAAAGTATGTTTACCTTTCGAAGGCACAATAACAAAACAAGCGATCTAATGTAATTGTAGACCCAAAGGAAAAATCAATTGTACTGAGGTTAAAAAGCTGAATGAAAAGGCGGGTAACAAATTTAACTTGAATCCGAAAATAACACCTCTCATTTATACCAAAACTCAAATACAAGTTAAACAAGAAGACAGGTTAGCTATTTGAATAGCACATCTGTGAATCTCTGCAGAAGAAGAATATAAAGCTCAAAACGTTCACATAGAAGTTTACCACGTATGGGATACTTCCAACCACGAAAGAACTTATGTCAGACGTACCATTGTAATCTGCATGATGTACATGTACTAGACAAACAAAATTGCAGACAGATAAGAGTAACGAGCTTGAAATGTCTAGCTTGAGAAGCTAATGCAGAGGAAACCATAAGATCAAGAAATTAGTGACTCGAAGGATACTAAACGACCCACAATTAATTTTGCTTATAGTATAAAAATGCAAAGTGAGCCACTATTAGGATGTATACACATACTAACAGACTTCCACGAGCTTTTCTTTCCAAGAGTGAATGAAATAAATCCATATTAAGCATATTGTACTCAATTATGTTCAACTTATGAAGCTTGAAAAAGTGGGTGAATTTCCTTGCACTACTGCTACAATAATTGGACCTCAAGCTGTAGACAAGATTTGAATCCTATGTCAATCCACAGATATTGTGTTATTAATTTCCTTGCACTACTGCTACAATAATTGGACCTCAAGCTGTAGACAAGATTTGAATCCTATGTCAATCCACAGATATTGTGTCATTGGAATACCTAAGTGGAAGGATAGCCTATTTCTGAGTAGCAAATGAAATCCAACCACTAACCATAACAATCACTAATGCATGTAGTATAACAAGCCATATGGAAATTGAAAGTTTCACGTGTAGCATGCTAGCATCTTGTCAAGCCATGCCTTGGACCCGTTGGTTCAATTGGGTGTTGATTAGTAGTGTAGAGGGAAATTGAAAGTTTCATGTGCAGCATGCTAGCATCTTGTCAAGCCATGCCTTGGACCCCTCAAGCCATGCCTTGGACCCCTTGGTTCAATTGAGTGTTGATTAGTAGTGTAGAGGGAAATTGAAAGTTTCACGTGCAGCATGCTAGCATCTTGTCAAGCCATGCCTTGGACCCCTTGGTTCAATTGAGTGTTGATTAATAGTGTAGAGGGAAAAATAATTGGATATTGGACCGAGCATTTGGGCAAGCCAAAGTTTGTATAGGCTATTGGTCCAAACAGGAACAGAAGTTAGCGGTGTAAGGCATTTGGGCTATGATAGAAGGGCCAAGGGCTTTGAGCCCAGCCTATGGAAGCATGTGGACAACGCACCGAATGGTGTTGACCCAGGCCCATCCCGTCAAGGTTATTTGACCCAATTAGCAGCCATGGATGCCCACTGCTTGGCCACGTGTTGGAGACCGACATGGCACTAAAAAACATGCATGATGTCATGATGTCTTGGAGAGATCCAAAAACGGTGACAGGATCGTGTCATGCACACGAGGCCTTTATGAGGGCAGAGAATGGGCACGAGGTGCTTTGAGGCCAAGTCACTATCTCTATATAAAGTACACAATCAAACTCTAAGGAGGCACACGCTATATACTCTGCTTCTACTGCTGAGTACTTCTCTGCGAGGAGTCTTCACGTACACAATGAAACTGGTCAAGTGGCACTAACGTTGTTATTACTTGTGCAGATAGTCTGAGGTTGGATTAGAAGAAGACTGTCTAGATGGCGGTAGACGGAGGAATCAACCCCACCACAGGCAGAGTTCAGTTTCTCTTTTCTGTAGGTGGATTTGATACTTTTTTACTTGTGTTTGTATTGACCAGGAATACAACTAAATGAAAACCAACTTAAAATCACTCTCAATTGGATAAAACAATTTGTACCAAGCAAAAATGCTCCAACAACAAATACATGCAGAACTGCACCCAACAAGAGTTCCACTCAAAAGATGTATCCCAAAGTCCTAGGAGAAAACTGAGACATGGTGTGTTGACTTCTTAACCAAATCTATGTTCCAAAAAGAAGGGATAATTCTTTTCCAGAAGGAAACCTAAAATAAAGCCCTTTTATAGAGTCGTTAACCAAATCCATGTTGGACAAATCATAAATTGTTCTATCCCTACAAGGTAACGCCAAAAATAAAAAGAAAAGCCAGCCAGAAGTAAGAATTAACACCAAAAGGTTTTATACACCTATTAATCCTGAAACCCAAATTCTTCGCTGGACACTCTAGGGTTTAGTTTGACTCCCATAGCCCTAAAATAACTGTCAGCTAGAATTTTGGAAAGTTCTCAAACTCCAACTACTTAATCAAGCTAGTCCCAAAACCAAACCAAGAACCTTATTTCACTCTTTGAAATCATAACACAAGCACTCCATAAACTAAGCCCAGGAAATATCCTCAGCTTCTGCATTTCCAATGCAAGCTCATACCTTGCTCCACTCAAGTCATCTCAACACGTCAACAAGTTTTATACAAAATTACTCTAGCCAATCATATGAATTTCTCCACTCAAGTCATCTCAAGTTAGTTTTTTCAACGAGATGCCCTTTTTTAATTGCAAGGTTGTTTTACCGCCTCAAATTATTTTATCTTGTCATTTTAGCACAATTGACCTAGATCAGATAATCCTTACCAGCACATTCTAAGTAGCACTGACCTGGACACAAGACAACATGGATACACCGAAATGTCAATCACGTCTCCAATTGTGCTAATTAAATTGTAATAAAATGACATTAAAACATGCAGTATGAGCCTGGAAGACGTTACAAATTTAAATGATACAAAATTTCTTAAATGTCTCAATGTGAATATTTACTCACATACAACCAAAAATATGCAAAATAACATAAATAAAACCAAAAATCCATATATATCATGTTAGTTGTTATGTGGGATAGATTAGGTTATGTTAACCCTAATGGGCCTAGGTGGTTAGAGCCCATTAGGTTAACCCTAATCTCATCTATAAATAAAAGAGTGTTAGAATAGTAATGGTTAAGTTGTTATTAATGTTTAGTTGCAAGGGTATTATTGACCTTTCATGTAATTAGGGTTACCTAGGGTTTCTAGGTTTTCTCTATATATTGATGTACTGGCCCCTTGTAACATAATCACTCAATAATACAATTCTTCTTTCTCTAGTTTCACAACATGGTATCAGAGCATAAGATCTAGGCCTGTGGAATAATCGCTTTCCGGCGGGCGGCTTATGCCTTGCCGCCGTCCGCCGGTTGCATCAGGGTCCTCTGTTGTTTGCTTTTGCCTGTGGTTCCGTTGCCTCTGTTTGAGTTCGTTGTCTCTGGTTCTGTTAAGCCTTTTGCTAGCCGCCTTTCGTTGGCTCGCCTGCCTCTGGTTCACTTCCGGTCTGTTTCTGATCTGCCGTCTACCTCTGGTCTGTTGCTGTTGCTGTCTGTTGTTTGCTGACTTCAGCCACCTGGTCAGCCGCCTGGTGCTAGCCATTCCACCTGGTCAGCCGCCTGCTTCCGCCTGGGTCTATTGTTTGAATCTTGTGGTACCCTCGTCAGTCTTCTACCCTAACCTGTTTCGTTTTAGGCGTTGGTTGCTCCAGCCCCTTGGTTGTGTTGTGGGCCTGATCTGCTGTTGTGGGCCGCACCCCCCTTGCTCCCTCATTGTTGTCGGTTGCCCCTCAAGTTTGTTTTGATTATAGTTTGATTCCCAAACTTTGCAATATTTGATTTTGGTCCCTGCCGTTTAGATTTTTGGTGAATTTATGGACAAGTCTTTCTTTTGTTGGTTGGTTGTTAAATCCCCGTTTGGTGTGCCAAGTGGCCCCAAGTTGTGCCGTGTGGCACCTTGTTGTGATCCTAGTTGGATTCTTTGTTTCTCTCTTCCCGTGCGATTCGGGGTTCGCACGTGAGGGGGAGAACTTGTCCCATATTCCTTTGTTAGTTATATTCTACTGGGTACCAAAATTAATGTTGTCAAAGAATTAAAGTTGTTGAAGAATTGTTGAAGTCGTTGGAGAATCGAAGTTGTCAAAGACATCAGTTGGAGCATCTCTTTTTCGTTGGAGAATCGAAGTTGTCAAAGACATCAGTTGGAGCATCTCTTTTTCATGTTGGCAAACCCATAATGCTCTCCATGCTCGCATCATGTGTTTGAGGGGGAGTGTTAGTTGTTATGTGGGATAGATTAGGTTATGTTAACCCTAATGGGCCTAGGTGGTTAGAGCCCATTAGGTTAACCCTAATCTCATCTATAAATAAAAGAGTGTTAGAATAGTAATGGTTAAGTTGTTATTAATGTTTAGTTGCAAGGGTATTATTGACCTTTCATGTAATTAGGGTTACCTAGGGTTTCTAGGTTTTCTCTATATATCGATGTACTGGCCCCTTGTAACATAATCACTCAATAATACAATTCTTCTTTCTCTAGTTTCACAACATATCATAACCCCAACAACAAGATATTTTTCACATAACAATTGCATTCTAAAGAATGGAAAACAAATTTCAAAACTTTGTAAAAGATAACATGTCTTATAAATTTTTCAGAACATAATTAGTGCCTAAGTTGTGTTTTTTAAGGATGCAAAACATCCCTACTATGAAGAGGCTCCTCTTATAGGACATTTTTCTAAGGAAACAAGACGTGTCGCCCCAGTAATGATTTATTGATTATGGTGAATTTATTAAGTCACATTGAAAAAGCATCTGGCATATATTTATAAGTGTCTAAGGAGCATCGGTGATCTCATGAAACACCCCCTTCAAAAGGTGTGTTTATTAGGACGAATAACTTAGTCAACATCACCTCTGGAAAAGCTACCTTATGGCTTTTTCTTATTAGACGGCCATCTTGCTTACAAAGAATGCAGTCTGTTTCTTATTTATCCTTTCAGCTGTGTCAAGTATATGCTTGCATTATGTTCATCTGCCAAGCAGTCTTAGACTTAGGTCCTAGCCCTAGTCTTAACCAAAGCATTCTTTAGGATACCTTCATATACTAGAAGAAATTACTAGTATAAACCATGCAATTTGTCAATAAAAGTGGTTTATGACTAGAGTCTTATGACAAAATTTCAGGTTCTTATGAGATAACATGTTGGTAAATTTAGATAATGGAATTCACCACCACCCAGAGACTCTTTCTTGAAATAAGTCTATGACAAGTAAGGGCTTAGAAATATCTTTTTGAATAATTCTGGCAACAATCATACCAATAGTAATAGAGATGACCTGGCAGAAGCCAATTGATATGTCTTGGTAATTAAGAGGCGTGAACACTTGTAATAAGAGACATGTTGGAGACAGACACTCATTTAGTACTCACCCACACAAGTCGGACATGGTCCAAACTTGTCCCATCATTCTTTATTTTCCTTTGGAAACCGGATGCTTGGAGAACATTTGGTTCTCCCCTGATTATAGTGTTGAGAGTTTATTTTATACACGTAGAAGAGTACCCGTAACATGGCTTTTGAACTACAGGATGTTTAAAGCCTAGAACTTCCAGTTTCCATATGAGTAGAGTTTTCTAAATACAAAGTAGGACTTTCGCAAGACGGTTCTTTAATGATATGTAGAGTGTGGGAAATTTATGTCTACTAGTCTGCTACTATAATAAAATAAACATAACTGTCGTTAGCGAACCAAATAAGTGTTTTTTGCATGGTAAACTGTACAGTTTTTTTTCATTTTTGTTGTTTCCTAGCGGTGTTGTGTCTTCATATTTTGAAATGTGCCGTGCCCACCTACATAGTAGCTTGGCTGTCAAAATTGAGAGGAATATTCTTTCCATAAAGCTTTGATCAACAAAATCTTTTTCCAATACCGTTGAATCGAGTCTTGCGTCTAAACATCCAATCTTGGCCATACTAACTTAGTTCTGTCATGTTTTATCACCTGAAAAAGTACTTCATACAAAAACTAGTTTTCCATGGTTCCACGAGAATTGTCAAGTTGTAACAACCTAGGCCTTCTTCAATCGTATGACATTGAAATTAGATCGCCAATATAACCCAACTGAACACTGAAGGTGTATCATTACAAAATAAACAAAAAAAAAAAAACTACTTCCATCGTGGATTAATTTACAAAAATAACAGCATATGCATCTAAAATTCCACAAACATTACTTGGTACATTCAGTTTATCTGAAGTAGAAATCATTTTCTCCACAGCGACCCATCTGATGACAATATTACTTCTAGCTTGCCATTTAGTTTCCCTATCAATGTCTTCTACATGAAACATTTCAACTCTGAACTTTGTCATCTCATGAGCATATATTCTGTCCAAATCCTAAGCTAACTTGATGCAGATAAGTCTATAAGTAACCACCAAAAGATTTTAGTTAACCCAAACATTTCAACTACTGAACTATCAACATGACCAAGATAACCTAAACCTACGATCTTCAGCTAGTTTATCAACATCCGCAACAAAAACCAAGTCCATAAAGAATTAAAAAGTTCTCTTTCTGCACTATGATAGACAATAAAGAACCTACCATCCCCAACTGTACACTTCCAACCCTGATTCAGAAAATGCAGTCGTATGATCAGCTCCACAAGTGACAGATGTTATTTCATGGTCATTCAATGCACTCAGTTGAGTAGGCAAAAGCCGATCTTCAGCATCACCATGGCCCAGCTGTCCATCCTCTCCCCGCCCCCAAGAGCAGACAACATTGCCAGCTGTATAATTTTCCAACTGTCATTTCGTCTTCATTATGAAAAATAAAGTGTACTACTTTAAACTACAGCAGCTTTCAAACTGTCATATCACCAATTGTCCCAAAAGCTTGAGCAATCAGTAAATAGACCAACAACTCATATGATGCTATCAAGTACCCTCCCTCGCATGCAACCCCATCTTGCATGAGGAGATGCACATAGAAACAAAATGAAAACAGGGAGAAGTAAAATGCACTTGCGGAACGAGCAAAGACAAGGACTTGAACCCAAGACCTTCTGAAAACCAAAGCTCTGATACCATGTCAGATCACAATTTGTCTCAAAAGCTTAAGCGATTAGGTACTGAGGCCAGACTGTGTTTGCCAAGCTATCGAACACCTACAAGGAACTCAACCATAGACGGAAGCCTGATAACTAATGATAAATGTGTTTGACATGCCTTTAGTTAAACAAACTAGATAAGCAAAACAATTCTTTACAAGTTAGAAGGAAAAACGGGAATCCTATTGAAGCTTATTCTTTCCTAAAGGAATAGATTACATGCCAAAGCTTGTATGTGAAATTATGCTTTTGATGGAAACCGTAAACCAGTATTCATATCAAGTAAAGGCCAGTCCAAAATCTAATAGAAAGGAAAACAAGGACATTCGTACCACAACCTAACATTTTGTCCTCCAAATTACTGAAAGTGAAACTTTTCATTACTATAATCCTTTGAAGTTTGATTCTTAAAACATTGTTAACATCAAACAACAGGTAAGCAAACTCCACCAAATTAGTAGAATTCCTCTTGTTGAGTTTTAGGAGTTTCTTTGTCTCTAATCTGCAATTTTTATGGGCTTTAATAGGTCCTTCATATATATCACATTTGGAGCTACGCATCCTTAGGAAGATTAATTTTGATGATACGAGGCCAAAAAAAGAAGTCATTGCACAGCAAAGAACAAAAAGTAGAAAAGGGGGAAGAGAATTTCATATAGGGACACTAACAAAAATGTATTTCCATAACTTTTATTCTTTCCTACAGCTATTGTCATAACTACCTATAAATGTATGCGAGCCTGGATATGCTAAACAGATGAATGGAGAGGTTTTCTGGATTTGGTTAAAGAACAAAGATGGAGAAAAGGTACTATGATGTACAACTGTAGGCATCAACACCTCTTGGAAGGATAATATTGTCAAACCCTATTTACAATGAGAAAGCAGAAGGAAGGGCAAAACAATAAAGAAATCAAGCCTTCATTCAATCACGTCTGATGAACTTTGATTTTTTTATAGCCGGCAAATCACCAACCACAATGTCTAGATTCTTTAGATAGTCTCTGTCAGCAAACAATTGTTCAAAAAGATAAAGATAACCATAAAATAGCTCCGAAAGTCGAATGAACCCCCTTAACAAATAAATTCAGCTCTTAAATCCTATCCAGATCATTCGACCCTAAAGTATAGTTGGCTTCAATAGGACGTCCACTAGTGCTGACATCGATTATTCGCAAAAATGGGGTCAACACTATTTTATCTGAACCAACTCTCCAGAGTTGACAAAACTTGACTTCGTTGACCGTGGCTCCATGATGCTCTTATAATTTATATCCTCGTCTATTCCAATGATGAAATAGGATTGAACTTCGCCTTCCCTCCTATTGAAAGCTTATCTATCCCATTTTTAGGTAGAAGGTCAATGGAGTGCAATTTAGTTCACCCTCACTCTCATTGGTTAAGAGGTGTAGGACTAGGTCCCACCCGCGCAATACACTTTTTGGTAAGAACAGGATTACGGTTTAGTAGGACTCACCCTTCTCAACCAACAAGAGTGAGGGTAATGTTCACACAAGGGTGAACAAAAACACATTCAGGTCCATGACATATACCTTTACGTGCATGCGTTCACCATCTGTAATGGCTGCAGTTTCCAAATTGCTCCACATAGAAATTATTTGGACCAAACCCAAATCATAACATAATCACCACCCTTATACTCCGTGAACCACCTATGCAAATTAGCATGCATTTTGTACTTCTCTTTACTAGCCTAAATCAAGAATCATATTACATTTCATATTGTATAATATTTAGATAGTAAAAGGAAATGTTTCTGAAATATTTTGAAACGGTTTCAGAAGCATAACAAAACCTAGTCGAAACATAATGGAAATGTCAAAAAGAATTTGGGAATGCATGATGATGTCATTGATCGATATTTCTAACAGGGGTCAAAAGAGCTCAATGGATGGTATACGTCGATGTGCTTATTATGTGTGTATTGGTGCAAAGATGGAAATTTCACGATTCTCTTAGGAAACAAAACGTGTCTATAGTTCTTCATACACGAAACGAAATCTTGCTCCTTGATCCAAATTTGTTTACTTGTGGTGTCATGTAATGTAAGTCATGAATGTGTCTGAAACAAGCTTCTGCGTACTTAAGAGATCCATACCTATGGGATCTTGGGAATGAGATCTATGGATCTGTAGGCTTATAAACATGAACAATCATGGAAGACCCATATTGATGGACCTTTTAGGGATAGTGGGAAGGAGCGAGTCCCAATTTCTATTACTATGACTTACAAAACAACGCAAAAGATTGCCCAAATAAAGATTGACAACTTCAATCTGACCACAATCTAGGGATGATACAGAGTGCTAAACTTGAGTTTAGTGCCTACCATATGCCTAGGTATTCAGAAGTACCTTATGAATCAGATGTTCCTATGAGATGTAATTTTAGGAAGGTCATAAAGTTTTAAAATCTCATCAAAGTAGAGCTTGAGAAAAGATGTGTGTCAAAGCTATGGAACAAGAAATGGAATGAGCCATTTGGACAAAAGGTCAACCACCACAAGAATCAAACTTTTCACAGACCTAGGTCAAAATCCTTGATTACATACTATCAAAGATGGAAGTGGAGTATATAGACCTAAGTTTTGCTTGCTACCTGGGCAACTACCAGATCGGCGATTTGAAAACATCATTCTTCAATCTTGGCCAATAATATTTACATTTGACCTCCTCAACGGTTTTACCTCAACCAAAATTACAAGAATGATAGCCCACGTGAATTTCCCATACTAAAACATCCTGAACAGAAGAGCATTGAACACATAGCAATGACACGAAGTCACTGGACCAATTTTCATAAATTGAGGTACAATGAAAGCTATCTAAAGGTGACAAACTCAATATATGGTTGACACTCTGCCCCTTATAGATTGGATATTGAGCCAAATGATATGGTAAAAAGGATGCTAGCTTAAACTTCCATAGGATAAAGCTTTGGCATTGCTTATGTGCCAAGATTTTGGTGGATCTACCCCAAGATCCTCAACCTAGTTTCAGGTCCCTTTAGCTTAGCTTAGCTCAGGTATAACCAATTCAAGGGAAATATCTACTTTTAAATACTATAGTGTGCGGTCAATTCAGAAATCATTTGAGCTTAAATTTTCAAGTAGTCCCAATATGGTAAGTGTGTTATCAATTTTTTTCCCTTTTGCAATTTTCTCAAGCACTAGGGCTTTGGAGTCTAAAGGTATAACTAGTGGCGTAAATAGACTTGAATTGTGGATCCAATATCTCATGAATTTCAGCAAATTTTCTCTATTTCTAGAGCACATAGAGGCTTCTATCTAAGAGTTTCCTAGATTGAAGACCATGATAAAGGTTAATGCAAACAGTAATCCATTATGGGAGGTGAAATAGCCCTTGAAAGTGATGAAGCCTCTTAAACATTTGATATCGGAGGCCATTTCACCACTAGAAATCATATGAGAATTCAAAAGGCTAACAAAGACTATCAAAAGGCAGTGAACTAAAGACTCATACATGGATCCTTCAACATCAAACATGTAGGATACTCATGCTTGGTTAAGGGTATACAAAATAAAAAAACTCTGTTTATTAATTAAGAGTCCCACACTGTCCAAAAAAAGTTGATGTATCGTACTCTTAGATTGGCATTTCTTAACAACATGAAAATATGGATCTCTTCATGTCCTTATATCCATTACCATACAATTTAAAAGACTCCATCACTTGTAGACGTCTACGGGCCATAATCATATCCAAGTTCATGTAATGCGTGCTTTGACATCAGAATACACACCCAATTTTTCTCTAGTCTACCAAAAATGTTTGTCTCGTCTTTCCTCTAGACACCTACCATAATACCATAAATTACGCTCATCTTCCCACATCCAAAGTTTTCTTTCTACACCTACTCATTCTCCCATAGTGGGCTAGACTCCTGTTGACCTGCATCTGGCATGTTGACAATGGATGTCTATCCCTCTGACAGTCAACCCAGTATCGATCAAACATTGCACAGCAAAATACTGCTAACACAGACTCCCTTGCTTCAACGTTTAACTACACCAGCATTTTTAATCGATTATACACTTTAGCAAATAAGCATATCAAGTTTTTCATTGGGCTGTCATGTAATGAGGAGTACCATTGCATCTTATTTTTTGGCATAAGATAGACGGCATTATAACTTCAAAAGAATAAAAAAAAATCGTAATAAACATAACATCATGTTACATGTTACATTGATCCACTTTAAGAGAAAAGCCTACCGTAATCAGACAGAATATGACACATTTTGGAGCTTATTTCTTTCCCCATTTACTAATCAGTTTTGATTACTTCCCAAAAAAAAGGAAAAAAATGCGATACAACCTGCATAATCAGGACTGGTAATTCCCAGCCCAAAAACACACTAATGGAAAGGAATTCTTACAGGATTACTAGTTTGAGATCATAAAGAGAGAACCAAACTGAATTTCTAAAAATCAGAACAGTATATTAAAGTTAAGACGAAGACTCGGATTCAAAACATGTTTTGCACCCAGAAAAGAACAAGAGCAGATGATAAAACAGTAGGTATGCTTGAATGCGGCAATATACGTCCTTAGAGAGGGTAATTGTTGGAACTTGGCACAGATAAAAGAGAAATGAAGCTTACATAGGAGAGCAACCGAGTGACTAGCACCGGCAGAGAGGAAGATAACACGACGAATCGGTCCACTAACTGCTTCACTACTGACACCTTCCTCTGCCATTTCTCTCTCTCTCTCGGAGCTTTTCACTTTCTTTTAGCGATTATATCGAACACCTAATAGTCTGTAAGAGGGATATTCAAGATGTATCATGGGCTGTGTTTCTATTGGAAGGACAAAATTAGGAAGGGTCAGAGTGAGTATATTTATAGTGATGGAGATAGGACGTGTGCTGTACAGCTTTGGAGAAGAATTACTGTTTCCGGTTGCGACACAAGAGAGACCAATAAAACCAAAAAAACAGAGAGAGAGAGAGGGGCAGGTGAACCTAAAGGTAAGAATTAAGAGAGTAGTTAAATGATTGAATGAAGCGAGAGCGGTGCCATGAGATCCAACAGTGAGTAGACTATCATTTACGCATAGGTATTCACTTCAACCTTTTTCTATTTTTTTATTTAAAGAACAAAATATTGTATCTGATCCGAAATCATTGAATGCATGTGGAGTCTTTGAATTATTAAGAGTTCCATGTGCATTTAATGGTCGCGAACACATTTATGTCCAGATGATCTGTGTACACGGACTTTTCCAATCTTAAAACGTTCCCTTAAAATAGTGCAAAATAATACCTTTGCATTCAAACGTATCTCCATCATTCGATTACATTCCGTTGCACAGCTGATTACCACTATATGCTTTTTAATATATAAAACGCAATACCATCACGCATTTATGTGAATATATATAACACCCTTAATAAATCCGTTCACACAAATTACAATCCAAATGACAATATCCTTTGGTACAATAATGGAGTATGGAGAGAGATCACTCAGGTATAATAGCAGTGTTAGCGAAGAAACCTACCAATCAAGACAACGAGAAACTTGGCACACTCAAATTTAGATTGAGAGAGGTAGCAAAGCTTGGGGGCCTATTCAAAGGGCATCGAGCCAGCCGCACACCCCATCATTCAAGAAAAGCATTAATTCTTGTGTCATGAAGGTTTGCTCCTACACCAAATGAGCACTTATGGTAGCAAGAGTGAGGGGGCAATCCGTGGTTGATCCATGTAAGGACCATTGATCACTTCCTCAACTGGACTGCAATCTCGCCTTTTATGGTCCTAGCGGCAAACTTATATGCATTGAGTCCAAAGTAGAGTATGATGTGTTGCTTTGGTAAATCGACCAAGCATGTTTGTCTAGTGCAATCGGCTTGAAGCCAAGTGTTAGAAGCACTCGAGGAAGGTGCCCGAGGCACGATCAACACAAATGATCTACGGCATAAGATCTAGAAAGTCATCTCTACAATGATGTTGGCCAAAGCCTTTCATGCAAAGATTCAATCCATGACTTGGGGTGGGGGGTGGGGTTCATGCGCCAAGGTTTGATAGCGAATGCCGTAAGAGATGTAGAAAGGCACGATTATTTTGACCCACAAGATTTGATCGAAGTTATTACAGGGGTCCAGAATACAAATCTGACTCATAAGTGTTCGATTATTTTGATCAATGGTGCAACCACATATGTGTTATTTTTTTGATTTCATATTTTTTCAAAATTGTTCACACTTCTGCCTTTGGGATGTAATATAAACTGTACAATACAAAGTTGAGGGAGCACCATATGGTTGTAAGGGAAAGAAGATGGGGCCTCCAGTGAGAGATGCTCCTCCTTCTCTCTAAAATAAATTATGGTTTTCTCACCATGGCTGATGGAATGGTACCTATGGTTGATGGTTCAGGGATTCATGCATCTCATACCTCAGCATTCATTAATACATCAATGACTAATATAGTCAATTCCTCACCAGGATTTACTACTATCTCTATCCCCATTTTGGATGTAAGTACTTCTCAAGCAATATCTTATGGACGAGAAGCACTCCCCCTGTCTTAAACTCTCCAACCATTCTCAACTCTCACATTCCTTAACTAAGACCAGCCTGTCCAAAAAACTTTCGTTGGTTCTCTGCAACGAATCTAAGAAAATACAGATCGAGGACTCTCTTTCTTACATTGCACAATCCTTGGAAGTAGATATGAAGCGCCAACAGGATCAAGGGCAAGATCTTGACACATTGGACGAGTTAGCTCATCATCTCAAGCAGTTTAAGGAAGCCGTCATAAAAACCCTAGGTTTGAGGACCATTTTGATTTTGGGTTTAAATTATTTTTCCTACACTAAACAATTATTGAATAAATGGGAGTTTTGAGAGTTTTAATGCAAATTCAAAAGTTTGGAGTTAAATTAAAATTATATGGGACTTGACGGGTTATAGTGCAAATATTATTTTTGAGGCTATTTAAGCCATCAAAAAACGTAATTTTGCCACAAAATAAAACCCTAAAATTGTAGACTGACATTTCTCTTATTCTTGAGATATTCGGAGTTGGAAGTGGAGCGAGCAACCGACCATAATATTCTCGAAAAATGCGAAGGAGAAAGATCGATCCCAATAACAATGGCTCCGAGTTATGTCTAAGGTTGATCCATCTCGCGACAAGTCAAAGAATTTTGCAAACTAGGGTTTCATCAGAGTCTTGGATTGAGGTAGGATTTCACGTTAATGTTCGTTTAATATTATTTTACTAAATATTTGTTTCAATCCTTTAAATATTCTATTGATTTAATGTGACTATCTTGATTGATTCATGATTTTCTACTAATTTTCATGTAAGACCGACCGAGTTTTGATGAAATTGGTAGCCTAAAATTCTTCTGTTCGAGTTTTGAAAAACTTTAAAAATTGTATTAACAACTCGAACGAGCTCTAGACAAGCGACCTCTAAAAATTTAACTTTTTAAATTTGGAAAACAAGCTTCTTTTAGCCGCTAGAGTGACCTTTGACACTGCTTGAGTGACCTATGTCACACCCCGCACTTCAAGGGTATGAATTGAGTAATAAAACAAACCATAATAAATCTCAAAATATTAATTAAAACTATTAAACTGTAAACCTAAGTACTTTTTTCATCAACTCCATTAAACCATAAACCTCAAAGCAATTTGCTTAACTAACAATCAACAATTCAATAACAATCCTACGAGCCCACAAGCACCTAAACAATAAAGCTAAACTAAAAATAACTAAACAACTAATAATCAAAAAATGGCCCCACAATGCCCAACAGCAAATATCCAACAATTAATTACGGAACCCTAATTACGGAACTTTAACATTCTTCAAAATTCTAATTCCCTGGCTCAACGTCATTACCTCAAGTGGTTAATTTACAACACAAAGCTGGAGCTCGAGTAGAAAACCATATACACCATTGTTATATTGGCTAAATTATGCTCACATCAATAACATACTATAGGAAGCAGACAATAACTTGAACAACAACAACTGGCTCAATATATATAACTCATGCATGACATGAGACACATGCCTCAACTGACAACCAAATGCACCATACGCAGAGACCTACGACATGTTGCTGACTTTGCAAGAATTTAACTATCTTTCACCGTGGACCTACCCCTACCCATGGATACAAGCACCCCACATCAATCCAATGGTCTTTCACCACGGGCCTACCCAAAGATATGGGCACCCAACAATCAAGTTCACGGACAACCTCTAGCTGTCAGGACATCTCTAACCCAACAATATTTTACGGACTTCCACCGCCAAAATCCCAAGACACTAATCCAGGATAAACATCACCAATGCATGACCATATGAACTTCCGACTCACTGTTTGAGAACCGAACAATATGCACAAATAGACAGAAAAGTAAGAAATGGGCTAATTTTTTTAAAAAATATTTTTCTATTTTCAGGGAGGTCGCTCAAGTAGACTGGAGGCCACTCAACCGTTAAAAACAAGGCTACTGCCCAAAACTAAACTTTGCAAAATTAAAAAGTTCACTCGAGTGGCCTAGAGTTCGCTCAAGTGACCTAGTTAATTTTTGTAGGTTCTGTTCTACCGAACATAACTCGAACAGACCCTTGTTTCTGTTAGTAATCTATTATAATCAACGGGTATCTGTAATCTTAACGTGGGGAGATTAGTAAGTATTTAATAACTTGGAGCTCGAAATATAAATTGAGATAAGGACGGGAGTGCAATTATAATTCTTTAGTGGTGTGAATTATAATTTGTGAAATAAGAAATATAGTCTTGGTAGGATTAGGGTTTCTTATTTTACACAAGGAGCCCAGAATTATTTCTCCTGAGGTCCCTGCCCTAGCCCTATAAATATACCGCTTCGTTCTCTAGGTCAGATTTGATTACGTAATTGAGAGACTCGAATACGTTTGAGAGACTCGAATACGTGGGTCTGAGAGAGAACAAGACGATCTCGTTTGATCCCACAATCGGCACGAGAATCGAGGTATAAGGGAATACGGCAGAAGATCTTTAGGCTTACAGCAGACGGCTGTAACAAGTTCTACCAGCGATCGTTGTTTTGTAGGAGTCGAGGTAAAACCCTTATTCCGCCTTGTAGGGTTTTTCGATTTGTTAACGTTTAATCTGTACGCATATTGCTGGGTTCTGGGAATGGATTCCCAACAGTTTCTTCAACCTAACTGTACAAAACTCCATAAAAATATCACAGATTATGCATGATTCAATCACATACATATCCAATGCATATATTCATGATAGAAATGCAATCTAAATAACAATGCAATGAAAATCTATAAGAAATCCTACTTTATTCAGGAAGAACTAGTTTGTTGAGAAATCCCTCGAATCCTCCATGTATTTGGTTGATCTAAGATTCCACTCGAAGCTCTCGAAACCAGAATCAATTCTCTAGCTATGCACTTCCTGAGATTTTTGCGTTCACTCGCTCGTTTATCCTCCTCAACCAACCAAACAAGAAAATGGAGTTTGGGAAAATAAAATAAACGTCTGAATTAGTTTCTGAAAATTTAATTTTTAGGGTTTCACTTGCCTTTTATACTTATTAATCTGGCAATTACACCATATTCCACATGCTCCGACAATACCACATTAGGTCTAAAAACTTTAAATTACCTCAAAAGGTCACAGTAACACAAAACATCCAATAAATCGTTCAAATTAATACGAGCAAAATAAGAATAAATTACCTACAGGATAGGTCCTCACAATCTATGTACAAAATGAGAAAGTAATTTTTTAATTCATACACGTTTCTTGGTTATTTTGTTAATTTCTGCATGTTGTTCAGGTATGAAACAGGTCGTGTGATGTGTATATGATCGTGTGTTACTGTTGTGATTACCTTGGACTGGTGTCTTTGTGATTCTGACAGTGGAAGTTTGTAAAATCGTTACCCGGTTAGGGTGACCTGACAGTGGGAGCAGTTTGTGAACCTAATAGTGGTTGTCTGGACTTTGGATACACCTTTGATAAAAGCCCATATATTCTATTGGAGTTTGGAGAGATGGTTAGGTTTCAGCATAGGCTGCATTGGTTGTCAATTATGGTAGGAGTCTCGTGTATTGCATGTGGATCGATATGTATATTTTAACTTTTACGAACTGTATATTTTTGGTACAATTGAAAAAATCTATATGTGTTGATGTTGGAATAGGCTTTGATCTTCATTATTTTATTATTAGCATGTTATCCTATACGCTTCAACTTACGTTATTGAAGTGACCCATTTTTAGGTATTGATAGAGAAGCAAGGGGTAAGAGCCTTGGGGACGATTTGAAACTTGTTGTTAGGATTTATTTATGGTTTTATTTTGGCAATTGTTTGTTGGCCATTTGTGGACCTAGTTTTATTTGTTTGATTGTTTATTTTAGACTTGTAATAGATTTAATTTAATTATGGGTTTATTTATATTGGACTCTTGTTATGGTTTGTTTTATTGCTCAAATCATACTCTTGAAGAGTGGGGTGTGAAACTTAGTATCAGAGCATGATTAGAATACATATAGTCCGCGAGGTAGGATCCTAGGGTGGTTATGTACTTATGTGGAGTTGTACTCCGAAGATGTCATGCTTTATCTGCAGACGTCCATGTGACTACTCGTGAAATCTGGTTAAAAGAGATGCCTAATCATCGTGTCTTCTAGCTGGAGATCCCAAAAAATTAATTTAAAATTGGATTGATATTCTTGTGAGTATTTCTCCTTGCGTGTTTATATGTTTACCTCTTGTTGATAGCGTTGTCTTCCTGTGTCATAGAATCATGTCGCCGTATAGAGATTGAGGTAGGGGCAAGAGTGTTGCATCTATTCGGGGTTTAGAAATTGAGTTGTGCCTGGTTTGTAGAGATGCTTGTTAATAGTAATTAAGGCAACCCTTAGACATTCTGTTGGTCATGTAAGATTATGATGGGCGACCATAGGCTATACCCTAAACTTGTGGAGCGAGATATGATGAGGATTGATGTCTTTGGTGTGCTAGGGGTGGGTAATGTTTTTATTTTGTTGGAGACAGTTGTGGTGTACATCTTGAGTTAATATTTTCGGGGACGGAATTTCTTAAGGAGAGAAGGTTGTAGTTTTGGGTTTTAATTATTTTTCTACATTAAATAATTATAAATGGGAGTTTTGGTAGTTTTAATGCAAATTCAAAAGTTTGGAGTTAAATTGGAATGATATTATTTTTGTGATAATTTAAGAGGTTAAAAAACCTATTTTTTGCCACAAAAAAATCCTAAAATTGTAGACGGTTGTTTCTCTTGCTCTTGAGGTGTTCCAAAATAGAACGAGCAATCGAACCTATGATTCCCGAAGAACGCAAAGGAGGAAGATCGATCCCGGTGACGAGGGCTCTGAGTTATGCCTAGGGTTGACATGCCTCATGGGGAATCGAAGGATTTCACAAACTAGGATTTCGTCAGAGTCTTGGTTGAGGTAGGATTTCATGTTAATGTTAGTTCAATATTGTTTAAATTTTTATTTCAATCCTTTTTTACGTGATTCAATGTGAATATCTTGATTGATTTGTGATGTTGTACTGTTTTTTGAATAAAACCAAGCGATAAAATTGATGGCCTAAAATTGTTTTGTTTGAGTTTTGAAAAAATCAAAAAATCACATAGACCACTCAAGCAAGCTCTAGTACGCTCAAGCAACCTCTCAAAGTTTAGCCTTTTAAACTTGGACAATAAGTTTGTTTTTGCAGCTAGAACAAACTTCGACACCGCTCGAGAACCATATGTAAAAATTAAAAATATTTTATTAATTCCTACATGTTTCTTGGTTATTCTGTTTGTTTCTGCATGTTGTCCGGGTCTGGAACAGGTCGTGTAATGTGCATACTGTCATGTGTCAGTGTTGTGATTACCCTGGATTGGTGTCTTTGTGATTTTGTATGTGGAAGTCTGAAAAATTTTATTGGGTTAGGGGGTGAGGCAACGATCGGAGCAGCCCATGAACCCGACATGGGGTGCCTAGATTTTGGGTACGCCCTTGGTGAAAGTTCGTAAATTCTATTGGAGTCTAGAGCAGTCGTTGCGTTTCAGTGCAGACCCGCGTATTGCTTGTGGATCGATATGTACATTTAAACCTTTGCGAACTGTATATTTCTAATACAATTGTAAAAATCTATATGTTTTGATGTTGAAACAGACTTTAATCTTCATTATTTTGCTATTAGTGTGTTATCATATATGAGCTTCAGCTTGTGTTGTTGAATTAATCATTTTCCAGGTGTTGATGGAGAACCAAAGGGTTAGAGCCTGGAGACAATCTAAAGCTTGTTGTTAGGATTCATCTATGGATTTATTTGTGACAATTGTTTGTTGGCCATTTATTGGTCGATTTTATTTGTTTAACTGTTTATTGTGACTTGTTGTAATAAATTTAAATTGATTATGGATTTATTTATATTGGGCTTGTGTTATGGTATATTTTATTGCTCAAATCATACCCTTGAAGAGTGGAATGTGACACTAGGTTAGAGATCTGGTCTAGTTCTCCCTTTTGTTAGAAAACGAGTCTTGAAGATCCTGATAGCAATGAGATATTCCAACAAATCGACAACTATCACGCTAATGACACCCAATCTGGTGTAAAAACTTGCTTTTTGGGAGAAAAAACTTGTAATATAGAAAGTATAGGGGCGAAAAGTATATAGACACACCATTGGCTGGCCGCATTCAATAGAAGTCTAAATAAAATTGTTTAGTTATAATACATGTCTACGTAACTCAAATTATTGTTCAAAAAATACCATGTCTCTCCTTTAGCATTCTTGTTCTCACTTTTTCTAGAATTATCATGTCCCGTGTTAGTATTCTTGTTCATGTCCATATATATCTGTATCCGTGCTATATTAGAGGTCTACTGTTGATTTCATATGTATCCCCTTTTGGTGTTTTCTTAATGTGGACAAGACTTTCAAAGATTATACTTTCTGATTCTAATCTTAGATTTTTTTTTTTTTTTTTAAGAACTAGCAATTGATTGTTTAGTGGTAACATTTGAATATAAATTTATTTCTTATCAGAAAAAAGTGTTTGGCCAAAATAATATTTCTTTGGTTTGAGAATTATTTTAAATTTTGTTCTGATTCAAGATTTTGCTTCTTTTTTATGGTATGATTGTGTGGCTAAGTGGTGGCTAATCAAACGCCATATTGTTTCATTTTTTTAACTCATTTATTTGACTCATTAATTATTTGTTATTTTTTAAAAGTTAATGTTTAGGTTCCAGTAGCGCCAAAAAAAATATTAATCAAGTTCTTTTGTTGTTTATTAGTATGTTAACATATATATTGTTGAATTCTTCTTATGGTTGTTAACCGAATTTGCAAAAAGACCATATGTTACAAATATTTTTGAATTAGATTTTTTAAGTTCACTTGCATTTACTATAATCAAGATTTTATTAAGAGTTATTGACTTATTTTGCAATTAGGATTTTGGTAAGTGTTTTAGGTACAGGTCATTTAGGTTTGATAGTTGATTTGTGAGAAATCAACTTTGGATTAATTTGACATGCACATTTACATTCACTTCGTGCCTTTAGGCACGGGCATCCACCGGTACACATATATATTATGCATGCATGAAGTATACATAATTAATATTTATACATATATTTATTTTACCCAAATATACATATACTATGCATGTATGAGAATGTTATACATATAATACTAATATATGTATAACATGAAGTACATTGTAAAGACCCGGAAAATGATTTATTTTAATTTAAATATTCGGGACTTGACAAGGTAATTGATAATACATGACTTGGGTAATATGAGTTGGGACCCATGTGTGTGTAATATAGTTTTGGTACTTGATCTTGGCATGTTGCATAATCTAGGGAGAAAGTGTAATTTACCCAATTTGTACTATAAAAATCAGATTTTTTTTACCAAACCACATTCTCTCTCTTCCATCTTCTCCCTCCCGTCCGTCTCTCTCTCCCCTAACTCTCAAACTCTCAAACTCCCCCTTCCCAAATGTGTAAAATCGAAGACCTTCCACTCCGAATCTCAAGAAACACAAAGAATGAACGATGATCTACGCAATGAGGGCTTCGTATCAAGCCCGGGATTGATGGTTCTCGCGGAGTAATAGAGGAGATCGGTTTTTGGCAAGAAGATTTCATGGAGCTTGATTTTGAGGTAGGATTTATGTTAAACTTTTGATTTAAGTTGTATAATACATGGTGATGTTGTTTTTAGTTTTAAAACCTATGTTGCTTTGGGGTGAAAATTCATTTGGGCTGTTTTCCAGAAATTTGGGGATGGGTTTTACCAAGAACACAATGAACAAAAAGAAAATCTGGAAATGTAAAACCCGAACCTGTACTGTTCATGCGTTTTGAGGCACTTAGAGGCCGAATTGGGAAAAGTGTATAACTACAAAGTTGTAGCTCTCGGAATTCTCTTAAGGTTTGGTATATAAATTGTCTCAATCGGAGTTCGGAGTAAGAAGTTATGGCCAAAATACCAGAACTGTTCACTGTTGGACGAAATGGTTTCTGGACTGTTTTCGGGCAGACCAGTTCCCGGGTCTTTCTAGAGTTTTTGGCAGCTTAGATTAACCCCAGACCTTTACGGTGATGTAGCCTATTGTCTTAGCTAAGTTTAGACACAAGAACGGACACATTCGGACGGTTAGATCTTCGTATATTGCGACTTTTGTAAATTGTGGTAGAGTGAATGTATAATCCTCTTTAGCGGGTTTATCCAATTTAAGACACGTTTTAGATTTTGCGTTTAGCATGAAAGTTGTTCATAATAGCTTGAAGTGAGATTATGTTAAATTCTTGTGAATTTTGGGAAAGGTTTGTTGTGCCTTTTGTTGGACTCATTAGGCTAGTGGAACCAAGAACTTCGTGATGGGCATTTACGGTTTATTTATCCGTTCTTTCTTATATACTTGTTAAATCCGTACAATAGAACGTGGAGTATGGTGTCATAGTTGTGGACTCGTTTGAGGAGACATATGGGGTATTGTGTTGTACTCGAGGATTGCGAAATGGAACATGTGTGGGGTTGTGTGGTGTGATATGAGGTTCTAGGGGTCATGGGTTTTGATGAGGAAGTGTGGGTAGTCATGTGTTTTGATAGTGGTATATGTGTGGTCGTGTAACTCTAAGTTGGTATTCGGTTTGGATTGGATACCTTTAGACTTCGAAACAAGCTTGATGTAATCATGGGGGGTACGTGTTGACATTGTGTTTGTCTTAGTTATGTATAGTGGTGTTTCCGTTGGGTTTGTACTTGGTTTTGAGTATTGTCTTGGTGTAAAAATATGTTAGTAGTCGGGGACATTGTAATGTGATACATGAATGGTTGGATATCTTAAGTCGTTATCATGTGTTGTGGTTAAGGCACGTGTATGTGATTATGTGTCGTGGTGGTGGCACGTGTGCGTTTTGATGCGTTGGATTCGCAATTATTGTTAGATGGGTATCTTTGTGATGATGTCGGCGGGAGTCGGTGATGCGAGAAAAGGATTTACAAAACTCTAAAAGTTTGTGTATGAGTCATGAGGTAGGGGGTTTTCACTTATTATATGTGTATATTACATGTTTTGGACATACATTTGTGTTTGGGGTTGATTTTTGGATGTTTGAAGGCAAGATGCGATTTCTGCGATTTTCTGGGTTCGCGATGCCATAAGTAAATGGTATCGATACCCTTTAGAGAGGTATCGATACCTAGGGTGGGTATCGATACCTAGGGCTTAAACCGCCCTTTTCAGCATTTTCCACATTGGGTGTTAGTCTCTTTACTTCACTAATAGATGTTCATGCGTGGTTTCTGATCCATTCCTACTCTAATACGAATACCTTTTGTGACATTGAGTCTCCGCCGCACATGTTGTGATTAATGTGGGAGTGAAAGCCTTGCTCCTGGGCTAATGTTGGAGTGTTTGCCCTTACTCTGGGTTTATTATATATTACTCGCATATGGAGTACGTGGGTGTATTTATTTATGTTGACAAAAGCTATGATATTTGTAGAACTTTGGTTGGTTGTTATAATCGTGTTTGAGAGTCATTTTCATGTATTGATGATCTTAGGTGACGATATGCATATTGCCTTAATGGCGTTATAGCTAATGTCTTAGTGACATCAAGTGATTGGCTTAGAGCCGAGATATATGCAAATTTGGAATAGTAGATTATTGATGAGAAGGGTGTATCGTGTCATATGTATTGGATGGGAGATGTGTCGTGTATTCGATGTGTCGGAAAGAAAAGTGTATTATGTGTTCTATGTAATGGTTAGCAGGATGTGTCATGTGTCATACGTGTTGGCTAGGAAATATAACGTGGAACTTGGTGTGAGTTGTGTAGGGTGCACGTGTCGTGTAACTATGAGTATCAATATGAATAAATCTTTTGCGAACAGTATACTTTTGTATCAAAGGAAAACCTATATGTTTGGATATAATACAGGGTTTAAAACTTCTTTAAATCAGTTGTTTAACATATTATCCTATACGAGCTTCGGCTTATGTTTTGTTGTAAAAACCTTTTTCAGGTAAGGCTGTGGATCCTGTCAAGAGTTGAGCCATTGGATTATGCTTTATTAACTTCATTCAAGCATGTATAATTCAGTCTTTTGTTACAGCGTAGCCTAGTACAGTTTAATGTAAAGCTTTAAATTTGAGATTTAATGTAACAACAAATGTAATTGAGAGAGATTGTTGTAATAAAACAAGATGTATTGATTGGTTATTTAATGGGAATGTCCCTTGGTATTTAAGTTTTATTTTATTTTATTTCTTTTAATGATTTAATCATACCCTGGAATTTGGGGCGTGACATACATTATGCATGTATGTTTATGTGTTTGTACGCAAAAAATATATGCATGTGAATAGAATAAGAATGAAATATGTACGAGAAACATCTATATATGTGAAAATAAATTTTAACATGCGAAAATTTTAGCGTTTAAATTAATTGTTCGAATTTGTATTATTTTCAAAATCCGGGTCCTTACACACAATGTATAGGAAACATAACCACAAGAGTCCAATGGTCGGGACATGATGGATGAGAATCAACGGTTGGCAACATAGTTGACATAGTAACTGAAAATGTCATTAGACGGGAATCCCATACTGGATATTGCTGATATGACGGGCGACCATTTTTGGAGATTGTTAATCGAGTTGATGACTTGTTATTTCTAGATGATGCGAACACCGTGTATTAGACTTTTATCATTCAAGAGATTCGCTGATGGAACTTGCCTACATATCACGCTACTTTATCTTAATTGTTTTCGCACATATGTGTTATTGGTTTCATATTCAAATTGCTTATGTCAGCTTAATCCATTTTTACTTTACTCCTTTAAATACTAAAAAAATAATCTAAGGGTAGGGTACCTTATTAAGCCTCATAACTCATGTGCATATTTTTTTCCTTAACATTTTATGTCAGGTACCATTGTAACGCCCTAATTTCTCAAAATATTATTTAAACCGTTAATGCAATTATTAATTGAATTGAATACAAATTGAGAAAATACCCCATTTATTTATTAAATGACAAAAAATAAGTAAATCAAAGTTAAAAAGTGCAGAAGTTAAAATGACATAATACTCCTTTAGGGTTTACATTCCTTTATTTGAAAATAAATCTTAAGATAGAGCTACTAGGGATAAGATAGCCAAACGCCACCATGGTCTTCTTCAATAGTCCCAACTCTTTATGCTCAGGTGAATACTTCAGCGGCTCAGTAACATCTAGTATGAAATACCAGGGGTAAAGAAGTTGCTTCGATGAGTAACTAAACCCGGTAGAAAAATTGAAAAATCAAACCCGAAGAATACAGATACACAACAAGAAAGTTAACACGTGTGATAATAAGAGAGCAGGAAAGTAAACACGTAAATTTGTTATGCTTTTGTTTCAGTAAAGTTCTTAGGAATATCATTTTCTCCCACTATTCCATTCTTACCCGACTATCTAGAGTAGAGCACTCGATTGATATTGACAAGTTCTTACCAAGGCAAGGAAGAGACTTTCTACTGTCTACTCGAGTAAATAACTACCTATTCTAACTAGACCAGACCGAACACGTGGCTTCGCTAAGTCAGGTATCATCGAACCTTAGCCTCTTTTCTTTACTGGCTCAAGGACCCCCAAGACAAGGCCGCCACTTCCTCGGCGCACGGAGCTATCGACATAGACATACCATGAAGTCATCTCCAACCGAATATACCCATCTCTTAGTTGGGATCCTTTTAACAAACAGGACAATGCCTGGTGGGACTCTAACCCACATGGAACACAAACTTGGGATGACGCCAAAACACAACACTAGGCTCGACGGCCAACTCAACAATTTGCTCGACGACCACCAATTATTCATTATTTCGTTTAATGAACCTACTTATTCTCTACACATTTTCACTACTTATGATGTTCACCTACCCTTCGCTACCTTGTTACGGTGACATTCGAATCAGCGTCCCTAACGTGGATTCTAAGTTGTCACATAAAACACCGAATCTTAATATAACTTAACCCTCTACAGTTCAATAGCACGACGGCTTTACTACTTACAATTATCGGTACGACTGCCACATTATTAGTTTCATGTCAAGACCAGTAACTTCAACAAACTAAAATACCTCAAGCAGGACGACGGCTGAACCCAGAATGCTAACGTTTGTACTTCATTCTTAATCCAACAATTAAACTACTAACATCCATATACATAACCACACCATCGTTAATACGCGATAAAATAAAGTCATGGTCAAAGTTGGTCAACCGCTTGCAGGGAGTCCTGCGAAAACTCGTGGACATAGATAACGTATTCATGGATGCATGTGTTGTGTGATTATGCAAAAAAGACGTGTATACTGTCTGAACTTTCTATCCGAAATGTCCGGACAACATTATGTAAGTTACTAGAATTCAGTTGAGAGGCCTAGAAATCAGATAGGTCACTCGAGTGAGCCATCGTTTTTGACAAATTCTGGTTTTTATGGTTTCAACCACAACAACTCGATCCAAACCACAAACTATGAATCTCATCCTTGAACATCAATTAAAAACAAATACAACATCTACGTAGATTAAGAATCATTTTCTCTCTTTTAATTAGATGAATCAAACAACAAATGGAACTAATTTCATGCTTTAATAATGATGAACAGTAAGTCCTAGTATGCATGTCTACTAAATTAACCTACAAACCTACTGTAATATCACAATCTAAAGGTTGAAAGTGGTTTTTCCTATCTCAACAATGGATTAGAGCATTGAATGACTTCGGGTTGAAAGATCTATGCACGGATATAATCTCTATTCCACCTCCCAGGAACAATCTCCAGAAACTTCAAACTCTCTCGCTCTCGCTCTCTCTCTAAAACTCTCTAATTCTCCCAATATAATCTCATAAATAAAAAATAATAGATCTACTAGGTTTAAGTAGGGATTTCAACCCATAACCACGTAATCAAATCGTAATAATTTCAAAATTAATTCACAAAATTTCCCTCCATTAATGGCTTTCATCAGCGATCTACCCATTCAAAAATTCGAACAAGTCAGACCATCCTCGAGCTCGCTATGTATTTTTAGTTCCCGAATCTAACAATTAAATTTCTAGCAAAAAATTCGTTATTATTAATTAAAAATATAGGGTTAGTACAACCTATAACCCTTAAATAATCTCGTGCTCGAAATTTACACGGCGTGGTCTAAGCAAAAAGTTTGGGATGGTTGACCCTCATGACATCCTCTCTCTCCCATGTTGACTCTTCGAGACTCTGGTGACGCCAAAAAACCTTGACCAATCTGATGGTCTTGCCTCTTAGATTCTTCTCACTGTTACCGAGAATCTGTTTTAGCTTTTCTTCGTATGTCGTGTTTTCATCCAATGTGACATTCTCCCAATTCAAGATATGAGGTTGTAGAGCCATGTACTTTTTAAGCATTGACACATGAAAAATATTGCGAACTCGGTCAATCTGCGCAGGTAAAGCCAACTATAGGCCACCTTTACTATCTTCTCTAAGATTTTGAATGGCCCAATGTATCTCGACATGAGCTTTCTTTTCTTGTCAAATCGATTAACACTACGTCTAGGTTTGGTCTTTAGGAACACATGGTCACCCTCTTTAAACACCAAAAGCCTTGTTTGTTTATTGGCATAACTTTTCTGCCTACTTTGCGCAGTCAACAATCTTTGTGTTGATAACTTTGATTTTCTCTGTGCTTTTCTATACCAACTATGGTCTCAGAAAACTCGTCTCCCTAACTTTGGTCCAACAGATCGAGATTGGTAAGGTCGTCCATACAAAGCTTCGTACGACGCCATGCCTATACTAGCTTGGCAATTGTTGTTGTGTGCGAATTTCACTAACGGTAAATGTCTTCTCAGTGGTCTTTGAAATCCAACATACATGACCTCAACATATCCTCGAGCGTCTGAATTGTCCGCTCCGACTGTTCGTCAGTCTGAGGATGAAAAGTTGTACTCAAGTGGATGTTCATTCCCAATGCCTTCTGTAGGCTCCGCCAAAATACTATGTGAAACGGGGATCTCGGTCAGACTCTGTCGTAACCAGCACATCGTGTAGTCAGATTATCTCCCGGATGTAAAGCAACTATAGGATTCCATTGTCTCAGACATCTTTACCGGCAAGAAATGTGTCGACTTGGTCTACCTATCTACCACAAACCCATATGGTATTATGGCCTTGCATCGATCTCGGCAATCCAATTACAAAAATCCATCATTATGTGTTCCACTCCTATCACGAAATTGGTAATGGTTGAAGCATCCCTCCAGAATTTTGGTGTTCTGCTCTGACTTGCTGACATGTTAAATACGTTGATACAAATCTAGCAACATCCTTCTTCATTCCCTTGCACCAGTATTGCCTACGCAAATCTTTATACATCTTATTGCTCCCTGGTTGAACTGCAAAACTAGATTGATAGAATGTCTTCAACACCAATTCCCTCAAAGTCCCAATATCCAGTACAAACAATCTCACCCGGTATCTCAGTCCTCCATTAGCCCCAATATTCCAACCCATAGTGATCTCACCAAACTTCAGCCGATGTTTCACAAAAGTTACCTTTTAATCAAAACCTTGCACTAGGAGTATTTCTTTGTGCAACTCTGGTATAGCCACCAAAGCATTCTAACTTGGCCCCTCCAAACTCTCTATCATTTGCAAAAAAAAAACTCATTCACCAATTCCATCATCCTCCACTCCTGTACCGCCAAACTGGCTACTGTCGTCCTTGACTTCTGACTCAATACTATATTGCCCCGATTTCTCAAAATATTATTTAAACCGTTAATTCAATTAAAATATAAATTGAGAAAATGCACATTTATTAATTAAATGATAGAAAATAAGTAATTCAGAGTTAAAAAACACGGAAGTGAGAATTACATCACTATCCCTTTTGGGTTTGCATTCCTTCATTTGAAAATAAATATAAGATAAAGCTATTAGGGATAAGGTAGTCAAACGCCACCATGTTCTTCTTCACTAGGTTCGGGCTCTTCATGCTTGGTGAATACTCCAACAACTCACTAACATTTAGTATGAAACACCAGGGGTAGAGAAGTTGCTCTGATAAGTAATTAAACTCAGTATAAACAGTTCACCAAAAAACCAACCTGAAAATATAGATACATAACAAAAACGTTAACACGTACAATAACAAAAGAACAAGAAAGTAAACACGTAAGTTTGTTATGCTTCGTTTCATTAAAGTAGAATATCCTTTTCTCTCGATATTTCGTTCTTACTTGACTATCTAGAGTTCAGTACTTGGTTGATATTGAGAAGTCCTTGCCGAGGTAAGGAAAATACCTTCTACCATTTACTCGAGTCAATAACTACCTCACTCTAACTAGATCCAACCGAACACGTGGCTTCACCAAGTTAGGTACCAACGAACCTTAGCTATTTTTTATTTATTGACTCAAGGACACCCAAGACAAGGCCGACACTCCCTTGGGGCCCGAAGCTATCGATGCAGACATACCCCGAAGTCACCTCCAACCAAATACACTCATCTCCTAGTTGGGGTCCTTAAATCAACAAATGGGACGATGCCCAATGGAACTCTAACCCACATGGAATACGAACTTGGGACAATGTCCATGACACAACATTAGGCTCGACGGTCAGCTTAACCTTGGCTCGACGACCATTAATTATCCATTATTGTATTTAACGAACCTACTTGTTCTCTACATATTTTCACTACTTATAATGTTCACCTACCCTCCGCTAACTTGTTACGATGAAATTCGAGCTAGTGTCTCTAATGTGGATTCTAAGTTGTCACATAAAGCACCAAATCTTAATCCAACTTAACCCCCTCCAGTTCAATAGCACGACGGCTTTACTACTTACAATTATCGGCACGACGGCCATATTATCAGTTTTATTTCAAGATCGGTTAGCACGACAACAATAACTTTAACCAACTAAAATACCTCAGGCAACACGACGGTTGAACCCAAAGTACCAACATTTCTACTTCAATCTTAATCCAATAAATTGTTGTCGAAAATCTCTCTTTCAAAATGTGAACGTCGGCAATAAAATCTACTGCAATACACGAAGATAAAAATCTTTCAAGGCGTGCTACGGCATCGCTTTCCTAAAGAAAATATTCGGTGTGCACTGGGTTATAGTAGACTTGTCTTCAAGATACAACGAAGACGAACTTATGTTATTTCCGTCTACACTTTCACAAACGAACACGGACAAAATGTCTGTGTAATAAAAATAAAAAGAACCAGAAAAATACCAAGTATTATTTTTGTTGAATAACAACACTTGGACTAAATGCTTCCAAATATAAGAACTTTTAAGAGATAGAATGGGTAAAAATTCAAGTGAGTAATTTTGTTGAAGAAGACTTATATTTATAGATGGTTTAAGGGTACAATTGATAAGTTTTCAATCTATAGATACAATGAAAAATTACAATTTTAATTAATAAAATTGTAACTTATAAATAAAAGTCCCAACCTTTCAATTAATAAAAATCACAACCTTTAAATTAATAAAAGTCACACATTTTAGTATAACACTACAATTGAATAGTCATAACTATTCAAATAGTCATGTCTTTAACAATTAGACATACCCCTTAATTTATTTTAAAACGTCTAACATTAATTCATACCTCTTGGACAGAATCACACCCAAATATCTAGCATTCTAGGAACAAAGAAATTTTTACAAAAAATAACAAAAATACATACCCATTTATTTTGAAAATCCCTAACAATCACCCACCATTTTAAAAATAAAGAAGATCTGTTATTTCTGGTTTTCTTTTAAGGCTTATGCATACATGAATAGTATCTCATGACTTCAATCATTCACTCAATGAAAACGTATCGAAGCTAATCAGGGCAACATAGTAGATATGTATTTGAACTAGTTGTCCTCTAGCGATTAACCGGACATGTCTCACATATAATTGTTTCGATCTTACAGATGTTTCAATCAACTGACCCGTGCACTGGCTTTGGGTCTGTATCTTGATTTCATGAGCGCTCTAAGGTCTAGCTCCTGTGACCTATAGGAAGTGGCACCACCTCCACACTCACATAGATAGGTTTCGTACAATGCCCCTGTAGCGACAACATCAAAAAATCTATTAGAGCTAAGTAGCTCATCTTCATTTGTGTTATATTACAGGTACCAAGCACTTTACCTTGGGATGAATAGAAAAAACCTGTAAAGTGCTTACGATCACAGCATATGGTGTAATTTCTCATTGAATTCAAGAGATCGAGAGTATCAACTAGCTGAGTTGAGTTTTCACCAGAAGTGATCAAATCTAACTGGGCATAAGTCCCATCCCTCTTGATATTTTCCACACCATGTCCCTTGCAAGGCCTTTTCTTAAAGGATCCGTCAAGTTTTGACTTGACTTAACATAATCAATGGTTATCACCCAATCAGTTATCAATTGTCTCACATAGCTATGTCTAAGTCCTGTATGATTGGACTTACCATTGTACACTTGGCTATACACTTGGCTATACGCTCATGATAGAGTTGCCTCACTATCACAAGGTAAAGATATTGGTGGCATAGGCTTAGGCCACATTGGAATTTCCAATAATAAATTTCTCAGCCACTCTGCCATTTTGCTTTCAGAAGCTAAGGCCACAAATTCGGCTGCCATAGTCGAATCTATAATGAGAGTTTGCTTCTTTGATCCCCAGAAAATTTCTCCTCCACCAAGTTTAAAAATCCAGTCATTTGTTGACAAGTGATCATTACGCACAGTTATCCAACTGGCATCTATATATCCTTCCAAAATCGGAGGATAACCAATATAGACTATTTCAAAGTCTATAGTACCTTTCAGGTACCTCAATACCCTATTTATCGCATTCTAATGCATTTGTCCCGGGTTACTAATATACCTACTAAGTTTGGTCACGGCAAATGCAATATATGGTCTTGTGTAAGTCATGGCATAAATCAAGCTACATATCACTCTAGAATACTCTAGTTGTGATATAGCTTTTCCAACATTAGTGTCCAACGGCGCATGCGAATCATAAGGTGTAGAAATTGGTGCGCTATTGAATTGATTAAACTTCTTTAAGATCTTTTCAATACAGTGTTCTTGAGATAGAATTAAACGACTATCACGTCGTTTAATGCTAATACCCAAAATTACATCAGCGACACCCGTAGCTTTCATGCTAAAATTAGTTGAAAAAAATCCTTTGTACTTTAAATGCTCTCTAGGTCTGTACCAAATATGAGCATATCGTTTACGTACAAACAAATAATCGCATCACATTTGTCATTGAACTTGTTATACACACACTTAGCAGATTGGTGTAACCTAAAGGCATTTGACAAAATAACTTTGTCAAACTTCTCATTCTACTGATTGGGTGCTTGTTTAAGTTCATAAACTGATAAAGTGATTTAACAAGCTTGCACACTTTATGTTCTTGGCCTTGTACCACAAAACTCTCGGGTTACTGCATATAGATTTCTTCATCTAACTGACTATTAAGGAATGCAGTCTCACGTCCATTTGGTGAATCTCAAACTTATAGATTGGAGCAAGAGCAATTAGAACTCTTATTGTTGAGATTCTAGCAACCGGAGCATATGTATTGAAGTAATTGACACCCCCTTTCTAGGTAAAATCTTTGGCAACTAATATGGCGTTGAACTTATCAATTGTTCTATCAACTTTCATTTTCTTTTTGAAAAACTATTTACGTACAACCAATTGGTTTAGAGTCAGGTGGTAAATCGGCCAAAATTCAGGTATTATTTCTCAATATAGAATTCATCTAATCTTGTATAGCCTCCTTCCAGAAGGCAATATCTTGAGATTTCATGGCTGCCACAAAAGTCAATGGGTCTGTTTTCACATGTAGCGAAAACACATTGTGATAACATGTAGTTTCTCAAGTACCTTCTACTAGATAAACTACAAAATCAAGACCAAACGTTTTTGCCTTCCGAGCTCGTTTGCTCCTTCTTATTTCAACCTATTCCACGGGTTCATTATCCTCGTCCAATTGTCCTCTCTGGACATCAAGGGTAATTGGTTTGAGTCTTTGTTAGACCCCAAGCCCTTACTTGACTTTAACCTTGGAATCTTGTTAAATCTATTTTCATAAAATACTGTATCTCGAGACTCAATGATAGTGTTTATACAAACAACATCATTTGGCTTGGGCGCTAGAAACCTGTATGCCTTACTATGTAAAGCATATTCAAGGAATACACACTCAATTTATTTTTCATCTAATTTCTTTTTTTTAGGTTCGGGTAGCCTAATGATCGCCCTGCATCCCGAAGCCTTAAAATAACTTAGATTAGGTTTCTTTTTGGATGAAAATTCATATGGCGTAATATTGGACTTTTTGAGCTGTATTCAATTTAGGATATAAATGGCGGTAAGTAAAGATTCGCCCCAAAAACCGCTACTCATTTCAGCATTATTAAGCATAACATTTATCATCTCCGTTAAAGTTATATTTTTCCTTTCAACCACTTCATTTTGTTGTGATGTGTAAGGTACAGTTAATCCATGAATAATACCCATAATTTCACAATAATTGGGGAAGTGATATTCACCACCCCTATCGAATCTAAGTCGTTTTATCTTAGTTCTACATTGATTTTCTACTTCTGTTTTACATATTTAGAATTTATCAAGAGCTTCATCTTTCGAATGTAACAAGCACACATAGCAAAATTTTGAATAATCATCTATAAATGTGGCAAAATATTTCTTGTCTACTCTAGTATGGGTGCTATGAAAATCACATACATCAGTGTGTATTAGTTCGAGTAAAGATAAAGTTCGTTCAATTTTAGAAAATGATATTCTAGTTATCTTAGTTTGCCTGCAAATTTTACACTTATCAGCCATGTCAATTTCATACTTAGGAATTAAATTTGATTTAACCATGCAATGCATTTTTCTTGTGCTGGTGTACTAAATGAGTATGCCATAAAGAAATAGAATCAAGGATATAAGCAAAATTAATTTTATTAATATTTAGTTTGAACATACCCTCATACATATAGCTCTTTCCAACAAAAGTACCACTCTTAGACATAATAAATTTATTTGACTTAAACACTAACTTGAAAGCATGCTTATCCAGTAGACTTCCCAGAACAAGATTTTTTCTAACTTCTGGTACATGATACAGATCAATAAGCATCAAAATCTTGCCAGAAGTGAATTCCAAATTCACTTTGCCTTTTCCTTTTACAGTGTAATTGACGAATTTTTCATATAGAGAATAGTGTCATCTTCAATTGACTCATAGTCAGTAAGGCACTTCTTATCATTGTACACATGTCTTGTCGTGCCTGAATCAATCCACCAATCTCCAATATCCTTGAGAACATTAACCAATGACAATAATGAACTTAGAATTCTTTGCTTCTGATGTTCCTAATTTATCACCAGTTTTTTGTCTTTTTAGGGCTCGAAAATCTTTTTTGATATGCCTAGGTTTGCTGCAATGCCAACAACCTACATTGGTAGAATCATACTTTTTTCCTTTTCTGGGATCTTTCTTACCTTGAAAGTTATCTTTTGATTTTGCTTGTTTGAACTGAAACCATCCTCCACTACATGAACCTTAGAGTTATTATCCTTTCTCTCTTGTCATCTAGTCTCTTCCTCCACCCCAGGTGTTGGACCAATTGTTCAAGAGTAAGTTCCTCAGTTTTGTGTTTGAATTCCTTTTTGTAGTCTTTCTATGACGAAGGAAGCTTGTCAATTATAGAGGATACGACAATGGATTCATCCATGTTCATATTCTTAATCTTAAATTGATTAAGGATATTTTGTGTCTCACACAATTGATCAATCACGGGCTTGTTATCAACCATACGAAAATTCATAAATTGACTAACAAGGAACTTCTTACTTGTGGCGTCTTCAGTCAAATACTTAGCGTGGAATGCATTACAAAGTTCTTTCGCCGTATCAAAATCATCTGATAGTGCACTTATGATGTGACCCCGACAAATATAGTCATTGTTCTCTCATTTGATTCTCTCATGAGTTTGTTCTATCGTTTCATCTTCTTGCTCTTGTGGTATCAGAGTGGTCAAAATATATACCACTTTTAGTGTGGTGAGGAGAACGTGCAATTTCTTCTCCCAACGCATGAAATTACCTCCATCAAAATGCTTCAACTTGACAAAGTCTTGTGTCATTTTTTCTAGAGACATTGCCACTGCAAAATATTGTTTTTAGATTGTTGTTGAAAATATCTCTTTCGAAATGTGAACATTAGTGATGAAATCTACTACAATACACGGAAATAAAAATCCTTCGAGGCGTGTTACGGCGTCGCTTTCCTAAAGACAATATTTACTTCCACCGGATGGTGTACACCGGGTTACAGCAAACTTGCCTTCAAGATACAACGAAGACGAACTTATGTTCTTTCCGTCTACGTTTGTACAAACAGAAACTGACAGAATATCTGCATAGTAAAAATAAAAAGAACCAGAAAAAATATCAAGTATTGTTTCTACAGAATAACAACACTTTGACTAAATGCTTCCAAATATAAGAACTTTTGAGAGAGAAAATAGGCGAAAATTCAAGTGAGTAATTTTGTTGGAAAAGACTTCTATTTATAGATGGTTTAAGGATACAACTGAAAAGTCATAACTTTTCAATTTGTAGATGCAATGAAAAATTACAACTTTAATTAATAAAAGTTGCAATTTTAAAATAAAAATCGCAACCTTTGAATTAATAAAAGTCACACCTTTTAGTGTAACACTACAATTGAATAGTCACAACTATTCAAATAGTCATGTTTTTAATAATTAGACACACTCCTTAATTTATTTTATAACCTCCAACATTAATTCATACCTCTTGTATAGAAGCACATCCAAATGTCTAGCATTCCAAGAACAAAGAAAGTTTTACAAAAAAAATACCAAAGATACATACACATTTACTTTGAAAATCCCCAACATAATTAAACTACTGACAGCTATATACATAACTAACATCGTTAGTACGCGATAAAATAAAGTCATTGTCAAAGTTGGTCAAATCAGTCGCATGACGTTCCACAGGAACTCGTGGACATACATAATATATTCATGGATGTATGTATGGTGTGATTATGCAAAATAGAGGTGTATACTATCTGTACTTTATGTCTGAATTGTCCAGACAATATTCTGTAAGTTATTGGAATTCAGTAGGTCGCTCGAGCAATTTGCCAAAATATCGATTTTTGACTTTCTAGTCAAAGAGTCAGATTTCGTCAGAAACCAAATAGGTCGCTCGGGCGAGCCATTATTTTTGGTAGATTTTGGTTTTTAGGATTTCGGCCACAACAACTCGATCCGAACCATAGTGATCCCTAAACATCAATTAAAAACAGATACAACATCTACATAGATTAAGAATCATTTTTCCTCTTTTAATTAGAAAAATCAAACAACAAATGAAACTAATTTCATGCTTTAATAATACTGAACAGTAAACCCTAGCATGTAGTCTGACAATGTAGAGGTTGGAAGTGATTTTTCCTACCTCAACAATAGATTGGAGCAATTAACGACTTCAGATTGAACAATCTATGCACGGATAGAATCTCTATTCCTCCTTCCAAGAACAACCTACGGAAACTTCAAACTTGCTCTCTCTCTCTCTGTAAAACTCTTTGATTTTAAAAATATAATTCCGTAAATAATAAATAATAAATCTACTAGGTTTAAGTAGGGATTTTGAACCATAATTGCGTAATCAAATCGTAATAATTCCAAAATTAATTAACAAACGTGTTTCTCCATTAATGGCCCGCATTGGCAATCTGCCCGTTCAGAAATTTGAATGGTTTGATCGAGCTCGCTACCTATTTTTAGTTTCTAAATTTAACAATTAAATTTCTAACAAAAAATTCATCAATATTAATTAAAAATATAGGGTTATTACAACCAACGAAGACGGAGGAAGACCCGGAGTACACTACAAGAAAATAGGGATCTCTTGACGGTTTTTATCCCAGCGGTATAAATAACTGATGGTATAGATAGGAAATAGCAGCGGCTTCAAAAGCGTTACTAGAAAGGGATTTTTAGTGACGGTTTTTATAGACCATTACTATATTCCTAATTTTTAGCCACGGCCTGTAACAAGCCGTCGGTATAGTCCACAAAAATAAACTCTAAAATTAAAAAAAATTATTTTTTAGCTTAAAATGTAATTTTTTTGAACTAATGTAAAAAAATACTATAAATTTTAATTGGTGCAAAAATTAAAATTAATTCAAAAAATACTTTATTTTTATTTGAAACATAATGTAAATGAATAAAAAGATAATTTTTTCCTTGGTACCCTTCGTACACCTAAACCTATTCCCCTCTCACCCCTCTCTATGAGCACCGCACGATTCCACTCAGAAAAAAATGGCTGCAATTGCTTCAAATCTCACTCCAAACCCTGACCCCAACACGAACCCGATCATCTCATCTTTGCGGAATCCTTCATCATGTTGTTTCGCCTCGAATCCAAGAGTGTTTGGCAACCAGTTTTTTGGAAAATGATTGCTCAGTTCGACCATGGGAGCCCAAGGAAAACGATCCGATACGGCTTTGAATCCAATCAAAGCGTCGTCCCATTCGTTCGATGTTGTTGTGGTTGGTGCTGGGTTAATCGGTCTGACAATAGCTCGGCAGTTTCTACTGGAGTCAGATCTTTCCGTCGCTATTGTTGACACTGCTGTCCCTTGCTATGGCGCTACTGGTGCAGGTAACATTCTTTGTATGCTGACATTGATGATTAGGAATAGAATAGAGCATACGCAGAGACGAGATTCCTAACGCTTTCCCGTTTTCAATTGCATCAAAATTGTAGACAATGTGAGTTGTTGGACTATATTTCTTTTTCATAGCTAGAACTATATCATTTGCAATAGGTTATCTAGGAGTTATTTGCTACAATGCAATCACTTGCCTACTTATGGAAAATTGGTAGTAAACCTTACAAAAAGGTTGCATTTATCCTTTTGTTCTCAGGCTTATCATCCATGAGTTTCATATGTTCTTGCTTTATTCAATGATTTTTGTTACTCTGTTAGATCATTGTGGCCATGCGAATGCTATATCAGAAGTGTTAGCTGGTGCGTGGAGACTTAAGCGGGTATAACCATTGAGGTGAGGCTTTGTTATTTGCACCATTGACAATTCTATATCTAACCATGAAAATGGTATAGTAATGTTTCTCTCCTTTGACAGGGTCATTTGTATGATATTGATGTTTCGCAATCAGTTGACCTTTACCATCCTCATGCCCTTGATTTTCTCTGTGAGGATTGTATTCATATTTCTGTGAGTTGTTTCTACCTTGCTTCATGTTTATGAGCTTGAATTGAGGAGGAGAAAGAATAATTATGTTCCTCATGTTTCTGTAATTTGTTTGTGGGGTTAAACATGCCAATTGCCAATTTGAGTGGTGGAAATAAAGTGGCCACTAGTTTCCCAAAATAAGTATGAGACCTCGAGTACTAAGGAATAAGAATGTCTGGAGACAACGTAAACTAAAAACTTAATGTCAAATACTTCATGATATTAATGTATTAGACAAGAAATAAGAATGTGTGCATACAATGATGTCCGTTCTTAGTATTATTTCATAGTTTTTCAACTCATGCATACTACAGGTTCGTGCTAGTACTCATGGTATAGCAAGAATTATATGGTAGGTAAATAGTTTTTGGACTCTTTTGCCCCTGAATAGTGCTATATTAGGATACAAGTCTTCTTTGCGAGGGAACAGAACACTTCTTTTTATGGAACTAGTCTTTGTGGAAAATTCACAATGATATTTATATTTCTTTTTTTGTATAAATTCGTTGCACTCACAATATAATTAATCCAAGTTTCTTATAGGACTATCATCTTTTATTTGATTGCGCAAAAGTCTTATATTGGATATATGGCTTCTATTTATTTTTCTTGGCTGGTTATGTTAGGTAACAGATTTATGTGGTCAGAGATTTAACCTTGGCATTTATTTACATTACGATATGGTTTTGTTGGCGCATATAGAATTCCAGCCACTACCATGATCCCTGCTGCTAGGATGGGTTGCCCAAATTTCTGCTACTGTGATTGCAGTTATACCTAGAGCTATTGGTAAACCTGTTTCTGGAGTTATTTTTCTCATTCTTTTTAGTGTTTCTCTTCACATCGTGGGAACTTCAATAGTCATAATGGCCTCTATGTTGGCATCTCTAGAAACTGCTACAGATACAAATTATATTGCAATTTTAGGCAATATTGGCCATTAGGTGTGTTTTCTATGTTATAAGAAACATACACGTAGATATTTGATTTTGGTTTTCTATCTGAATTTTACTTGGTGGGTCTTACTTCTTGTTTATGTTGCAGTATTTTGACAAGTGAACCGACAACATGTCAGGTTATAGCTTTGCTATTTATCCGTAATATTATGTAACTTTTTTTGTGTAGCACTTTTGTTTTGTAATACTTTTTTACCTTCTGTAGAATGATATGTTGAGACTGGTTCGAGCTTAGTCTCTACTGTTTTCCTTTTTTAGGTTAGGACAAAAAATCCTTTCCAAGTGACTATTTAAACCATGATCCCCCCTCTATCTTAGGGATATTATGTCTCTGCTATTATTGACATACTAAGTTCTGTAAGTTCTAATTACCCACTTTTGTAAGTCCTGTAAATTTTATATACTAAGTTTTGTAAGATCACTGAATAATCATTTGCAGACCTTTTTTTTTGTAGTACCTGTTTTGTGTAATTACTTGGATGAAGACTCGAGGAATTGCTTTACAAACATCATTTTTGTACATAATTGTGAGTAAAGAAAGCTTTGCCTTTCTCTGCAATCTTTGCACCTATTTTTGTGGCTCATAATTTAAGAAATGCCATTGCCACTTTCTCTTCATTCTGGAAGGGTTTTCTATTGACACATTCCTTGAAGTAGTATGTCTTATTTTTCCCGATGATGGAACTGTAAATTGAGATTTCATTGTCAAGTAGCCTTTCATTCCTTGCAGGGAAAATATGCTAGTGCTTCAGGAGTGTTGTATCAATCTCTTGGGGGCGCTAATAGTGTACGCTCCGATTGACATACAATCAATAGAAATGGCAATAATCTCCCATCAGGTTTCATAATCTCCGGTGATGGTTGCCCCCATACTGGAGCTAATGAAGCTTCAAGCAGTACTTCTACTCCAAAGCCTGTCGAGTGGTTCACTTCTTATAGTGGCTTTCCAGATTGTCCCAGGTGTTGCCTCAAATTCTATGTATGTCAACATGCAGTTGGTGACTAGTCTCAATGCTCTCATTAGCTCAACTATCCAGAATATTAAGTCTGCTTTGAATTGCACCGGCTTGGATTGACCTGCTTGCATTTTTATGTGTTTTTGTTTTCTTGCAAGAGATTGTCATTAAAAGTATTGCACCGGCTTGAATCGTGACAAGTTTATGTAATGGAATTTGGATTCTAATATCTTAGTTTCATTTCTTTTAATGAAAATGTAAATTTATGAAATGGAGTTCAGATTATGAACACATTGAGTTCTCATTTTTAGTAAGGGCTAGTTTAATATTTTCCAAATTGCGGAGAGTTCAGGTACGTACCTGGATCCAGGAAGGCACATTCTCTAATTAAGAAAGACATTGTTTACTTACTAGTTACTACCTGACTTAGAATTACTCTGACTTTTGTTAAAAAATCCTTTTTGTCGAGATATAGAACTTCTGTTGACAATTTCATTTCTGTAGATGTATTTTGTCAAAAACAAATATTTGTATTAAACTTTATCTTAAATTAAATATTAAAAATAGTTATTTTATTTTTATTAATATTTTTGTAAAATTGAGGCTTTACATCATCAATTGTCTCAACCAAGCTGTCATTTTCTTCGCCACCACATGATGAAATACACTTTCAACATTTTTAAAAAACCAAAACGCTGACTTTATTAAAAAAAAACAAAGAAAAAAATGCTGACTTTTTGATAGCTTCCTTCCATGTTAATCCTTATTATCCCACCATGAAGCTCCCAATAGAGCGGTTTTGACTCTTCCTTTTGAAAAATAATATTCATGCGTTTTCCATATAATGAAAGGAATTAAATTTGGTACAATCCGAAGAAGCTACAATAATAACGACAAATGTAAGTAATAATATCTAATCTAAGTGTCATCTGATATGATCATCAATCCATCTGACTGCTAACCCAGCTATGCTCTCCAACGAGCTATCTATCTATCTATCTATCTATCTATGGACCAAACCAAAACACAAAGATTCTATGTTATCATACAACCAATTGCACATAAATTCCTTCCCCAAATGTCCTTGCAAGCCGAGAGACACAAGTAGATTTGTTTGGACCCACCAAGAAACTACGTACCGGTGGGTTTACGCAAAAATCTGTGAGTATATAATTAATTAAAAATGAAAATAATAATGTGTTTAGGCAGGCGGCTAGAAAGGTTTGTGCATGTACATGAACATGTCCTGCAGTGGGGAAAGCTGGTCGGGTGGAAATTGAGTTGCAAAAGGGTCATCATCATCCAAGAAATTAAACTCATAATCAAAGGGATTTTCCGTGAGATTGTTTTTCCATTTGGGTTCGCTCTGGACCTCATTCTCCCAATTAGTATTGAAGTCAGGGGAAGCTGCCATCCGTTCGGATCCACTCGAGTCGTCGGTGTGCAGACGCGGCATTGAATCCGATGTCTCAAAGTGAAGCAAATCATTCACCATTGCCGCCTGGTGTGGTGGTTGCATCATCTGTTTCGGCGGAAGCATTGAATTGTTGTAACCTGTTACAATTTCGGGCTTTTTGTCCTCAATTTCCGGATATGTAAGCGGCAGTACTGGACCGGCAGCAGTATTGTGCTTTTCAATTGTACCCTTTTTGTTGTATATGCGACATAACACCCAATCATCAAGCTGCAATATATAAAAAATATATATATATATTAGAAAAAATGCTCTGTGTTCGCAAAGAGTCCTGCAGGCTTCGGTTAGGGCTTTACTACAAATCTACAAAAGCTATTTATTACCAAAATCGTCAAATTCCCGATTTGAAATACACAGTGTTCAAGTTAAATTGAACACTAAATTCGACCAAATCTCCACCTAACGTTATCTTCTATTATTCCAACGAAAAGAAACAGAGAATAATAATATTACCCTCAAATTACTTCTCTTCCCAGCGGACCTATCCACGTTTGCAAGGCGGTACTCGTGCATGATCCAATTAGTCTTCACCCCCCTCGGAGCCTTACCGGCGTAAAAAACCAGTGCCTTCTTTATTCCAACCGCCTTCGGCCTCCCAATCGGTTTATCAGCTCCGGTGGCTTTCCAATACCCTGTTCCCGCCGCCCTGTTCGGCCGGGAACCGTTTGGGTACTTCCTATCTCTCGGCGAGAAGAAGTACCACTCCTTTTCACCGTACAAAGCCATATCTGCAAACAATCACCAAAAATTCAAGATCAACTAACAAAAAAATAAAAATGACCCATTAACCCTAATTTGAAAACATGGATAGTTGTAGTAATCTTCTTTACCAATTTCCTCTGAACTATTTTTTTAAAAACAAAATAAAAACATCATTCTTTCCAACCAAAAATTTTCAACCTTAGGTCTTCACCATTATTTAAAAAAAAGAAAAAAGAAAAAAGAAAAAGTAATTAAGTACCTGGAAGCTGCCATGGGTCAAACTTATAAAGATCAATCTCAGCAATAATTGGAACGGCAATCGACTGCGCCGCACATTTACGGCACAAGTAGTGCATCACGAGCTCCTCATCCGTAGGATGAAATCTGAACCCCGGCGGCAATTCCAACTGATTGCTGTTACTGCCCGTCATCATTCACAACCACACTTCTTCTCTACCCCTAAAAACTCTTCTCGTCGTCTTCTTCTTCTTCTTCTTCTTCTTCTCTCTCTCTCTCTCTTTCTCTCCCCCTCTCTCTAAACTTGTTCTGGAGACTGAAACTTGGAGAACAACGGATGAGGTGGAGGTGTATATATATGTGTGTGTGTTTTCGTAGGACTGTTACATTTACACGTGGTGGATCTAGTGGGTCGTATATAGAACCGGAACGTGCTTATGGATCTGGACACACAGACAAATTAAAGAGAGAGAAAATGAGCGCAGCCCCATCACACTAGTAGACAGACTAATAAGGAAGATACACGTGTAGTTATGTCCACCCGTGTGATTCCGTCACTGCTTGCGTCACCTACGTTGGAGGCACGCAAAAGTCGGCTTTGACCAAAATGGCCGATCATTGACTGACCCTTGTGCTTTTTCTTTCTCCCCAAACGACGTTTTTAAAGCTCGCTGATCTGTTGCTCTCGTTACCATTACCCCATTTTACAACTTCTCCACTCACTCAATGACAGCTTACTCCTTCGGGACTATTTTATCATTTATTTATGTTGTTATCCTACTTTTAAAGTTTTAACTATACATGTCGCCCGACATTATTGTGTGACGTCACCTAGGTTGCATAGCTATATAATCCAATGGACGAATCTGCCCCTCAAGTCTAAGTTTTATCAAATGAATTTCTTATATTTTTTTAGTTTTACTATCTTAATTCACTCTTTGGTTTTCCTTTTACTTATACTTGGTTTATTTAAAATTTTGTAATTATTGAATTATTATCTGATTATTTTTTTAGTTTTTTTAAATTTTTTTTTATAATTTTTGTTTTAGGTCAATTTTTCTATGATTATTTGTTCGTTTCTACAAGATATTTAAAAAATTAGAAATAATTCAGAAAAGACAAGGCAATGTCTGTTTGGTCTTGTTTTTTGTATTTAGTAAATAATTTTTTTATCTTCTGCATATGATTTAATACTTTTCAAATTCATTTTGTTAAGATGAACTAATATACCACAAAAAATTAATACAAAAATAATAAATATAGAAAAATTAAATAAAGACAAAAAAATTAATCTAGTTAGGTTTGGCCAAATAGAGCCAATTGTCTCAATCTGAATGTGTCGGAGTCAGGATTTGAATTTCAAAATACGCAGATCGTGCAACTAGTCGGACTGAGATCGTTGCACACTATTATACATCTATAGTCAAAGTCGTTTTTGTAACATAAGTGTATCTCCATTGCTATTAAGCATTTTGGCTACCCAAAAGTACACTTTTTATACTTTTTTTTATAGATGCACTTCAATGCTACTCTTGATTTACCTATCGCCTCTTGGTTAGCCATATGTAGCCAGCGAGATGGACCCAAGGTAATGTGCCTAGACATATAAAGAATACGTTGGAGCTCTAAAAAGAAGCATTGTTGGCTATTTTCTAAGGAGATTGATTTGCCTAGAATGTTGGACATACTATGAGACTAGATGATCAACTGTATATGAAGATATGTCAAGGATTAACAGTCCCACCAAGTCTACGTTTGATTTTTTCCTTTTCCTGGGGAGGACATGTTTTTTTTTTTTTAATTTTCAACTTTCATGTATCGTTGGGTTGAGACTTGCAATAAAGAGGAGTGAAAAGAGAGAGACAAAAAAAAAGAGTAGAATCATGTCGCTGTTTATGCTGTATCAAAATTAAATTATTAAAATAACTCTTTACTATATATATTTTTAATATATAGCAATGAGTCGAGTATCGACCCTTGGGGACAGTGGAAATAAGTCGCAAAATTTCAATTAAATTTACTTCAATCCAAGAAATGGAGTTTGGTTGTGTTTTTAGAAAACTAAATATTGAACAGCAAAGCAATAATAAAATTAATTTGAGATTTAAAGATAAGAGATTCTAGGGTTCGAATCCATTACACCCCTCATAATGTTGCATTTGTTTAATCTAGTGCCTATTATTACTCAGATCTACCAAACACTGCGCAAGTAGCAAATTTGCACAATGTCGTCAAAGATCATTCATGGATTACTGAAAAGGCATAAGTTATCTTCATTTAGCATGAACCGTCTTATCATCACCGATCTCCTGTATTGCAAGAATCATTTGATAGCAGGACACATCTTACGAACCAAAACCTATCTCAATCAATCATACACGAACCCGTTGATTCCTTGTTGTATGTTGGTGTTCGAAAATTCAGAATACGAACACGAACGTAGGAAGAAGTTGAATAGCATTTGTGCACCAAAAATTAATATTCAACGTCATACAATCTAGATCTGAATAATATTACTCGGAATCAAAGCTTCATTTACACCCTAGATGCAGGAATATTGTTCTGCCATTAGATGTTGATTTCTGCGCGATTTTATTTCTCCCAGTCTTTCTTCCTTCTGAGGGTTTCTGTCCCGTTGTTTTCTCTACTCTAGAAACTGATGAATTCCCTAAAAATTGAACCTCGGTGCTTAAATACACATTCTGGCCGACTCAGTTCGTCCGGACACGAAATAGGCTCATCCGGACACCTAGCTGACGGAAAATTCTTGAAGCTTGACAAATTCCTCCTCGGACGCCAAAGAACCCTGTCCAAACACAACTGGTGTTGTCTGGACATGCTACATTCCCTTCCTTATGGATTTTTCATAATTCAATTTTCTTTTTGAAAAATTTTGAAAATTGCCGCAAATCGTCTATAAGTCTTGAATTATAAAACACACACATAAATTATAGAATGATGTAATAAACGGGGCTAACAATGGTGAATTGGGCAGCATAAACAGTTATCTCCACATTTATCAATGACTAGCAAAAAATATGTATATTGCACACGTGACATCTTTATATAATAACGTAGTATTTTTTAAATGACCATATTTCAGTGTGTCATATTTTTTAATGATCTTCACGTTGACATAGCAATGTAGAGAGAAAAAATAGACTAGCTACAAATAATAACTAATGAGAAATAAAATAGGCAAAGTAGCTAGTGAAGTAGAAACCTGTTGGAACACTAAAAATTGATGTCGACTGGGCAAAATAGCCAACAGAATAATTTTGACTACCATATTAGAGTTGTTCTTTCTCCTTTATTCTTTTCAAACCCACAAAGAAATTACATATTTTAAGTTTTCCATTTTCATAGAGCTTTGGAGATGTAATATTGCCATTTTCCTTATTCTGTCACCTTTTTTCAATAGAGTTAATATGTTTAAAACTTAGTAAAACATATGATATAAAACTCCCTCATAAATTTCCTTTTACTTATTTTCTATTCTCTCTTACAGTGGATCTGGTCATTATTCGTTCTTTTTTCTAGAAGAGAAAAAGTTGCGCTGACCTAATTAGGATTTTTTCCAAAAAAGTTGGCGAGAAGTCAGTTTAGGTACATGGTGTTATTGTGCACTAGCATGTAGCCGAATAGAGCCTAATGTCGGCTCACCAAAAAGGGGAAGTAAGAGAGACATGTTCAGACTCTAACACAGAACAATAGGTTTTGATTTCATATAGGATCTCTAGTGAGATAATGATGAGAATCCTAGTGAAATTCAACTGCTAATGAGAAATTAGTGATTGGAAAGGACTCTTAACATTAGGTGTAAGATCTAATCCTTGGAAGTTTAGGATTAGACTTATCCTGTTAAGGTCTGATTTTATCCTAGATAGATTTGTAGGTCGAGAAATATACAATTACTAATGAAGAATTACTGGTTAAAAGGGATTCTATCTAATCCTTGGAAGTTTAGGATTAGACTTATCCTGTTAAGGTTTGATTTTATTCTAGATAGATTTGTAGTTCGAGAAATATACAATTACTAATGAAGAATTAGTGGTTAAAAGGGATTCCAAGACGGTGAGGGAGAACCTCCATATAAAGAAAGGGTAGAGAAAGGCTGTAATTTGTTATTACACATGTTGATACTGTAAGGGCACATTTGATTGCCAGACTAATTAGTAAGAGATAAGTTAATCCTGGACGGTTATCCCATGGATTAATAGTCACAGGATTAAAATAATTCCCTTTTTTGTTTTGGTCTAGCATTAATTCAAATATAAGGAAAATATGTGAGTTTTGATTTCTAGGATAAGAGATGGTTAAACTTTATATTTCATGTTTTACCGTCACCATAACATTAAAATACCACCAGAACACTGATTCCAACTTGGTTTATTGGGCTGCATCGGAATCATGCCGCCAAGCCCTCTCAATCGAGGTACTTCTCACACTAATGTGCAAACTTTCAGCATGCATCACTAAGTGTTTGAACTTTATCCGAAATGGGGATTGTGCATCTTACAGATCTTCTACGTCCTTGTTAGCATTCAATTAATATTCTTAATATCTTCAACGAAATCACTAGTTTCAATTTGCTAAGTTCATTTTTTGGATTTTGTTTTTGTGAATCGTTGATGTCACATCTAAATTTGAAGCATGAAGTAAGCAACAACCAATCCAAAATACGATCTGATGAAATAAATCAAATCTCTTAGCAACTTAATTCCAATACATCATTTTCCAATCAATTCCTTAAAACAATTCAAAAAATAGCGCACAACGCCCAAAAAATGCATGTATGTCATAATAGAGAAAAATAAATTATATACTACTCAGCCAACTCGAAGCTCTATCTTGTAGGTTCAATATCGGCTTCGGTAAGAAAGATTAACAACAAAACATAAGTTGAAACTCATATAGGATGCTAGTTAAAACAGAGTTTAAAGAAATTCAATACATCACATTTCCAAAAATTTATGGATTTTTCATTCATATATGAGTATACATTTTGCAAATGATTTATACAATTGATGAACAATTATAATCTACATGCAGCACATGTCACCTGCCATACCATGGTGACCAAATGCGGATCTACACTCAAATCTTTTACGAATTCGAACCGAGAGAATAACACAGACTAGTGCCCATGAGGATCATGGGGACCCGTATCTTCTTACGGCGTTTCACTGATGGCTGACGTCCATGTCGACTGTGGAGACTATAAAATTTTACAATAACTGATGTCTGTCCACGTAGCCGATGGAGACCAATATGGGTAATTGCCACAATGATCACATACCATGCACATAGACTCCTACTGTCTCAACCGAACCATGCACAAGAAACAACACCAAACCAGAACCAATAATCAATATCGGTCACAAAATATTCACTCACTAGACAAAACCATAAGAATATAGTTCCATGAAATTTCAAACTATTAAAGGGGTTTCAAAAAATAAGAATTTAAAGCTTCATCGGTCGGAGAACCCCCTAACCGATTAGGTATGAACCTGACTGGTCATAGAATGACTCAGACCGGTTACGATTTCCCACATGATAGTTTTGAAAATTCATCTTGGCCAGTTACAACCTCACCCTAATCGGTCAGAATTGGTTACTAAAATATTTTGGTGCATTCCCTAACCAGTTACACTATTACTCTGATTTGTTAGGATTTGCTATTGTAAGTTCTGCTTGTATGCATTCTAATTGGTGATGCCATTACCTTGACTAGTTATCACGTTTTATGTAGAAAAAAAATTGATTGCGAGGGAACATGAACAACACCACGTAGCCTATTTAGAACATCAAAATACAACACATAACATATTAAATGACATTAAACCAAGTTTTGACAAGTCCTACGTTGAAACAATGAACACACAACTCAATAACGAAGTGATTCTTCCGATTCCATCACGAACACACCAACACTTGGTTCAACCTATGCTTTGACACCCAGTATGATGCTTCTTTTTGCGTTCTTCAAGAATTCGGGTGTACAGTGCACGTCCTCTCGATCGAAGTTTCTCACAAATCTAGCTAGTGGCCTGGGAGGCTCTCTAGGGTTTCTTCTTTCTCGCTCTCTCTTTAAATGTTCAGTTCTAATGTTAGGCAAACCTAATCAAAATGAAGTGCTGATTTTATATAATCAAAGAGTGAAACACATTTCAATCCATGTGGTCTCATTCGCAAGTGAGCATGAGCACCCTATTCACTAGTGGAACATAAGAGGGGCTAAGGTGGGCTTCAGCCCAGGCAATTTTGTTTTTTTGATATGCAAAATTTTAGCCCAAATAATTTTAGCCCGCCCTAAAAGGATAGAGACCCTTCTATACTAGTTGTTGGAATCGCAGTGAAGGTTTGAAATGCTTACCTTATGCGGAACTAACGACTGGCTCTCCTTGCCTCTCCTTCAAGGCAGCTAAGATTAGAACCAATCGCTAACAACTGAAGTCTCTGAAACAACAATTAGGAGAGATGGTTGATCATTTTCAGTGTAGTTCACTTTTAGCAAGGTTCAGAGTAGATGGAATTCGTGGTTTCTCCCTTGACCATATAATTGTCAAATTGAATTAATCATTTAAGGAAAACTTAATAATGTTTATTTAAGTTTTACATCCTCCATAAGTAAAGGGAAAAAAAATTGAAGAGTGGAGGCAAGAAAGTGGTTGATTGAAATTGAGTGCCTATCTAATATGCAGATTAAAAAGTAGTTAAAAATAAGAAATCATTCATTACATGAACTCAGGCGTAAACAAAATTTAAATTGAGGATTTAGGAGGTAGTTGATCTTGGGTCAAATTAAACAAGCTAGGGAGAGATTGGAGAATTTAATTGTGGTGTATAGATGAGGTCCCACGCAGTTGACCACGTACCATCTCTAATTAATTAAAGAAGATTAAATTTGTAGAGAGAATCAAAAGAGAAGGAAAACTGTGACGACCAACAAGGAATATGACGTGTTCCATGACCTATGTATATTTGCAATTACATGATGAGATGCGGATGTTTTGGAAGGTGCTTGGAGATTGCAGAAATTACTCTTTCAGTCTCACTCATGCTGGGTAGGCATTGTCTGGAAACCAAACCAAACCAAAAACCCCTTTTGTGGGGCCTACGTTACATTACATATATGCAGACCAAAACCCTTTTCTGGGGCAGTGGAGGCCTGCTTGTAATATCTTTCTTCTTTCTTTGGCTCTTTCATATACACACACATAATTAGGGAAGTAATTGTCTGAAAAAAAATATCTTAAAGTTCTCATCACCTTTTGATACACTAATTTTTTTTATAACTTTTTATTTTGCACTTATTTTTATTGATTATTGATACGTTTGATAAGAAATTTCAGAAAATATTAAAAAAATTGTGTTCAAAAATTAAAAATATATAAAAAATAAGTCAAAAACATGATTTGTGCCCTCACGACCTTTTGGTACACTAATTTTTTTATAACTTTTTATTTTTCATCTATTTTTTTATTGATTATTGGTTCGTCTCGATAAAAAATTTCAAAAAAATAAAAAAATTTATGTTTAAAAGTTTTAAAAATAATAAAATATGAAAAAAAAAGTCAAAACATGATTTGTGCCCTCACAACTTTTTGGTACACTAATTTTTTGTGACTTTTTATTTTGCATCTATTTTTTAATTGATTATTGGTTCATCTCGATAAAAAATAAAAAACTTACGTTCAAAAATTAAAAAATATGAAAAAAGTCAAAACATAATTTGTGTTCTTACAAAGCCAATTTTTTGTATTTTTATTTTTTATTGATTATTGATTTGACTCGATAAGAAATTTTAAAAAATTAAAAAACTATGTTCAAAATTTTTTAAAAAAATCAAAAATATGAAAAATAAGTCAAAACACGATTTGCGCCCTCACCACCTATGTATCTCTGCATAAGATACAATAATGAATAAATAATGTTATTTGTTGAAATTGTCCTATATATTTATACACAACATATCATAGATAATGTTATCTGTTGTAGTTTTATCTCTGTATCTCTACATGATAGTAAAAATACAATAATAAATCAAAATTGATAACGTTATCTGTTGTAATTTGTTTTTTGTATCTTTGCAGGAAATAACATCAGATAAGGTCATCTGTTTTAATTTATACTCTATATTTTGACATAATATAAAAACAGATAATGTTATATGTTATGTGAGTTAGCCTATGTATTTATACACAATATATCAACAGATAATATTATTTGTTATAGTTGTATTTATATATTTCTGCATGATAGTGAAAACACAATAATAAATCACAACAGATAAGGTTATCTGTTGTAATTTTTGTACATCAATATTTTTGTATTTATTTTTTATTAATTATTGGTTCGTTTCGACAAAAAATTTAAAAAAAATAAAAGATATGTTCAACAATTAAAAATAAAATAAAATCAAAATATATGAAAAAAGTCAAAATATAATTTTTGACCTCATGATTTTTTGGTACACTAAAATTTTTGTAACTTTTTATTCTCTCAATTTTTTTTGTTGGTTATTAGTTCGTTTCGATAAAACATTTTTAAAAAGTAAAAATTATATTCAAAAATTAAAAAATTAAAAAATATAAAAATAAGTTAAAACATGATTTTTTTTTTTAATAATTATTGTGACTTTTGTCTTTTCAGTCTCTTATTAATATTATTTAAATTGATAATGCTTGAATCTTACTGTTATATCAACATAATAGTACGTACAATATATAGCCTCAGTATGAATGAGATAGGAGGTAACAGATAAAGTTATCTAATAATATTTTGACATAGTTAAAACACAATAATAAATCAAAATAGATAAGGTTATCTGTTGTAATTTGTACTATGTATTTTGACATAATATAAAAACAGATAACGTTATTTATTGCAAATTTGCATCTATATTTATGCATAACATATGAACAAATAATGTTATTGTTGTAGTTTCATTTTTTTATCTCTGCATAATAGTGAAACCACAATAATAAATCAAAATAGATAAGATTATCTATTGTAATTTGTTTTCTGTATCTCTGCAGAAGACAACATCAGATAAGGTTATCTGTTTTAATTTGTACTATATATTTTAACATAATATAAAAATAGATAATATTATATGTTGTAAATTGGCCGCTTTATTTCTACATAATATATCAATAGATAATGTTATCTGTTGTTATTTCATCTTTGTATCTCTGCATGATAGTGGAAACACAATAATAAATTAAGACAGATAAGGTTATTTGTAATAATTTGTTCTTTGTATCTTTGCATAAGATAACATCACATAAGATTATCTGTTCTAATTTATACTGTGTATTTTGACACAATATAAAAACAGACAATGTTATTTCTTATTGTTTCATCTTTGTATCTCTACATAATAGTGAAAAGATAATAATAAACCAAAGTAGGTAATATTATCTGTTGTAATTTATTCTCTGTATCTTTACATAAAATAATATCAGATAAGGTTATTTATTTTAGCTTGTACTCTGTATTTTAACATAATATAAAAACATATAATGTTATATGTTTTAAATTGCCCTCTATATTTATGCATAACATATCAATAGATAATGTTATCGGTTATAATTTCATCTCTGTATCTCTGAATAATAGTGAAAACACAATAATAAACAAAACAAATAAGGTTATATGTTATAAGTTGTTCTCTGTATGTTTGCATAAGATAATATTAGATAATGTTATCTGTTGTAATATTCACGTCTTTAACAGAAATAAAGACATTAACAACAATTAGAACAGATAATATTATCTGTTGTACTGAAATGGTATTTGTACTTTTATTCTTTATGTTTGTAACAGATAATTTTATTTGTATTTTTATTCTAACGGATGATTTTATCTGTTTTGTAATTTTCATGTCTCTCCATTTGTCCTAATTCGATTATTTTTAAGCACGTTTTATCTCTATTTAATTTTTTTTTGCATTTATTATTTTTTCACGAGATAGACTTAAAAAGTATAATATCATGTCCAAAAACTTAAAAAAAAAGTCACTAAAAATAACAAATAAGTACAAAAATATCATATTTTTTAATTATTTATTTTTTCTGAACTTTTTTTCAATCTGGATCATTATTTATAATTTTTCTGAAACCTCTCGTCGAAATAAACCAATAATCCACATAAAAATTGATGAAAGACAAAAAAAAGTCACATAAGAACGAAAAAATAATCAAATAATAAAGTCAATATTTTATTAGCAATCTTTATGTTATCTGATTATCTTTTATTCTTATTTGAGATTTTTTACAATTTTTTATTTTACTTCAATTTTTTTAATGGTTGTTGGTTCATTTCGACAAGCGATTTTAGAAAAATATAAAATTACGTCCAAAAATTAAAAATTAGAATCTTAAAAGGCAAAAAAAAAATCAAAATGACGTTTGTTTGAACTTATTTTTTGTTTTTAGTATTTTTAATTATGAACATATTTTTAAACTTTTTAAATTTTTGTTGTCGAAATGAACCAGTATTCGCAAAAAAGTTAATGTAAAAATAACAAATAAAAAAAATAATAGAAACAAAAGAACCTACTGTGATGTATAATAATGATATTTTTGTTCAATTTAATACAGTGGACTTTAAATGTTAGGACTTATTTAATGGATTGATGATATTAAAAATTATCTCCCTCATCGGGCCAAACTAAATGTGGAAGTCATCCTATGGTGAGGGTAAATGTGCCATGATCTCTGGTGGTGGAATAAGTACAAGGTCATCAGCTAGCTCGTTCCCGAGAAGTCAACAAGATAATGCTCTACTGGGTCAAAGTTTGAATCGGATGATATCTATAAGAAATATAATTATATTCGTTAAACTTATGATATATGATGTCAGATAAGAATAATAACGCATAATACTATTTACTCAAGGAATATGACACTCATAATGTGATCTACCCAATTCTACCATAGGCCTCAAGTAAAGGGAATCTAGAGCTCTGATACCACTCTGCAACACCCCAAATTTCGGAGACATTAAAATTTAAATAATTTGAACAAAACCAAATACGACTTGTCATTTCATAGTGAAATTAGAGTTTGATTACATAAAAGAAAATACATGGAATAATGAAATTACAATAAATATTTTAAAACTACGAGCTCAAATAAACTAAGTAAACCAAGGTGCCACTTGATCTTCCTCGAAATTGTTACTGTCAGGGTTAGGATAAGTGGGCTTAGCTGCGTCATCATCAACACGTGGCATGAGAGGCCAAGGGCAGTGGAAGGTTACACCAATGAGCAATGAAGCTCAATACATAATTTCTACCCATATACCAAATTTATGCAATAGATCATATGATGCATGATCAAGATAACGACGTAATCAAGTAGTCGGGAAAACAGATAGATTGCATAATGAAAATCAGAGTGTAACACAGATGATGTTTAATAACGATAGGTGAAAGCATTAAATAATAAATTTCAAAATTTGAATCAGATTAAAATACAGGTGATAACAACCCTTAAGTCAACTTTTATGTCCAATTCCTAAGTTTCTGACCTCGGTGTCTGACAACTTTTATATATATCCAAAAAAAACAACCATTTCAATATTTTCAAGTTTTTGGTCGACAAAAGCGTTGCCCGTAGGTCAAAATTTATTTTTGAAAATAATGTCATGATGTTCCCGACCGATATGGCCCGACCCTAAGCGGAACATCTTGACCTACGCTAGTGTACCCAAATATTGGCTCCCATATCTCATGCTCACAAACATTATGCTTCTAGCATTATGCCTCCCATATATTGTATCTTGATTCCAAAAGTTCTACCTCCTTTTTACATACTAAATTTTATTTTTAAAAAAACACGACACGGCTTACGAACATAACTGGCTCAAGATATAACTTGGCTAAATACAAGAGACATGACTGACTCGTCTCCAAGATACCGCTCGGTGGTACCAAATTTAGTTCGGCTCAAGACATCCTAACACATCTCTCAAGGAGTAATTCCAAACTCATGACACATATATCAGTATTCTTCAAAATATAGTTTCGATCAAAATCTCATGAGACGTGAGGTATGGTGTCAACTTATGGTTCCTAGACTTTGAATACTCATAATGATCTAAGTCATGTTCAAAATCTATTCCCATGTGTACTTAACTATGCATGTACAAATAGAGAAATTAAGACATTAAGCAATACATATCATTGAAATTAATCAACATTGAATAAACACAATAAAATTCATAATTGAATTTATATCCAGGATGTTAAGTTGAATATTTCAGCTCATGTTCTAGGTATAGGTGATCCGATGGCAACATGGGTGATTGAACGACAACGGGTCAAGATATGTGTCACGCCCGAAAATTTTCTGGCCCCCCTCGCGAATAAAGAATTGTTGAACGGGGTTGAATAATTCCTTGACTTGTAATGCGACGAAAAATAAAAATTTTTTAACACTGGGACTTTATTTAAAAACTCATAGTCGCCATTTGACATAAAATTGGGGTGTATCAAGTTACCCTCTAAACCCATTTTCGAAAAAGGTGTCTTTAGAAAAATAATTTAATTTTGACTCAGAAATACGATTTTATTATAAAATGACTCATTTAAAAGAAATCTGGTCATTGAAAACAGAGATGGGTTCGGGGATTCACTGTTACAAGTTGGGAAGGTGTTAGGCACCCAACATCACCCTTTCAGTACTTTATTTTTTCAATTAACTTCATTTTATTATCCTTAGCCAAATTTGATAAATATCTAGTGATTGATAATACAATTGGATCAAAAGTGAAATCGATTGCGCGGGGCATGACTTCGGCTCACGCAATTTAGCTCACGGTGGCAAAAATATTGAAACAGACATATGTTAAATTTTGACCGAAATATGATATGCAAACTGGTATCTGCACGTCATGTTTCTATTCCCAAAGTGCCAGATATCTTAAATCCTTAGTAGGAATTTTCAAGTTTGACAATGGTCCGATTCTGTTTTATTAATGGATTACCATATTAACCTTTCTTAAAATTGCAATATGCCGTCTTGGCCTAAATCAAGTTAGCTGTTATCGCATTTTCATTCCTTTCCCGCTGACTACCTATGACACCAGCGTTCTGAGAGTTTCAAGGTTAATTTGGTACAAGGTGTCAAAGTCGCTCTGATGATCTTTCGAGAAAGCATGACACGCAAAACTAACATAAGCTGTCAATTTGCATAAATACTTTATTTTAAAATTATCAGAACCAAAGACCGTGAGATATGGACAGCACAACGACTATTCATATTTCTCAGTTTTTAGGCACGACACATATTTGCTTAAATTTATTTTTTATTATTATTATATTTTATATCTTTTAACTGCAACCCTTCATCTCGGTAGCTACACAAACACTGACTGTTCAAATTATAGAATATAATAAATGTCACTTTGATCACGATAATCTGTCATGAAAAGATAACGTGCACCGCCCGTTAAATTTTCTTTCCAAAGACACTGACATGTGCTACCTATGTCACCCGTGTATTTATGAAATTTTGAGATTATTGAGATTTTTAACCAAGTGGTATGGACAGTGTATCAGCGTGAACTAACAACACTATTCATATAACTTAGCTATGAAGTAATGGATTTTTACTTTTATTAATTTTACGTAAAATAAAAAGAAAATAGCAGCACTCCCGCCGATGAGACTTTCCAGCTCGAGGCTAGAAGCTACCAATTTATTTAATACAAACACAGAAATCAGAATTCGTGGAGGGATGGCCCGAGGCCTTACAAAAGAGAAGATCGATGAACGATTAAGCGAGACTTTGCCTTAGAGACCAATGAAAGGAGACCGAGAAGCTTTATTACAAAAAAGTTCTTTGAAGACCTCTTGCTTCTGCTTCCCTGCTTACTCTCCTTCGGCCCCTCTCTTTATTTCATTTACTATATTTCCCACTAAGTGGACAGAAGAATGCCAGGAGGCCTTTGACAAGATCAAGAGTTATCTTCTGACGATACTACTACCTCCAACTCCAGGAAGGCCCCTGCTCATGTGTCTTACAGTCCGTCAGTCCTCCATGGGAAGCATACTAGGGCAAGATGACGAATCTGGAAGGCCTCAGCAAAAAAGTTCACAGATTACGAAACCCCTTACAGCGCCTTGGAAAGAGTCAGTTGTGCCCTAATTTGGCTTCTTGCCTTTGCTTTCATCGGCCAATAATGCTCAACTCTTTCTTTATGGGGTGCCAAAAGCCCAAGGGTTGACACAACCTAATTGGTTGAGAACAAAGGAAAGCCCTGCGACCAAGCACTCCTGCCCCACCGACAGCAGGGTCAGAGTCAGAAAGGGATTACATCTTTGGGAATGTAGAAACCTTCTATCTCAACTGTTACGTGGAGACGGGAAGGGAAAAAATGAAAAAGTTCAGGATTCGGGAAAGGGAAATAAAAAGAATGTTACGGGATCCAGAAAAGAGAAAAAGTTAGGAGTTAACTCCGGCAGGTGCCAACGCAATCGAGCGATATGCCGAGAATGTAAATATAAGCTCGAGAAAATTTAAGTTAAAATCATGAAAAGTACATTGGCATAGGCCAACACTGACTTTCATAATTTTAACTTTGAAAAGATAATATCCTGACATTCTAGAAGTGCGGACTAGAAATCTCTAAAAATGGACCAGAGAATCTAGAAAGGCGGACTAGAGATGCGGATGTCAATTTTTCCGAGCATGATATTTACATTAAAAACAAAAAAAAGAAGAAAAGACTAAAAAAAAAGTGACATTCTGATATTCTAGAAATGCGGATCAGAAATCTCTATAAATGGACTAGAAATTTCTAGAGTTGCGGACTAGAGATGTAAATATTAATACTTATATGCATAATATTTACATTGATAAAAAAAGAAAAAAAGCAGAAATTAAATGAAAAGAGAAAAAAATCAAAATAAAGATAACAGAAATTAAATAAGTAGAGCAGAAACTAAACAAAGCGGCTGTTATAGTGCTACCTTGTATTAATATTAGAATTCGCTGATTACAAATGAGAGAAACACGAAAGACTAAGCCAAACCATAAACTGGCGTAACAACGGACATTAAATCCCGGTGATACCCCGGGCAATGCTAAAGAGAAAAATGCTTTCGGATCTTTCTGATAGTTGAAAATAAAATGGGCAGAACCTCTCCTTATATTTGGACCAAAATCTAACTAAAAAGGGCCCTAGTCCTAATCTCGTTCGGATATCGAGAGTCCGGATAAAAAGCTAAGAACGACTCGGATGCAGAATATTCAAAAAATTTCTGATATCTGTTTTTACTCTGAAAAACGGAAAAATAAAAGAAAAAGAAGAGAGAATAAAAACGAACAAGTACTTTGCTCTCTTTTTTACTATGGGAGGGTTTGGAGCTCCAAAATATTTTTGGGAGAGAGAGGAGGTCGTCTGCCTAAAAAAATCTGATCCCCAAATTGTGAAGCGAAACCGGGTATTTTTAGCGCGAACATTGCTTCGCGATTAAGTAAACTCTGAGGTCAGCTCCAAGTAAAATAATTGAATTAAAGAGAACCACGTCAATAATTCACGTGGACTGCCCAGTTCAACCAATTAATCTATTCCCAGTCAGATTTTTCCACCCCATATGGTCCCACGCCGCCCACATGGGCTTCAAAGCCCAACAAGGCATGGCCGCCCACATGGGCCCCAAAGCCCAACAAGGCATGGCCGCCTCACATGGCTTGGATGCCCCATGCAGCATGGAGGGCCCCACCTAAAAAAAGAGCTCACACGGCAGGGTGCCATGTGTCGCCTGAAACTTCCTTTTTTTTTAACTCCCATCCCTTACGCGGTAAATACCCTTTATGCCATTCTCGATCACTGGCTTATCAAACGAACTCGGATTTGACCACGGACACTGCCGTTGAACGCGTATTGTTGAGGCGGTCAATTTAACAATAACTTTCACATCCCGGACATGTCGGCTCGTGAACCGGACTCTCGAATTGTCACTGATTTGTCGCCAGATTACAAAAAATGCGACTTCTTGATTTATCAACCTCGGATTTGATCTTGGATACAGTTGATGGGCTCACATCGCTGCATTGGTTAATGAAATATGCCTCTTGAAGTGTGGACACGACAAATTGTGCTCACTTCTATTCTGATCAATCGAAAAATGTTGATGTAACCTGGTTTCAACCCAGACACTGTCATTGGACTCGTGTTGTTGTACTGATCAATAGTGTGAGGTTCTCATGATTTGATGAAGTGGTCTTGCGAATAATACTCCCGAGCGCTGGTTTGTGCAAGGGCAAAATGATCCTTTTATAGGCTAACTTGCCGAACTTATTCAGGTTTGTTCTCTGTGCATTTAATTGACCTTTGAGCCACTTCACTGGCTTCGTATTGATATTATTCATCAAATTAGTGCGGTGAAATCGTCCCAGCTTGCTTTAGATGCTCTCTTGTATCCTTTTTTACTAGAATGACGAAATTGTCTTTTTACATCCAAATCTTCTTCGAGCCTACCGACACAATCTAATTGAATCCGAACCACATCAATACCCCTTCATACATTGTTGAGGCATCTTAGGTTGATTTGACTATTGAAGCCCATTTTTTATGAACTGCCCGTCTAAGGGTAAAATGGTTATTCTGCGCATAAGCTTCTCTTGAGCCCATTCTGATAGCGTGCTTCATTATAATTTAAGCGGTGGGGCAAAATCTGGTATCAACAATATGATTGACTGGGTAGCAACAGGTCAAGATACGAGTGATCAGATAAGTATAGGTCAGGATATGGGTGACCGGATGGGTATAGGTTAGGATATGGGTGACCAGATGGGTATAGGTTAGGATATGGGTGACCTGATAGGCACATGTACGAATAACCTGACTGGATGACTTAACATTTTAGAAAAAAAATTTCAGTAGCAAAACACATATCTAAGTTTCCATTAAAGTTTTGTGAAGCTTTTTACTTGATCTAAAACACAAATTAGAGGTTAGAGAAGGATTATTTGCCTTAAATAAGCTCGATTACATGTTGGATTGAAGAATTTGACCACCAATTGACAAGAACCTAAAGATGAAACTTTTCTCTCTCTCTAAAATTTATGTAATTTTTCTCAAACTCTCAACTCACACTCGCTCCAACTTCAAATTCAATGTTTGATATGTAAAAATACTGAGAATGGAGTCTTATTTATAGGAGAATAGAGTAAGAGTAACTATGGTTGGCATGTGTTTGCACATGAGAGTAAATTTTGCATGAAGTGGTAGCCATTGCTGCCATTGGGTAAGTTTAGAACTTGGAGTGCAAGCAAAATTCAAAAATCTGCATAAGTTTCATCCATTGGGGAAGAAAAGATAAGTGTCAAGTTGTTTTGGTACAAACTATGGTTGTATGAAAGTTTTAGAAGATTTCTGCAGATTATGTATGACATATAAGTGTATAAGTGCTGGAATATACAACACATGCTGGAACGAAGCATGTGTGGTGATGATGACAATGGAAATGATCCCATGTGGTTGTCCACATAGTATATTCACTGAATTGGGGCCACTAAATGGGCCAATGGGTCAAGCAAAAAAAAGATTTGGGTCAAGGTTTAAGATCAAGATTTAGGTTGGGCTAAAGTTTGGATCAAGTCCAATAATATCAGGACACAAATAAGTCAAACATAATATCGTGCATGAATTTGTGCAAATAACATAAAAACATAATCAATTTTGAAGAGAAATAAATAAATAAGTTAATTTTTTTAATTGAGTTAAAAAAATTTGGGTCTTTACAACTAAGAGCAAGATGCACGCTCTCTAGGGAGGAGAGGAGAGATATTACCCATTGGTCATCCAATGCAACATAGTACATTTCATCTCATGTATCAAAACTTTATTTGATACAAAGCTTCGCACTTGTTTATATCCGATCCATGTCTTCATACCTTGGGACTAAAACCCGAACAACTTAGAACATCAATAAGTGCACCGGTAGACCTTTGGCCTTTACCAGTACATGACCTTATAGTTTTAATATAAGTCTTTCTTCTAGCAGTAGAACACTTGACTTCTAGCGGTAGCACAACACATCTGTTTTGGGTACAGACACAACGAGGAGTGCTAGCCCGGCCATTTCGATTGATGAAAAGGGTCTTTACCAGTAAAACACTTATCTTCTATTGTACAAACAACTTCTGTTTGGTTTGTATAATGTAGCTTCTACTGGTAGACCTCTTTTTCTCTACCGGCACAACTCAGTTCTATTTCATATCTTGTTTGCTTTTTTCTTGCAATTCAACCTACCTTCTTAATTGCCCATAGACTATTGTGAACATCAGATTGAGCCCATATCTTGTATGAACTTAGAGCATTGTGGTTGCTTCCATTTCCATTCGAATTTTGTTGGACCCGATACTTAGAACCCTCTTTACACATGATCCACTATAATACATCGATTTGAACTTATGAATTATTATCTACAACAAAGGCATAACTTTATAACATGAACCCTTCATGAGATATATTCATAAATGCTGAATTTTGAGATTGTTGACGTTGGATTTATCCTTATATGCTTAGTTGCCCATATTAAAAATAAATGTCGTTGTCATTATGTTTTTCTCGAACCTCAAGTCCTCATATATTGTTCGTCTTGTTGTTTGGTTTGTTAGGAATCGATTCCTGAGGCCAATGATGAACAAGCACAAAGATTATACAACAAAAAATATGAAACCCTACAACACGAAACTAAGGTTCATACCTTCGAGATCTCTCTGGTTTGACCTCGATAACTTCACAGTTTGATCCTAATTGAAGTATGAGTACGACTGGAATAGCTTACTCGACAGACCTCGCAATCTTCTACGTAATTCTATTGCACCTTGATCACGAATTGAGTGTGGGCTCAAAAACATGATATCTTTGCCTTTACAGAACCTCTCTTAATATTTTAAGTATTAAGTTGTTAGACCTAGAAGGCATAGCGGTGTATATATAGGCAACGATAGGAACTCCAATGAAAAGTATCGGTTGTGCTTCCTATATAATTCGAAATCCTAATCCAATCCGGATTAATTTAGAATTATATAAATTACAATTCATACCACTGCAGAATTATAATTACATTCTCTTCCCTTATCTCAAAATTACATTTCGAGGTCTATGTTATTAAATGCTTATTTAGCTCCCTACGTTTTATAAGATTGCAAATACTTGTTGATTAAAATAAATTAGTAACAATTTATTTAATCAACATCTATAAAATTTCTTTAGACCTTCCACTTAACTTATTCATTATGTCAGATACTGATATCCACTTATAAGGTCTGACACAATCAAAACTTATAAGTTTACTCAAGAGGATATCATGAATCGCTATAAAGGGACGTGAATTTTATTAGTAATTAACAGTTATCATACACTTAATATTCTGACCAAACTCATCGAGACTGTTGGCCTGCAAGGTCTCACTCTATAATGAATCAAAGTCAATAATATTATATGTACACATCCATTAATTATCTTCGGGTTAAGAGCATAATCATTTGTAATAACCATGAAGTGCGAATTGTATTATATTGTCAGTATAAATACAATTACCTTAAACTGGTCATGTTCAATACACACAAAGTGTACCAACACAGTGAGTTGAAACTATATCATTTTTCATAGTCAAGACAGACATACTGAAACACTGTGTTATAGTTCTATTGGTGGTGTGTCCAACTCCACCTAAGGCTGTGAACCAAAAACATATATTCTATAAGAACCGATAGTCTGATCCTCTGTATATAAGCCAAACTCTACACACTAGATTATCTACTATGTGAAATAAGAGACATCCATGCACAATATGATATGATATAATGCGAACATTGCACATGAAGATTGTTATCAAGAAAAAGAATAAATGTTTAATAAATAATTCAAACAAATATTAATCAATTACATAAAGTCATGATTTTTTAGTATAAAACCCCTAACATGGTTAATCTATGTATTTTTTGGGAAATGATGGACTGACACTTAGGTTTACCTTGCACACTCTGAACGGATGTATAACAATATAGTGATAGGTGACTTAGACTTGAGAATACTCACGCCCATAATGGATGCCTAAAATGGATTGTGATAAGATGTCTTGAGCCATGCCATGATTTTGCCACACTTTGTCTTGAGTTGAGTTATATCTTGAGCCAAGCTATATCATGAGTTGTGTCGTGTCCGCTGTTCTTTAAGTATAGAATTGTTGATGTGAGAAATTTAAGTAGACAGGGTGTTAGGACAAAATGGACGAGAAACATAACGAGAACTAAAGATTGGGAACAAGGAATCGAGAATAGAGGGATTGGATCATAGGGAACAAGAGCATTATCGCCATATTTGAAAAGAAGGAATTGATGATTTGACGTGGGGTTTGACTTACCGCTATTCTCTTTTATTTTTTTCACTTATATGTTACTGTTTTCTTTAACTACACATCATTGTTCTTGTCATATACTTGAGACAGGTAACGGGTATGATTTTTTTTTTTTTATTGGATTTTGTTGCTCATGGTACTACTATTTGTCCGTGGCAGTTTAGGTTAGATATCGAAGATGAGATTCAAAACTACGCTATTCAGCATACATCGACCACGTTGATGAAGGATGTAATGCCCCATGAATACCACTAGGGCAATAACTTGTCGGAGTCTAACCACATGATCAAAAATACTTAAGCCCAAATTACCAATAGTAGCATACATGACTTATTATATATCTAAGATCACCCATATAATTTTCGATGTGGGACGGGATGTCACAAAGACTCATTCAAATCCTGATTTACTTAGATATAAATGCTCTTTAAACCCTTTTGAAACTTAATTAAAAATTATAATTTATCTTTTGTCAAGACTATTTCGTATTCAATATAGTTGTAATTCAAACTCAATATATAATTCCCTGTTTTAAATAAAGTAATGTACACGTGAATTCTAGAAAAAAAAAATTCTTAACATTTTTCGAAAATTGGAGCGTTACATATTGTTTCTTATAATTTGTTGTAAATGTAATAAATCCTTGGGTAGAACTCACCCTCAAAAGCTAGCTATTGAAGGGAGGGTGCCCAAGTACTTATTAACCCCCCACCAAGAGCCCATACTTCCGATGTGGGACAAGTCCCATACCTTGCATTAGGATCATAACAAACCCGACCCCTTCAAAGCCAACGCCCACGGCGGCAGGTCGCCCTTTTGGCACCTCCGACAATCCCGTGGCGAGGGCATCGTCCAAGGAGGGACCTGCTCTGATACCAATGTAATAAATCCTTGGGTAGAACTCACCCTCAAAAGCTACTCTAAGTTAATAAAAACATTTATCAAAAAAATAGAAACAGAGAAACTGTCATGAGTTTTATATTAATCGTGGAGGTCAAGAAATTATAAATATCTCAATTTCATCTTTAATTTTTTCTGATCACGTTGAATGGTCCGTTCAATTCATGCAAATAAGACTTTATGCCAGATAGCACTATCACAGAAGGATACGGCCAAAGGAGATGAACCTGAAATGTCACTTTGCTCAGCCACTCACAAGGATGTTTCTTCAAGTGCTTTTGCAATATAATAATTAGTGTGTAAATTTTCACTACTAGTTTATCTTTTTTTTTTTCTTTTTTATTTAAAGGTTAATCTTGGATGTTGTAGATTACAATGAAAAGCATCGAAAGAGGTGATAGATGTTGTTTGAAAACATGATCCTATCATCAACAGAACAATATACCCTTTCATGCAGATAAAGGGTCTAAGTGAAATGAACAAATTCTTGCTGTCCTCTGGAAACCAGCTTCTTTGAAGCTTTGGGTGCTTCACATGAGGCTGCTGTTTTTGACCTACTTGACCTATCACGGGCATCGTCATAAAAATATTCAAGTTTTTTTAAAGGTCTCAACCTGAAGTTGGATTAAAGCTCATCTGAATAATTAATGGCCCACAGAAGGGGACCATTTACCTTTATTTCAAATTTTGTTTTTTCTTGTAGGACTTTTCTGTTACGAGTTTATATATAGTGGAGAATTTTTAATACAAAAAATTGGTTAAAAGGAAAACTTTGGGCTGATTTAACCCATTAAAGACAAACTAAATTAATTTATGAGTTAAGGTTCATTATTGTAAAAGTTTTAATGGGCTAGGTTCATGATTTTAAAAGTGTCCGTGAGGTCTTTTTATGAACAAAATTGTCCTTATTTTGTTATTTACCATCAGTTGTTTACCCTGTCTCCTTTCTTATTTTATGGTTCCATTTTTTTTCTATTATCTGTTTCAACAGAAAATATTATCTGCTAATGTTATCTATTGGAACAGATAATAATAAAAATATCAAAACAAACATATAAAGTTAGCTATTAAAATAATGTAAACCACTGACTTAATAACTTGTTGGAGCCTAACCATGTGACCCAAAATACTTAAATCCAAGTTGTTAATAGTAGTTTGCATGGCTCCTTATATACCAAGGATCACCTATGTCGACTTTTGATGTAGGATGTCACGCCCCGAATTTTCATAACATTAAAAAACACAAAATAATATTCATAATTTTACCAATTACCATTTCGAAGTCAAAGGGGCACTACCGGCCCAAAGTACATAATCAAGATTCTCAAAAAGAAATTTTGAAGTTCCACTTGAGTTCACAAATAAGTAAGGAAGTTATATTACATCTACCCCAAAAATAAGTTTATGCAGATGTGTAGTAACTTCTCTCCTTGGTCTATTCAAAAGAAGCCATGCCACGCAATCCATGCTACTCCTCAGCTACGGTACCTGAAAGATGGAGGGGTTGAGCTACACGCCCAGTAGGAAAATCTATGCCAAGATTATGTATGTGTGAGATGCATGGGATGCACTAAGAACATGGTATAACAATGCATCACTTTCATCTATCATACACAACCACGCGATTTACCATCCGCTGTCCGCCAATACACATATAGCAACCAAGTCTCAAAATTCACTCATTGTTCACATCCAATGCCAATCGGTTACACTCACACAAGTCAAGATATTCATATCCTAGCACTTCTCCCAACGGAGGCTAGACAGGGCATCATGTCGTGCCAAACAATAATCATGCGTATATCCTAGCACATCTCCCAACGGAGGCTAGCCAGTGCCGATTCATGGCATCTCCTAGCACATTCCCAACCGGGAGCTAGTCTCATAGTTTGCTGTGACACCCCAGCTAGGCCGTGGTGCCAGCTGTGAGGCCGGCGTCCGGGAGATGGAGTTTCAGTGGGACGTCCGGATGGGTGGTCAAGGTTCCCACATCGCTTGGTGGATGTAAGTTCGGTGGTATTTATAAGATTATGAACCTTCCTTTGTACAAGGCCTTTTAAAGCCGTGATGGCGCCAACACCAAATGGAACTTCACAGTTAAGCGTGCTCACCCTGGAGCAATCTTGGGATGGGTGACCTACTGGGAAGTCTATAGGGTTTGGGCGACAAAAGCGGACAGTATTGTACAAGGCGGGGGCGGGTAGTTACAAATGGTATCAGAGCCTGCACCAACCGGAAATGTGGGAAATCTCGGCCCCACACGAGGACGTGTGTTCCTAAGTGGGGGAGATTGTGACACCCCAGCTAGGCCGTGGTGCCAGCTGTGAGGCCGGCGTCCGGGAGATGGAGTTTCAGTGGGACGTCCGGATGGGTGGTCAAGGTTCCCACATCGCTTGGTGGATGTAAGTTCGGTGGTATTTATAAGATTATGAACCTTCCTTTGTACAAGGCCTTTTAAAGCCGTGATGGCGCCAACACCAAATGGAACTTCACAGTTAAGCGTGCTCACCCTGGAGCAATCTTGGGATGGGTGACCTACTGGGAAGTCTATAGGGTTTGGGCGACAAAAGCGGACAGTATTGTACAAGGCGGGGGCGGGTCGTTACATTTGCCTAGCACCACTCCTGACGGAGGCTAGTATTACATTTATCGTTCACGACAACTAATGTCAAGCAAATTATTCACATCTCACATTCATTAATTCATCCACACTTTCCAATCCCAATTTTCTACATTCATGTCAAACGATCAATTAACGATGTTCCACAGTATAATACACAACGAAAATAAAATCAGAACACCAAAAGCGCACGGTCTTCATTCCAGAAGCCCCAGGAGCGCTACCCCAAAAATAAGGGAGCGCTACCCTAAAAGCCTCGGGAGCGCTACACCAAAAACGAGGGAGCGCTACCCATCTCGGATCTGGGAGCGCTACACCGAAAACAAAGGAGCGCTACCCTCTCATTCCAGAATCACCAAGAGCGCTACACCAAAAACCAGGGAGCGCTACCTGTGCAGAAATCAGCGCGATTTCCAGATTTTTCACTCGGTCCACATCACACCAAAACTAACAATTAACCACGAACTAGGCACCAAACACTACAACAAAAGGGCACATTTCCCGCACTTAATTCCCGGCGCTTTTAAAAAATCCCAAGAATAATGAATTAGTGAAGGTAAATTTTGTCTCCCCAAGGGTGTGACCCAACCATTAATTGCTGCGGCTGACCCTAACCCGTTGTAATTCCCCACGTATTTGTAAACCCCTTGCAAAAGTCCATTTTAAGCTTTAGTTGCTTTACTCGCTTAACATTTTAACTGTTCAAAAATTAAATTGATGAATATGATTCCCAAGATCATCGCCCCCTCTCTCCCAGTCAACACCTCGTGATGATCGAAACCCTAGCCGTCATCGCCCTTGGCCGTCACTGACCCTAGCCGGCCGTCGCTCGTCTCTGTATTTGCCACTCGCTCTCACTCTCTCCTTGTATCCCTCTATGATGTTTCTCTATCTCGCTGTATCTTTCTCTGGCTATTTGAACTCCATCAGTTGATTGAGTCGATTCATCTCGCCACCTACTACAGGTATATTCATTGTTTTTTTATCCTAATTGAGTGTAATAGAAATCTGTGTTTGTCTCTCTATCAGGCAAAAATGATTTCGACGTACAAATTAAAACCATTAGATTGTTACAGGTCAGATATAGGTTCATTGTCTAACTCGATCATGTGCTATTTATCCTGTGAAATTTACTTCTCATAACTGTGAATTTGTTTTTGGATCCCACAAATGATGGTAATCAAGCCATAATGTATGCTTTGCCATTTTTATTTTTTTTCGATTGGCAAAAGAAGTATATTGATATGGAACAAGTCAATTTCGAATTACAATAGTAAATCCTAATTGTTTTGTAGAGGATTAACAAGATGTCAACCCAGTGAAAGCAAGTCTGCCAAAAAAAAGTAGTTAACCAATCTAAGACTAAATCTAAATGGAAAAGGAAAACAATACAAGTCCCCATCAAAACCAAACAGCATAAACCACTGGTGGCTAGTGGTCCATCGGCAAACCAAACCTTTGAGCCTTGAACACTTGCAATTAGTCACACCATAGGATGCACCATAACCTTCCAATCTTCTAGCAAACAGCACTAATCTTCCAAGACAATCATGTTATTATTAGTAGTAACACCAGATAGATGTGACCCAATGCGAAGATATTAAGGCAGAGATGCAGGATGATGCTTTAGTTTCAATTTTCTGATTGTCCCAAAATTTCTAATGAATTCCTCAATAGAGTGATGTTGAACTTGTGCTTAATCCAAAGAGCTATCCTCATTTTGATGGTGTCTGCTACAGCCTCGAGAGTTGGATTTGAGTGGTTGATAACAAATCTACTCTATTGAGTAAAAGAATGAAAGCATTATCTCATTGATAGTTTTTGATTACAATCTGAATTACACAAGAATGAACTATTAATAGGCACACTTAGACCGACTAAACATAAACCGACTTAGGAAGAGTAATCCCAGCCATTCACTTGGTAAACAAACAGATCTTAGTAGAGTAATCCCAGCCATTCACTTGGTAAACAAACTGATCCTAGTGAAACAGATCTTAGTGAAACAGAATTAGCCAATTACATTTTGACAGCTAGGCTAAGCTAACAAACTGACTATCATTACTTCTAACAGAATTTGTAACAACCACGTGACAGCTAACTAACTAACCACCAGGCTTGATGACTTGTGCTGCTGATGCTGTTGAGTGGAGAAGAGATCCATCTAACAGAAGATGGAGTCATTCTAGCAGTGTTGACAGGAAACTAGCAGCAGTAGATTTTGCGTTACTGTTTTTGGTTTGGTATTTTATTTTTATTTTTGTGTGTGTGTGTGTGTGTGTGTGGGGATAGATTTTATTGTCATACCTGTGTGTGTATACAGATTTCACATTACATCCCTTTCAGCTTTCCATCTAATTAAGTAGACAGATTTTGATGTCTCCAGTGTCAACTTTCTCTTTGTGGAGCAAATGGTAATAAACTATTTCAGCTTATCATTCAACAAGAGGTCTATTTCAGTTTATCATTCACCAGGACTTCCACTTCACCTGAATTCTCTTCAGAGTGGTACCAAAAATACTCCCGATATTTGTCTCTTTTAATTAATTAGCTTGTCTCCACTCACTCAAAGCTCTAATACTAATTTATGTATATGTCTATTGGGGACCAGTGTAGTATCATTCTTTTTTAAAGAAGGTCCATTGTAAAAGGTAAATTAGCAAATACATTTATTTTATCTCAATTCCTTCTAGTTTAAAGGAGGTCCATTTATTTTATCTCAATTCCTGAATATTGGACTCTCTTCTATTGACCATAGTCCCTTTGCACACTGAAATACCTCTATGATTTGTAATTAAGAAACATCAAGGAAAAATCAGTAGGATCAAGTGAGCAAGTTGAATAATTTCTTTTTTCATCACCGATTTGCGATTTATCATTTGGAATTGATCAGTATAATTCATGTTATACAGATCGGCTTGATCCAAAGGTTACTGAGTCGAACATTTGAAGGTACTTGCAAATGGCATTCAGGTACCTGCGTATCTCTCTCTCTCTCTCAGTCTTGCAATCTCTCTATGACTCTTTATTGATTATGGTCGAACAAAATCTCTTTTTGTTTCCCCTCAAAATCTCTTTTAAGGGGACACGACACCAAAATTTGTACTTGAATCTCTTTTTTCTCCTTGCATTACATATGTAGACTATTCAAATATTGATAAGGCAACATTCTTTAGAGTAGTATTACATTGGTTTGAAAGGTACAAATCAAACTGTGGAATCCATAGATATTTAAAAAATCATTACCTTGCAAGTCATAGCCTCATTATAGTACCACTTAATGATGACAGTTGAGACAAACCACAAACAAACAAGAAAAATAGAAATTAAAGCATAGGATAATATCTGTAACACATTGCCAGAGCACATTCAGCATGTTGAATCTTCAAGACTGGTTAGAACCTAGGACAATAAGGCAAAACTGGTTATTTCACGAATCTTCAAGACTAGTTAGAATCTTTTTTTGCGCGGTCATTATTTAGTTAGCCCAATTTACATTAACTTTTCCACGTTTCCTATGCGCATCTTCATTTAAACTATTGCCACGTTCTTTCCCAAACAAACCCTAGGAGCTGACTTCTTATAATTGATTATGTTAGGATTGTAGCTATCCTTGAAGGTAATTGCTGCACATAAGGTACTTAAGGATTTTCATTTCTGTATGTGGGATTAGAGGTGAGGAGATGGTCAGGTATAGAAGTGTTCTGCTGATTGGAACAAACAAAGAGCGTAGTTATTTCTGTGACTCTACTGTCTAGAAGTGTTCTACCTAGTCTGGATGGGTATTTTTTGCTGTCCTAAGCTTTCTTTTGGCATGTTATGATTGGGTTTATTTTCTCTTGTTTAAGTGTTGCACACAATCTCTTTTCCCTAGGCTGCACCAAATTTGTTGCTTGTTTGTTATTCGGAAATCTTGTTAAACAATGCCTTAGCTTGCGTAGTCACGTGAAATTTAACTTTTTTTTTGCAGATGGCTCGAGAGCATTCTTGAAGCTTTAAGAGTCAATGATCCATTCCAAAAGGTCCTATAGTGGTGATATTCGGCAATTGGCAGATTTCTTTTTTCCTCATGTATTTTCCACCAGCTAGCTCATCTTATTTCCATAGGCAGCTATTTATAGATGACGTTGTAAAGATCGACCTACAGATTGTATATGCATCTGTTGTTGTACATATTCCATTGTTAATATAAAAAGTTCTAAGACTAGGTTCGAGAACATTCTCGACACTACCATGTTACATGTTTTGATAGGTAAAGACATTGTTTAGCGACCGTGGAAAAACAAACTTTGTTTCTCCTTTTGAGTGTTTACCTTTCTAGGTGGGTTGACTCGACCACACCTTAGCATTTTGATGTGAGTTCAATACAAGAATAACATGTTAAAAATGAAAATATAAACAATTAAAATAAATTCAGTAAAAAAAATACTTTTCCCGACGTTTTTCTATTATTAACTGCATTTTTGAGAAGCATTTACCGGTGCTTTTAAAAATTCCACAAATACATTTCCGGCGTTTTAACAAACGCCGGGAATACCTCATGTCGCCGGAAAATATTTCCCGGCATTTGTCAAACGCCGGCAAAATACGCCGGCAAGTTTTAGCGACGTTTATGAACGCCAGTAAGCTTTCCCGACAGCAATATCAGCGTCGTTTTTTACAAATGCCGGGAAAAATACAAAAAACGCCAGTAAAACGTTTTACCAGCGTTTTTAAGACTTTTATCAGCGTTTGTTAAACGCTGGGAATACTACATTTTCTTGTAGTGTTTGCACCAGGTAAAAAAATATTAATATGTGTAGGATGAGTTAATTAAAATGTACCTCAACTCACTCAATCTAATGCAGCCAGCACATTCATGCAATGACATTACAGTCAATTCGCAACCTCATAAACAATAGCAATTAATTCTTGTAATTTATAAAAAAGATTAAAAGTTAAAAAAAGAGGTGATGTTTTTTTTTAAAAAATCAAAATCATGGATAATGAAAATTGATATGGTTTATATATTTATTTATTTGTAATTAGTTGTTTACCAATTTTTTTCTATATAAGAATAAATCTATTTATCTATAATTTTACTTTGAAAATCAATCTCTGCGGAATTTTTTTAATATTATACTTAATTACATAAAAATATAAATTACATGTGTATGTGCATGTGTGTAGATATAGATAAGTAGAGAAAATTATGGAAAGAAAAATATCATATATGAAATATGACAAGTTTTTGAATTTGAATTCAAAAAAGATTCATCAAGTATTTTTGTATTGTCCCGTGCATAGCACGGCATTTGAAAATTTAAAATGTATATCCTTTTCAGGTTAGTGGACATTATTAGTGGATATCCAAAATGTATATCCACAGCATTTGAAAATACAAAAATTTACAAAGTTAAATTTTTTTCATCTAAAATCAAGGAGGAAAGTTTGAAGAGATTAGGATAATTTACCATAGCTTTAGGAAATCTGCAACTTTTCAAAATTTGAAATGTATATCTTTTAAGATTAGTATTTATATGAATAATTTTTAAATTTTAAAAGATTATCTCAAATCAAGGATGAAAGGATTATTTTTTAAAATAACTTTTGACATTTAATTTAGGTTGTTCTAGGTGACGCCACTTGGCGCTCTCAGGACGACTCTCACGAAAAGTCGCCCTGCAATACATAATAGTATAGATGTGATGTATGTATAAAATATGCACGTAAACAGAATATGAATAAAAATATTCTCGGGTAATTAAGAATTACATATGCGTTATCATGTTTAAGTGTGTTTTTCATTTTGTGAGACCCCAACCGGGGATGAAGCGATTTAAACAATAAATCAGAATTATTTTGGTAAACTCGACATTGGACTTAATCGGTCAGAATTATTAAAGTTAATGCGAGGTCAAGATTTTTTTTTTAATGGGGCTAATTTTATTTTATCGGAGAACCGAGAATCGATTTTGGTGACATTTTGAGTATGCGTTTTTATTCTGGTGAGCGCAACCGAACGAGGTGAAAGCACCAAACGTTTTGGATTTAATTGGAAATGGAATAGAATTATGAAGAATGAAAAAAATAGAAAAAAAGAAAGAAAATCAAGCAAATACCCATTAGATGTATTTGAGGTGCTTGTAAGATGCTTGTGCATTGTCATCCTATAAGCCTTAAGGGCCTAGCACCTCATGCTTGAGGATTTAGACTTAATAAAAAATCAGCCAAGCAGCTCCCTTTCCATTTCCCACAGCTGTTTCGTGAGGAAAAAAGAGAGAATGGGAGAGAAAAGGAAAAGGAAGAGGAAGAAGAAGAAGGTGGGGGTATTGAACACACATACCTCTAGCTCTTTAATTGAGTTTTGGTAAGAACTTTCTATGAACCTAACATAGATTGATGTTTATTTTTGGTTTCTACAGCTTAAGTAAGTTAGCTAAGGGTCTGAAATTATAGAAATTCAAGGTTTAAGGGGAAGAAACAGAATCTGCCATGGCTACTGTAGTAGCAGTTCGACAGCTGCTGTCAGACAAATTTTTCCTTTGACTTTAAAAGCTTCCCTAGACCTCTTGGTACTTTGGTCACCATGAAATTTGGAACACAACTAAATCAATGTCTTATTTAATTCCTTCAATTTGAATCACTTAATTCCAACTGTTAGATAGGGAGAAAAGTCATTTTTGATAAACTGTGTCGGTTTTATACCGGTTCTGTTCCAATGGGCTGTTACCTCACTTAGAAGCTATTTCAAGGCTTGTGTTGTTCATATCAAATGTTCCAAACGTCCTAAACTAGCACTCGGTTGAATTTGGTGAACTTTGTACATGTTTTGATGGAGTTTTCAAACTGATATCCATCAATGTGAATTTCTAAGAATCTGTCACGATCTTCACTTTGACGATTTTGAACCCCAAAGAAACTTATACACATAATGACCATTTTGCCCCTAGTCAGGCCAAAGACGAGTGGAATGATCTAAAGATCGAAGACCTACACTGGAGACACTTTCAATTACTGAGCAGGCCCATTAATATGATTTGGATGATAATTGTGCAACCATAGAAGGTTCAACAAAGTCTGAGCACAAATGACTATTTTGCCCTGGAGGGGCAGTTCATCGAGAACAAGCTTCAAATGTCGGTGCTGTCAAGCCGGGGCGCCTTTACAGCATATAAACGGATATTGATGTGATCCAAAATTCAATCGGGTTGAGCCAGTAGGCTCGGAGAATGCATGATTTACGAGATGACATGCCCAAGCTTTTAGAAGCACAAGTTATTGATCAGTACGACAATATGAGTTCATCGGTGCCATCCGAAGTCCAGTCCGAGGTCAAAAGGCCAAGGAATTGTATTTTGAAGAATTCAGGAGCATATCGACATCAATTTGGGAATTCAATTCGCAAAATCGACATATGTTGGACATGAAGGCTATAGTCAAAACTGACTGTCTCAGCGATATGAGTTCAATGGAAGTATTCGTGATAAAAAAAGAGCTTGTTTCATAGTCCGAAGACAGAAAATAATATTCGAGGGATTTACATATAGGTAAGGGTGTTTTTGTAAATACCCCCCACTGTCATTGCATGTGGGGAACATGCGTAGAGGGGCCATGTGCGGCGGGCCAGTAGCATGCTCTACGTGGCCGCGTACGATTGGGTGGGTGTGTGCGACGTGACGTGGAGGCCTGCGATTGTTTGCCGAGGAGGTTTTCGCGTGGGTTACTAAGGTGGCAACCTCTATTTGGCCTAGCCGTGGTTCAAGTCGGCAACAGCTGCATGCTGCTTTTAGGCCATGTGTGATAGCCTAGCCGCATGTTGTGGCTCAGCCGCATGCAGCAATTTGGATGACATGTCAACTCGTGGTTGGTTGATGGCACTTGGAGTATTTGCATCCGTTTGATGTGGTGGCCGAATGCCTTTGGTTTGCCGAGATGGAGCACACATGGCTGGGTTGATGTGGCAGTGTCTCATTTGGAGTTTTAAGTGATGTGTAAAAATGATGTGTAAAAGTGATGTGTATGTAACACTCTTCTTTGAGGGCCAAGTTGGAGTTTACATGGGCAGGTGATTAGGACAATTTCAATTGGAGGAATGATGTGGCAAGCTTGTGATTCTGGGCCTATAAATACCCAACATTTTTTCAATTTTGGGGGATCAAAAGTTTTGAGGCCCTATTTCCCAAAGCCTTTTCTTACCCCCGAAGTAATTCAATCTTGCGCAAAACCAAACTACATACAAAATTCCGAGCCTTTGATAATCTAGAGACCCCATATTAAAACCAGAGAGCCCAAACCCAAACTCAAACCAAAAAAATTCTGAGAGTTCCAAACCAAAATAAAACCCTTCAACGTTTCCAAACCTGAGGATTTAAGCTTTCTAGCTTCAGTTTCTCGAATATTCGAAAGGACATTAGTTTAGGGCTTTCCATTTAGGATTTTAGCCAAAAAACTCAAAATGAGACTCTGCCCAACTTCCATCAAGTATCAAAAAAATCCGAGTGACCTTATATTAGCATAGCTCGAGATAACGGAAATTTTTGAATTTAACTTTATGTTAGATTATGGTTTTATTTAGGCTTTCAAGTATTTTTCATTTTTCATTGAAATTTGTCAGATTCAAAATCATTACAAGGTATATCGGCCACAAAGCAAGTTTACACTTTATTTTTCATTTCTTGTTATCTCTCTATCTTTCTCTTTTATTTTACTTTCAACGTAAATATCACGCCCGGAAAAGTTGGCGTCTGCATCTCTACTCTGTATTTTTAGAACCTCTAGTCTATTTCTAGATATTTCTAGTCCTCGTTTCAAAAATGTCAGGGCGTTGTTTTTCCAAAGTCAAAATTGCGAAAGTTGGTGTCGACCTATGCTGATGTACTTTTTGTGATTTTGACTTAAGCAAGATTTATGTGCCGAGGACTCTAGGATAAAATTGGCATATTGTACGGTTCTAAATTACTTTACCTGCTCTGCCATACTTGTCTTTTAGTCCTCGTTTTATACAAATTTTTTTGAAAACGATATTTACATTGATGGCATGCAATTACTGTCACTCGTCACATTTAACTCATAACTTTCACATTTTTCGTTTTCCGTAACTTCTTTATTATTTTTTTGTTATATCCCTTTCCCGTCTCCCCATAACAGTTACTGCCATCTTTTTTTATTTATTGTAAAATCAATAAGGGTAAAATTTGTTACTTCATAACTAAGTAATATGTATAGTGGCTGTTAGTTCACGCTGACACGCTATTCATATCACTTGTCTAAAATCCCGATAATCTCAAAATTTCGTAAACACATGGGTAACATAGGTAGCCAGTGTTTTGGAATGAAAATTTAACAAGCAATGCACATTAGCTTTTCGTCACAGAATATCACAATTGAAGTGACATTTACTATTTTCCGTAATTTAGACCGTCAGTGAAATGAGTAGTTGTGAGGTGAAGGATTGCGGATAAAAATAAATTTAAGCAAATATATGTCCTGCCCAAAAATTGAAAATATGAATAGTCGTTGTGCTGTCCATGTCTCCCGGTCTTTAGTCTCGATAATCTCAGAATGAAAGTATATCTTAGTTTGCGCGTCGTGTTTTCTCGATAATCTCAGAATGAAAGTATATCTTAGTTTGCGCGTCGTGTTTTCTCGGAAGATTATCGGGACAACATTGACACTTTGCACGAGATTAACCTTTACATTTTTGAAACGTTAATGACATAGGTAGTTAGCGAGAAAGGAATAAAAATGTGATAATAGCTGACTTGGTTCATGCTGAGACGACGTATTGCAATTTGAAGAAAGGTTAATATGGTAATTAATTAATAAAACATACTCGGGCTATTGTTAAACTTGAAAGTTCTCATGCTAGAGATTTAAGGTACTTGGCACCTCAGGAATAAAAACGTGACGTGCAGATGCTAGTTTGCATATCATGTTTCGGTCAACGTTTAAAATATGCTCGGTTTAAAATTTTGTCATCGAGAGCTTAATTACGTAAGCCGAGGTCTTGCCCTCGCACCCTATTTCATTTTTTATCCATTTGTACGTACGTTCAAGCACTAGATGTTTATCACTTTAGCCAAGGATAAAAAATAAAATTAATAAGGGAAAATTAAGTACCGAAAGGGTAATGTTTGATGCTTAACACCTTCCCAACTCGTAATAACAAATCCCTGAATCCGTCTCTATTTCAAGACTAGATTTTTTAAAAATGAGTAATTTTATAAATAGAAGCGTATTTCTTAGTCAAAATCAAAGCATTTTTCTAAAGACATCTTCTTCGAAAATGGCTTTAAAGGATGACTTGTCACACCCGAATAATATGGCAAGTGACAATTCTGAGTTTTAAATAAGTTCTAGCTATTAAATTATTTTCATATTTTGTTGCATGATTACATTATATTTTTTAAGTTGCAGGTCACAATATCGAGGACTTTTCGACCATAATTTTAAAGGATCTTCACTAAAATTTTCTTCTAAAATTTTATATATCCAATGAGACTCATCAATGGCTTTAATAATAGGAGTCATTTCTCCTTTTGGAGTTGGACTAAAGTCTCGATCACATACATACTTATGTTGTTCTAGCAAAGGAATATGAATTAAAGCATTTTTCACTGTTAATACGAATTCTTTTTCATAAATATGCATAAGTAAATATTAATAGACAAAATTATTTCCTAATAGGAAATCAACATGCATATATGGAAAACATATAATTTTGGGAATGATAAACTTGTTATTTCTCATCCAAATAGATATATTTTTTGCCTTAAATTGTATTTCAGTGTTGGCTCCATATATTCCAGTGACCAAAATAGGGTGTTTTATAAATACCCATTTTTCTTTAGGAATAGCATTCCATTTACAGGTACAAATAGTAGCTCCTATATCAATTAAAATATTTAGACTATATGGTTTATATTCTAAAAAATTAAAAGTACCATTACATAGGTGTATTTCTTCTTTCCTTGGTTAGGAGAAAAAATTATATCTTTATTTTTATCTGAAAATGATAGATTTGTGCTGTTTGAACAACTTCTTGACCTTTTTGTTTATTTATATGGGACGTTCCAGACATAATAGGAACTTGAACATTTTTAGTAGCAATAGGTCTAGGAAAACCTTTTTGCCAAACATCATCTTCTTTGGTTTTATTATGAAAATACAAATTTTTTCTCGAAATTATTATTTCAATACTATCAGTAGAGGAATTCTTTCATTTTTTACTAAATCTATCAACAACCAATGCCTAGGGATTTTTAGGTCTGTCCAGTTTATCAACCTTGGTTGAATAATGGAATTAAAAGGTCGTGGCTCAAAAATTTCTACCAAATGTTTATCTATGGGTTTCACAGATGTCTCGGCAAATTTAGTTAACTCATGGATTGTTTTCCAATTTATAGCTAAATCGTTAGAATTTGATCTCATATCAATTGCTCGAGTTTTGATTTTAATTCTAACAGTATCCTCAAAATTGGGATCATTTACAGAAATAAAGTAATTCGGTCACCACCAAGACTTGGACCTACCACCTCTTCCATAATAACCAAGCATTTTATCCACTAGGTCATTGACATACTTGTTTTTAGTAATGAAAATACATATAACTAAAATAGTTTTATTAATAAAAATAAAAATATTATTTACCACTATACACGCGCACACACACACAGGGGCCGGATCTAGGGACATATAAGAAAATACATAAAAAAATACTTCATCTCACGCGTTAAAATTAACAACTGAGATTAAAATACCCTCTGTCCTATCTCTCATTCCTTACACGTTAACTCTTTCTCTCTTTCCTCCCCAATCGACGTTCTCTCTCCTCTCTCTCACAATTTCCCATTCCAATCTCCATTGAACCCAACTCCAACAACGGCGACTCTTCTCTAACAAACCCAACTATTGAAATATATATTTATTTCTCATGCTGTGTTCGAAAAAAAGGTTTGTTGTGCGATGATCGCTCTTGTAACGACCCGCTCTCACCTTGTACAATATTGTCCGCTTTTACCGCCCAAACCCCATAGACTTCCCAGTAGGTCATCCATCCCTGAATTGCTCCAGAGTGAGCACGCTTAACTGTGAAGTTTCATTTGGTGTTGGTGCCATCACGACTTTAAAAGGCCTTGTACAAAGAAGGTTCATAATCTTATAAATACCACCGAACTTACATCCACCAAGCGATATGAGACCCTGACCACCAATCCAGACGTCCTACTGAGACTCCATTTCCCGGACGCCGGCCTCACAGCTTGCACCACGGCCTGGCTGGGGTATCACAATCTCCCCCACTTAGGAACACACGTCCTCGTGTGTGGCCGAGATTTCCCACATTTCCGGTTGGTGCAGGCTCTGATACCATTTGTAACGACCCGCTCCCACCTTGTACAATATTGTCCGCTTTTGCCGCCCAAACCCCATAGACTTCCCAGTAGGTCACCCATCCCTGAATTTCTCTAGAGTGAGCACGCTTAACAGTGAAGTTCCATTCGGTGTTGGCGCCATCACGGCTTTAAAAGGCCTTGTACAAGGAAGATTCATAATCTTATAAATACCACCGAACTTACATTCACCAAGCGATGTGGGACCCTGACCACCTATCCGGACGTCCTACTGAGACTCCATCTCCTGGACGCCGACCTCACAGCTGGCACCACGGCCTGGCTGGGGTGTCACAGCTCTGAATTGGGTAATGAAAGCATCATCAACGGGGGAACTAGAATTATTTTCAACAAGGACATAAACTCGAGGGACATGATGTGTGGATGGCTAGAACACTGATTCTCTTTCCAACCCCTCCCCTTTCTCCCCAAATCAAATTCAATAAAAACCCCAATGAGAATCTACAATATTGAGAATTGAACAACCTGCTTGCTAATCAACTAAATCCCTTTTCTGGCCTTTGATCCTTGTGACCAAATGAACTCTTCACTGGATCCCTAGTCAAAGTATACTGCAATCAAGAAAAAAAATAATAAACAGGCACCCATGTTTTCAAAAAATGAATAAATTAGGCCACATCACAAGAAATAAATAAATTTTAACAGTTGAGTTTGCCGGAGAAGAGTCGCTATCTTTGAAATTGAGTTCGCCGGAGATTAGAATGTGAAATTGTGTGGAAGAGGAGAGAGAACATCGATTGGGGAGGGAAGAGAGTGTTAACGTGTAAGGAAGGACAGATAGGAGAGAGGTTGTTTTAATCTCAGCCGTTGATTTTAACGCTTGAGATAGAGTGTTCTTTTATGTGTTTTTTAACATGTACTCTATATATACATATATAGAGTATATGTGTGTGCTAGAGTACATGTACTCTACACACGCACACACACATATCCTACACCCTATATAAATCAGAGCCTGCACCAAGCGAAAATGTGGGATAAATTGGGCCCCACACGAGGACGTGTATTCCTAAGTGTGAGAGATTGTGATACCCCAGCCAGGCTGTAATGCCAGCTGTGAGACTAGCGTTTGAGAAATAAAGTCTTAGTGGGACGTTCGAATGGGTGGTCAAGGGTCCCACATCCTTGGTGGATGTTAGTTCGATTGTATTGATAAGATTATGTACCTTTCTTATTATGTACCTTTCTTGTACAAGACCTTTTAAAAAGCCTTGAGAGTGCCAAAACTTATCGGAACTTCATAGTTAAGTGTACTTGTCCTGGAGCAATCCAAGGATGGGTGACCTACTGGGAAGTCCTTCGGATTTGGGCAACCAAAGCAGACATTATTATATAAGGCGGGAGCGAGTCATTACACCCTACACCTTACACCCTGAATACTCTATATCATATGCACATACGTACATACATATATAGTAATAGATCTGTGTACATGGATATATAGAGTACATGTAGTCTGTATATACCCTATACCCTACAACCCTAAATACTCTATAATATATAAATACATACATACATACATACACATATATTATATAGAGTATTTATATACAAATACAATATATGTATATATATTGTACATGGATATATATACACTCTATATAATATATGAATATGTGTGCGCACACACACACACATATATACATATAGTATGTAATATATACACATATACACATACTATAATATATACATACACTATATGTATACGACATATAGTGTATGTAAATATGTATAGTATATAATATGTATATATGTATACATATACATATACATATACATATAGATATACATATATATATACATATAGATATATATGTATATATAATATGTATAAGACATACATAATACATATGCATACATATGAAATTTGCCAAGTAAGTGTTTTAGTCGCTAAAGGCTATAGGTCTGTCGAATTCAGCAAAAAGGCTATAGGTCTGTCGAATAAGTTCTCTTGACATGTGTCGACCAAATATGTGGGTCGCCGAAAGATGACCTTTGCAGACTAAATTATTTTTGCCGACTGAATATTTTTTGGCCGCCAAAGAGATAATTCTCGACCGAATAATTTAGCAGCCAAAATAGTGACATTTCGCGACTAAATACGTTTCGTCGCCAAAAGTGATGCATTCCTCGAGTAAATAAATCTTAGTTGCCAAAGGTTCAACATTCAGTGACAAAAAGCTTTAGTCACCAAATACACTACTTTTGATGAACAAATTTCATTTAGTCGCCAAAAGTGTATTTTGATATAGTGACCTCCGTCTTTTAAGTTCACATGGCTTGCAAATTTGGGTGAGATGGAGTTGAGTTGGGTGCTTGGTGGTCACATGCATGCTAAGACTATTCTCCATATTTATCGATGTGCAACATTGATATTTTGTGGTGCTCATTAGAAGAAGAGGTAACATTGATATTTGGTGGTGCTCATTCAATTTTTAGTTGTTACTTCGGATTAAAAGAAATTGGGTTATTTTGGCATGATGTATCCAAAATTACTATGAAATCCTAATTGCGATCAACAATAATTGGATATTTATGTATGTTAAGATATTGTAGAAAGTGGGAGTTGTTTCTCATATTTCTATGAATTAACTAGATATTTAATTCTATCTACATTACAGGAAATGGTTAGATTTAGGTTGTTCTTATTTCAGTGGCAAAAGGGACCGGTCAAGTTATTGAAGAGACAGGTCTGTCCAAAAGCTCGAGGTGACCGGTTAGGTTTATTTCGAGACTAGTCAGGCTCAAGAAGTGCAAAATTTTCAGTTCCGAACGGAGACCAGTCAAGTTTGTGAGAGACTGGTCAGGAGGGGAATTCAAAAGGAGGTAGTAGCAAATCGTGACCGATCACAGTATCTGACTGGCCGGTTTGGTTTTGGGTGTAATTAGAGCTTTAGAGTGACAAAAATGTAATTTTTCCTAGAGCGGTGTTCCAATAGTGCAAGATTGATCGATCGCTGACCGAGTTTAGCTATTTTTTTGGGGTTAATTTTGAAAACTTGGATTGGATTCCTTTTTTATGGAACTACGTACGTACCATTGGCATTTAGCTAAATCCTAATATTGGACATGATTGAATGATCAAACCCGGCCCTCTCACGGATTAAGGCAAGAAGCAGGCAAATTACTTGGGTTAAGGCATGAACCAATATTAGAGTTAAGTATGAATAACAGGTTAGACACGCATGGGTGATTAAACAAGACATTAATTAATTAGTAGAATGTATAAGACATGATGAGGGAGGAGCTCCCTGACGAGTTAGCCGATCGACTCTTTACACGAAGTACTGAACATAAGGTAAGTCTAAATATGTCTTTCTAATTACTTGATGATCTTTTGATGCAGAAGATTGTGTTAAGAAAAATAATTCCTTGATGATAGCTTGTTTATATATATGAAATTAATACAATGCTAAAACACGTTGAATTGATCAGTAACATTAATTTGGTTAATTATTTCATAATTAGCCTAATTGTATTAATCAATAGAATTTCATATGAAAGTGTGATCATAAAATGAGATCCTGTTCAAGCAGTAACCCTAGCTAGGGCACGTTTTATTGTTGGACTAATTGGTGTGGAATAAGTTAGTTTATAGACTATTAGTCCAGGGATTAATATATAGTCATATCATGAGATTGAAAATAAAGTTGTCCCTTGTTTGGTTCGGTTCAGTATTAATTACAATATAAGAAATATATGTGAGTTATCTAGTACTATTTGATTGCTGGGATAAGAGATAGATTAAACTTTATATTTCTTGTTTTACCATCACCATAATATTGAAATATCTTTTTTACTTTAAAAAATTACTCTATTTGATGTTGATTATTTTTTTTATTACCGTTGCAACTAATTGTTCAATTTTCGAAGGTATTTTTGTAGAGTATTTTATCGTTGAAACAAATTATTTTGTTTGAATTTTTAGTAAACATTTGATTTTCAGATAACTTATTTGTTTAAACAATCTTATGTAGTCATTTTTTTCTTCAAAAACAATTTTAAACTTTTTGTATATTTTGTCAAAATATTTTATTTTTTTAATTCTCTTGTCAAGATAAGTTTAAAGAGTAAAAAAAAATAACCGAAGTTATTAAAAAGTACTAGAACGGATTGATTTAGTATAATTCAACATTTATATATTATAAGAATAAACATATAACACAAATTTTAAGTTTAATGGAGAAAAATTAATATATCAAATAAACATTATCATGTTTACTAATATTAGCTAAACAATACATTAGCTTCAAAAATAAAAGAAATTTTGCAAAATCTAATTTGCTCTAACTTAATTTTTTAAGTAGTTTTTTTACATTTTTTAATTTTGTATCAAAATTTTGTACATTATTTGGTTATCTTGACAAGAGAATGAAAGAAAGAAAATATAACCAAAGATTTTAAAAGGTTCACTAAATAAAATAATCTAAAGTAAATAAAAAATTTAAATTATTTTTTTCCTAAACTTTTTAAAGTTTGTTTATATTTTTTAACTATTTTGATTCCTCATTATGACCAACTAATAATTCACAAAAAATTATCTAAAACGAGGAAAAACAAAAAATAACAAATAAAGGAAAAATAATAATATCTATTAAATAAGTGAAAATAAATTAATTTTAACTATGCACGATACAAAAAAGTCACGTAGATGAGATTTAAGGCAACGGTATAAAAGTTGAGAGTAATTTGGTAAAACATTGGTCAGTCCGGAGTTGTGTTTTATTCTCCTAAAATAATACCACCTCTTAGATGAGATTGTTTTATCCGACAAATAAGCCACTAAGTTGGTTAAAGTGGACTTTACAGTCCAATCTGGGCTACAATTAAACAATGGCTTAAGCCGGACTAAAATAAAAAGAGTCTAGTCCAGAGGCTCTTAATCCGGGTATCAATAGTGCCCCTGGGCCACTAGGGATTAGAATTGCATTTCGATGGAATAAGGAAGGTGGCCATGCTATTGGGGTATAAGATGACATCATACCATTTATTGATTATTGGGGTGGCTCGCGTTTGAATACTAGTAATCGTTGAAATGATCATTGTATGAATGATCATATATATATTTGAAATGGTAATTATCCCTTTGTTATAAAAATGGAGAAATGTGTTAACACTTGTCCTCGGTTACGGCCCATGGACTAAAATTTCGTTCAATGCTAGCATAATGTTTTGAGAAGCTTGGCTATAGTTTTTGGATATACATATACGAGACTAATGCATGGAAAGACTTGTATGGTCCACATATTTAAATTCACACTAGTTTTATGTTAATGAATGTTGCTATGCAACATGATAAGTAACGAGGCAAGAGCGCATGGAGTGAGCAAAGGTCAAGACTGGAGCTGTCTCATTTTGATAATGTCTATAAGAAGCTGAGTTGGTCTTTGCGTAGTTGTTATGCAAGAGTTTTGTAAGTAGTTTTGTTAAACTTTTGTATAGGCCATGTTTGGGTCAGAAACGAATCTCTCTCTCTCTCTATATATATACATATATATATATATATATACACACATATATATATATATATGTATATGTATGTATGTATAAGTTGAAAGAAATGAGTAAATTACAGGATTATTATGTTGATTATATGTCATGTTTTCGCAACTCTAAGAACCTTTAAAGTTTATATGCAAATAACACGTGATAAATGCCTAACCCCTTTGTGTTTGAGGCATTAGTGAGTTAGAGTCGCAGGTCAGTCATGACAAGATGATATAGGCTAATCAAATATGCAGTTACTGATTTTGTTAACCAATGTGATTGCTCTTTGACAGTGATCAGGGTATTTGCCACTATACAGAACCCTTTATCTAAATAGGAACTTTTTAATGAAGAATAAGAGAATCAAATTAAAAAAACTGGTAACCTATATATATATATATATATATATATATATATATATATATATATATATATATTTACAGGAAGTTGGCTTTGGAAGTAGGAAGGCGATCACAACTCGCAGAGACCCACCCGATGGTCTGCTTCTCATTGTCATAAATCACCATTTTATCTTGCATCGATATATCTGTACATATATACAACAGGAGAAATGAATCAATATTGTAAATGGGAAATTCAAACAACATTCTAACCATGAAATAGTACTTGTTTATGTAAAGCTCCTTAATTACCTCCAATAATGTTTTCATTTTCAAGCCCCACCTCGGTACCGTTTAGAATACCCAAGCAAACATTTCCCTTCGACTGAATGAAGAATTTTGTCAGTAATTGTGCACTAAAGTGGTTCATTTTGTAAGAAGAGTGTGTAAGATACTGAATATAGAAGTAATATGAACTACTGTGCTTACTGAGATGATGAGATATGCTTCAGGTGAAATTTCAAACTGCGATTTAGCTCTCCAACCATTTGAAAAGCTCAGTGCCAGCGGCTTGAAGTGTTTCTTCACATCGCGTATGTTCTGGAAGGGTTTCTTGCCTTTCCAGCACAATGGGAGTGTTTTATCATTCAGTTCTTCCCTTAAAGGCTTTCCACTCAGCTCTTTCTTCAACTGATGAGAGCATAAATATCATGTTAGAAAATAATTTAGCATTTTATACCTTTCTTCTTCGACCATATATAACATTTTTTTTCTTGTCAAAAATCTGGAAGTGACGTTGGAGTAGTGTCTTGTTCAATGGGATGATGATAAATACTTGCTTCGAATCATTTTAGTTGTACCTTTTTTAGCTTCGTGCCTTTTAGTTGCGTATGCAAATTATGTATTTTGGTGAAAGAATAAAATTCTAGGTGTTAGGAAATATATATTAGTGACGGAGTGAGGGTAGTTGTGTCTTTACTCATTCTTATATATTACTGATTATTGTGTATTAGGGTTAATCATTTGAACCCTAAACACTTTTTTTTCATCTCTTATAACAAGGTATTAGAGCCAAAACCCAATCACTAAAAGAAACTCAAATTTGGTCACCACTACACCTGGTCACCACCATCCCCTTAGGTTGTTGCCGTCGCATATGGTCATTGTCATCACCTCTAGTCATTGTCTTCGGCTCTGGTCAAACAAATATGGTCTTCAAAACATCGTCCATCTGACCTTCGAAACCCTAGTATGACCAACTATTTGATCTTCAAAAAGCCATGCGATCTGTGAAGCGTGGCCTTGAAAACTCCATCAATTTTGCTCTCTGATTAGCGAAACCACATTTGATGGACTTCAAAATTGCGTTTGGAGATGTTGAAAAGAACCCACAATGTTTTTCGAATGATCGATTCCTGGTTGGTCTAAGTTCATGGCTACTGGATTCATGTTGATGAGTTTTTTTTTTTGGGTGTTGATCGGATTCAGGGAGGCTGTAGTGCACTTCCTTGTAGTGCGCGTATAGTGTAGGCAAAACGACATAATTTTGTCTTTTTTGTCCTCAAAACTATATCGTTTTATCTGATCATGCAAATTGTTATCAAAATACATAAGAATTAAAACAATGTAGTTTTGAGGACAAAACAAGCAAAACTATGTCGTTTTGCCCGCACTACATATGCACCACAGCTCCCCAAATCCGTGTTGATCTTGGTTGGTACCATGATGTTGGTTATTGCTCTTGGTATGTGATGCTGGATTAGCAAGTTTGTGTGATCGTTACTTCTATGTTTTTTATGATAACTGATACCTAGTGATCAGCTGGTCAATACGTATCTTCCATTAGTAGGTGTTGATTTGGTGGTTGTTTTGTACTCGTTGTGATGACTACACAATCGGTATGTGATTCTACCTTGACTTAATGTATTAGTTTTTGTGGGTCTCCTTGGTTTCCTCGCATAATGTCCATTACTTATTACACGGTTATATGCAAAAAGTTATGCCCCTGGGCTAAGGAAATTGAAGTGGATTTTTTGGGTAAGGTGTAGTGTCATTTCTTAAGATGATCCTCTAAAGAGTTTGATTCGAAGTTCACTGCATGTACGGTTGAGAATACTTGGATTTGCATTTAGTTATGTAATAGTATGCAACCTAAGATGAGAGGCACTCTCATTTTCTCACCTACTACTAATTTGTGTGGCACCAAACTCGAGAGATATTAACAATTTGCGCAGAACATATGATCTTCATTAGACTTACTTTTCACTTGATTTTTTTATTCTTCTCCAATAGAATATTATGCCAAGTTTCGTGGTATTTTTATGAACCGATGTCTATCGACCTATCTATGTCGATATCCAAGTTATGTAGCGACAACATGAATATATGCACGTGACTTGAAATAGGAGAGGCAGTTGTGGAGGCTTTGGTCAAGATTCTTCCCGTGGTGGTCATGGCTTTGGTCGTAACTCTTGCATGGTCACGTTCATCAAAGGGAGGTGGTCATGGTCATGGTTGTTTACCCCAGGACTACTACATATTGTAATGGCAATATCATACTGTGAATTAATGTTGGTATCTTCATGATCGCTGTTCTGCCCCCTAGGTTACTGTGTTTGAGGATGGTGGACATCAAATACCTAGCTCTTCTAATTTTGATATGCGTGCAATTACTATGTTAGAGAATGGGTACCATCGACTATTATCTCTTCCTCCACTGCTACATTCGCTTAGAAATGTTCCTCATTTGTTTGTCTTGCTATTAGTACATTTTGGGTTAGTAATTTTGGTGCTTCTAATCATATGACTGATGCTTCTTATATACTACCTCGTAGTCCTTCAATTGGAAAACCTATTTGTGTCACGTTAGCCAATAGTCTCACCATTGATGTTGCTGGTCTAGGTTCAATTGATTTAAATTTGTCGTTATTTTGGATTCGGTTATGTTCCTTATTCTCCTATATATTAGTCTTATATTAGTTAGTAAGATTCCCAAATCCTTAAATTATTTTGTCACAATTGTTCATGATGATTATGGTTTATTTATCAATCCTCTTGTGTCAGACTCTACTACAAAATGGAGTTGTCAAATGCAAACTGCAATATCTGTTAGAGGTCATGTGTGCCTTTCTATTTCACATGCGGGTAGCCAAATATTTCTAGAGTGATGTTGTTCTCACTTCTTGTTATCTTGTGTGTCGTATGCCTTCTACACTTGTAGTGGGTCAGATGCCATATACTATGTTGTTTTCTTATTGTCCACTACATTCTCTAACTCCCAAAGTTTTTGGGGCACACATGTGATATTCATGCCCTCGATATCACTCGAGATAAACTTGATCTCAGGTCCATTAAGTATGTGTTTCTTAGTTACTTTCGTACTTAGAAGAAATATAAGTGCTACACCACTTCTGGAGTTGCTCATTTTGGTTTTATCGCCACCTCTACGGTACTTGAACACCATGGCAGGTATACATTTGCCAGCCCAAGGTTCCACTCGCTCCACCTCAGTCCACACTCTATTATCCCCTTCGTTATGTGATATGATTGTTTCTTCGACCTCTCTTCCCCTTGCCTTTCACAAAGGTGTTTCCACATGTGTCCTCATCTTATCGCTCAATATGTTGCATATGATCATTTGTCTCATTCCTCTCGCATTTGCTACTTATGTTTGTTTTGTCTTTGTTCCTAACAATGTCCATGAGGCCTTGTCTTTTTTTTTTTTTGGTTTGTGTGGCTAACTGCTATATAAAATGAGATTTTGCCCATAATCAAAATGTTATGTGGTCTTTGGTTCCCCTTTCCACTAGGAAAATCACTATCGGTTGTTGTTGGGTGTTTATTGAGAAGTACCATCCCGATGACTATTGAGCGGTATGAAGTCCATCTTGTTGCAAAGTTGTATACCCAAACTTATAGTATTGATTACACTAAGATCTTTTCCCCAGTTGCTAAGATTAACTCTGTTAACCTACTTATTCCACCTGCACGGTGATCTTTTATAGGAGATTTATATAGAGCAACCACCTTGGTTTGTTGCACAATAACACTCACAATTCCATGTCCTCACCATCTGGGCAGGTAGTAGTCATAAGCTTATGAAAAGTTGGATCGAATGTATTTGGAACTCACCAAAGCAACGAAAGCTTGATATGCCTGAGAATTGAGGTAAGTGTAAGAACTCCCACTGTCAAAAACCACAAGAATATTCTTAAACCCAGTCGGTTTTCCACCAATAATGAGCTCTGCGAACCCAGCTGAGTAGTGCCTGGTAATACAAAATTATTGTGGTCATTAGGGTATGAAATATGAAGCGGTGGTAACATATATATTTAGCATGCATATACTATATATATATATATATATATATATATATATATACACACACACAAAACAAGCTAGGATGGCCTGGTTGATGATATATAATTACGAGTAATGACGTGACATTGGTGTCCAAACCACTTGTGAAGGATCGTAAACATCGTCTCCAAAGAAAAGAAAACCTCCTCCTCGACCACTTAAACAATGGCCAACCACATTCCTCACCAGCCCTTGATTATGTAGCTGTGACACAATGCTGGTTTTTCCCTTGCCAAGGCCTAGTACTCCATCCAAGGGATGATTAGAACTTCCAGGGGTCTGATTATATCCACATCTGCAACAACAAAATTATAATTAAGGATCTTGATTATATATTCACGTTTAATTTGGATGCTCCTTCAAGATTGTGAAGCAACAAAGTTGGTATAAGCTTACCGATATGGTTTCTAGGATCATCTAACCAAAAAAGAGTAGAATAAGTGGAGCACAAATCAATTCAGAAAACAGATTCAGAAAACATAAGTGAGCAGAGCAGAGCAGTACTGTTACTGACCCGATAGCCACACGGGGAGAAACACGTATTCCATATGTGAGATTAAGAGATAAACTGTCCTTCACAAGCACACCAAACGAACCCCCATCCGCATACTCGATTTCGTAATGACATCGCTCTGGGTCGTCGCATTTGTAGTCCTCAGAAGAGTGTAAGGAGGCACAAAGGGGGTCCCTACAAGCCACCAGGTCATTGCTTGCTCGGTAAAACGGGTGAGGCCCCTACAATTGTGATTACTCTCTTTTAGAAGATTGGAAAAAATATGATCATACTTGAAGCAAACCAGTCACACAAAAAAAAAAGTCCAAATAAAGATGATCTTGATACTCTTTAATTTAATCGAGCTGTAATTTTTGTTACGTATTATTGATTGGATAGGGATCAAAAAACTCATTCTATTGAACGAATTGAACTACTCTACTTATTCAATCTAATACCGCTGTCTACTATGACTTTTAGTTAGACTTTTGAACTGTGATTTTATTTGTATCATTTACATAAGGAACTTAATATAATTTGTAAACATGTTTGCACTACAACCAAAAAGGATTGTTAGGGACATCTTATGTGTTTGAACACTACGCCTTACTGCCCTCGATAACTTTGTAGAGGTACTTATCGTGCGTTTGTCCGTCCTTGTTTCAAAATGTTAAATTTGAGTTAACAATAATCTCACTCTTTCTACCAAATATAGTTACAAATTAAAATGTTAAGTGATTATTCTTTATAATTATCAAAAACCATTCATTAGTTTTTTTAATCAGGAATGAAGAGTTTAAATGTTGATCTAATATTGATATAAAAAAAATATTGGTCCATGGAGTCGACCCCATTATATATTTCTGTATATAGTTATAAGGAAAGGCTCAAGAGACTAACATTTTTTTAGACCAATATTAGACCAACATTTAAACTCTTCATTCCTGATTCAATTTTAATAATCTGAACCTTTCAATGTGTTTAAAACATGTATTTAAGAATACCCGCGAGAAATCACCTCAAAATATTACCGAAAAAGTCTTGATCCAAGCAGTAGTTCAAAAACGTATATGTATATAAAAATATTCAGCTCAACATATCTAAATATATGTATATATAGATACATATATGAATATAATTTATATGTGTTTACATGTGTTTACATGTATACATACTAGCATCGGATGCTCACGCATTGCCTGTGTGGAGAATAAGAATATGGAAGAAGATAAAAACTCAAAATTATGGACCCAACCTCCATGATAGAAGTGAGGCGAGTGTGTAGTTTAAAACCAATGGAATTTTTTTTTTTGTCATGTAGTTTTTTTAAAATTTTAGTTGTACGTAATTACCCCATATAGTTATGTGAAATACTGAGTATAAGTTTGAAAATATCTTTTTGGTCATGAATTTTTTAGAAAATTAAAAATGCAAGCTGCTTTATAAAAAATGTTCACACCAAAAGCAGTGTTCCTTTTATAATATTATAGATATATAAATATAAATACACACTCCTCTTCGCCATATCTATTTCCATCTCCGAATCGATTCCTCCCCGATTCCTATTTACTCGAGCCATTGCTCCCTCCTTCGTGCTCCCGTCTTTCCCGCTGCCATCTCTTTCTGTCTGCTCCCAGAGGTGCTGGTTCAAATCCAGTTCGTGACATGGTCATCTCGATGAGAATAAGCCACCTGAGCTCTTGACTTACGCTTTTCCGCTCGGGAGCCGGGCTTCTTTAGATACCACCTTCCCCTATATATATACACACACACATACATATATATATATACACACACATATATGAAATGACGTAATATATATATATATATATATATATATACACACACACATATATGAAATGACGTAATATATATATATATATATATATATACATATATGAAATGACGTAATATATTGTGGGAGGCATTTTGGCCCATTGCCAATGGGTCTTAACTCACCCTAGGCTGATTTTAAATAATACCCGGTGGGGGTATTAAATAGTAGGGATATTTGGTCAAAAGTCTATTACAATAGATTTTTAGTGCAATTTAGTTCATCTAAAATTAAACTATTGATGAAAGTCCTTTTGATACATGGTTCTAAAAATAGCCTGCATATAGATCAACAGATAATATTATCTAATAATGTTATCGAATACTGCTATTTGGACATCAGATAATATTATTTTATGTCCAAAGAAGTTTTTTTGATTTATTTTTTGTTTTTATATTTTTTTAAAAAACTAATTTTTTATTTTTTTAAAAATTTCTTCTCAAGATGAACCAATAACTAATAAAAACTTACAATTTTTTAAAATCATATCAAAAATAATAAATTAATAATTCAATAAATATAACAGCCCAAATACTAAACATATAAACCAACAGATAAAGTTATAACAGATAATTTAAAGTTATCTGTTCTTTGTTGAAATAATGAAAGTGATAGAATAGATAATTATTTGACATATGTTCATTATTTTAACAGCTAATTTTATATTTGTTTTGATATATTCATCATTATCTGTTGTAGTAGAAAATAGTAGTAGATAACAGGAAAAAGAAATGGAACCATCAAATGAGAAAAGAGACACGGTAAACAACTGATGGTTAAATAACAAAATAAAGACAATTTTGTTCTTAAAAGGGATCTCACGCATTAATGCTTTTAAAATTATGGACGTGGCCCATTAAAACATTTAAAATGATGAACCATAATTCATAAATTAAATTAGTTTATTCTTAACGAAGACAAATTAGACTATATTTGTCCGTCCGTAAATAATACGGGTCGTTAATTAAGAACTATGCAAGTAAGATCCCCTTCCTAAAAGCCGAAGCAAACAGGGCGTAAAGGAGTTTGCTGTATGAGGAGAGTGATAAAATGAAGTTTAGGTAGGTCTATTAACTTGGGTGTCCTATTCCTATAGAAAGACATTGAGCAAAGCGTGTGTGTTTCCTATTGCAAGGAATCCCAAATGAAAAGTTTATTTATTCATTCGTGTGTGTGTGTGTGTACATATGAAATCCAGCTGAGAATTATTTGGAGAGGAATTACCTTAGGGCAATTACGACAAGGTTCACATTGAAGCCAAGTGAGATCACTACCAGTGTCGGGATCAAGAAAATATGGCTTGGGTGGCTGCCCTATGTTGAGCTGAACATAATAAAATCTGCATAAAACAGTAGCCCATTATTAATAGTAGAATCCTTAAGAAATTGCAGGGCTTTCTGTCAAGTGAAATTACAAAATTCGAAAGAAGAGGGAGGGGGAGAGAGAGAGAGAGATTTTGTAAGAAGAGGGAGGGGGAGAGAGAGAGAGAGAGGCGTACGTACCCATTCGGATAGATATTCCCCCACAGTGGAAAAACAACCGAGGACCCAATTGGATTGACCGCCGATGAAGTAGTTGCCCCCGAAAACATAGGTTTCCACAACCTCTGGGGCTGCTTATCAGAAGCTGATGATGACGCAGATGCAACCAAAAGCATAGCCACCAAAACCAACATAACCATCTCCTTTCCCCTTTGCATCTCTCCCTCCCTCTCTCTCTCTCTCTCTCTCTCTCTGGAAATTCAAGCTCTCTGGTCTGGGTAAAACATAAAAACACCACCAGTTTCGAAACTTGATGTTTTGGCTTGCCTGCTTCTTCAATATTCAACACAGCTCACAAAGACCGGTCCTATAACTACAGTTAAAAATTGTTTCTCTGTCCTTTTTTCTTGACAAGGAGTTGGTTTGTAAATCATATATATATATATATATATATAATATATATATATATATAGAGAGAGAGAGAGAGAGACACGTATGGGTTTCCCTTGCCTGTCTTAGATTGGTTTTTTAGGATTCTTTTAGGGAGGGTCTTTGCTTGGGAATTAAAACAGGTATTGCTTTCATTCATTCAACTCTTCTTGCCTTTCTTTTGCATTGGGCCTAACAAGTACATTTTCTCTACTTAAAATATTTCATTTCTTGTTAATATGTGTCAATACTTTCTTTATTTCTTTCTTTGCCTTGTATTGGAGAATTGCTTCTTGTTTTGGTATCCTAGAAACAGTTGTTCTCACAAAAGTGGCAAGTAAGTATAAGGTGAATTCTTGCACTAACAAATACAAGAGGCAATAATCAGATGAGATGTTTCATTCAATCAAAACGTTACACTTGTAAGATTTATGGTTCAATTATCAATCATTACAACATAGATCGATGTTACTCCATTCCTCACTCCTTCTAGACTATCTCCAAACTTAAGCCTAATCAATATTTGTTGTGCGATACTGCGGAAGACACAACTTTTCTAGCAAGCACAATCAATCTAGTATGAACTTGAACGATAAAGATGAAGAACACAAAGAACAATAAAACAAAATACACAAGAACACAAGAGATTTACGTGGTTCACTACACATGCTGTGTAGCTAATCCACGGGGAAGGGACGAATCAATCCACTATAATCAATACGGATTACAATCTCCAATCTCCTCTCTCTGAATCTCTCAGTCTCTCTAGGTTTTTCTCACAAAACAGCTCTCAACTCTTTGTGTATGTTATGTCTAACGTTAACCCTAGACTGAAACAGAGATATATATATAGAGAGCAACTCACGGGCCTAACTGACCCAATAGGCCTCTTTATTAAATTGAAGCCACACACAACAAATCTCCACCTTGGCTTCAATCTGAACCATCCTGAAGACAAGCTTGCTGTAGCCCCCAAACTGCACTCCTTTTACGGGTATGAGTGCTCCACCCTCAAGTCGTCGATCAACAACGAAGAACATGGAGCAAGTTCAAGCAACGCTCAAACTTCTCCCTTGGAACCAGCTTTGTTAACATATCAGACGCATTCTCATCAGTGTGAACCTTAGACAAAGTTAGGTCACCTGATGCTAACCACTCCCGAATCCTGTGATACCGCACATCAATATGCTTTGTCCTTGCGCTGTATACCTGATTCTTTGCCAAGTGAATTGCACTCTGACTGTCACAATGCAGCAACACACTGTCCTGCATAAAACCAAGCTCACTAACCAACCCCTTAAGCCAAACTGCTTCTTTCGCTGCCTCAGTCACTGTCATGTACTCTGCCTCTGTAGTCGATAAAGCCACTGTATCCTGAAGAGTAGACTTCCAACAGACGGGACCTCCGAAAAACATAAATGCATACCCTGTCATTGACCTACGAGAGTCGAGATTCCCAGCATAATCTGAATCCACATAGCCCACCACGTCTTCTGAAGCCTTTTTTTGATCAAACACTATCCCCAGATCACGAGTGCCCGCGAGATATTTGAAAACCCATTTAACTGCATTCCAATGCTCCTTTCCCGGGTTCGCCATATACCTGCTGACCACACTGACTGCATGCGATATGTCTGGTCTTGTACACACCATCAGATACATGAGACACCCAACTGCATTCGCATAGGGCACCTCTTCCATGCGCTTTACCTCATCCTTTGAACTAGGACTCATCTTGGCAGAAAGTTTAAAGTGAGCCGCAAGTGGGATACTTACGGACTTGGCATCTTGCAAGTTAAACCTCTTCAACACTTTCTGCAAATAACCACTCTGAGACAACCTCAATTGACCAACCATTCTGTCACGGTGAATTTCAATCCCAAGAATCTTCTTGGCAGCTCCAAGATCTTTCATGTCAAATTCACTGTTTAACATCGACTTCAACTTCCCAATTTCCTGCTTGCTTTTTGCTGCTACCAGCATGTCATCAACATATAAAGCAAGTAGAATATAAGAACCATCTGAAAGGACACGATAGTATATGCAACATTCATACTCACAGCGCGTGTACCCATGCGATACCATGAATGAATCAAAGCGTTTGTACCACTGCCTGGGAGACTGCTTCAAGCCATATAATGACTTTTTTAACAAACACACATACTCCTCCTTACCAGGTTCCTTGAAGCCTTCGGGCTGTTGCATGTAAATCTGCTCATCTAAGTCTCCATGGAGGAAAGCAGTTTTAACATCAAGCTGCTCTAACTCCATGTCATGCATTGCGACCATTGCCAAAATTACACGGATAGAAGTGTGCTTTACAACCGGTGAAAAAATCTCATTATAATCCACTCCTTCCTTCTGTGAATAACCTTTAGCAACTAACCGAGCCTTGTACTTTTCACCCTCTTTCTCTGACAACGCTTCCTTTTTTCGATACACCCACTTGCACCCAACGGCCTTCTTTCCCTTAGGCAATTTCACCAATTCCCAAGTTTTGTTCTTGTGGAGCGACTCCATCTCTTCTGACATTGCTACCAGCCATTTGTCATTGTCAATACTGCTTGTAGCTTCCTTGTAAGAGAATGGATCTCCACTGCCAGCCACCAAAGCAAAACTAACCATGTCCTCAAAACCATACCGAACTGGAGGTTTGTGAACCCGTTTTTCCCTTCCTTTTGCCACTGTGTAAGGCTCCTCTTGCTGCTGCTGTGGGTCGTGATCAACATCACCTGTATCACTGAATGAACCAGGCTCCTCAAGCTCCACCTCGACTACAGATTTCTCCTTCGGACCCCCAGATTTTGTCTCATCATTCCGATTCAACATATATGCCTCATCAAACACAACGTCCCTGCTGATAACCCTTTTTCGTGCCTCAGGATCCCAGAGCCTGTATCCTTTGACACCTTTTTCATACCCAAGAAAAATGCACTTTCTGGACTTTGGATCAAGCTTCGACCTCTCCTTATCCGGTCCTCGTATATTTAGGACATGATAACTTGTTAAGTTTGAGCTATATATAAGACATCTTTAAGCCTTGTTTCATCTAGCATTATATACAAGTTTCGACTTATATTTTGTTGTTAAAATATTTTTAAAGGAGTGGATATTGAGCCTACGTGATAAGGTTTCAAGAATTGTTGAGTAGTGTAAGATTTATGTTTGTCCTTCATGACAGTTTTATAATTATTTATTGGCTATTGTGGACCTCTTTATAATTATTCTTGTTAGTTGTCTTAATAGATGATATATTAAAGATTAAGTTTTTATGAGAGATGTTATTACAATTTATGGGATTATGTTTAGTTTTTATTGTGCTCAATTCATGCCTTGAAATTGGTGCGTGACAGGTAACATAATTCACAGCGTGTGCAAACAGGGGTCTTGATGACCATCTGAGTTCGTTGGTGTTGCCATGTCATCATTTTTGACAAATATTAAAATATTTACAAAAAAAAAAAAAAGTTATAGTATTTACTCAGATTCATCCTAACTTTTCGGAATCTCTAGAACTACAAATATTATTTGAGACAGATGAGTGGTATCCCTAAAATTCCGGATCCCCTACCCATCAAGGGTTACCTTACCCCCCCCCCCCCCCCCCCCCCCCCCCCCAGATAATATGATCCATTGAAAGGCTAACAAAGTAAAAGAAACCGTTAGTCCATAATTAGAAAAGTCAAACAAAAAGTCAACTTTCAAAAGCCATATTTAGCACAGAAGCTTATAAAAACCTCTCCCTCATTCTCCACCTCCCCTTTGTCTAACCATTAGCATTCCCCCCTCCAAATTTTCTTGAACATTTTTCATGCATAATTAGAGGGGAATGTCCATCTTCCTTGTGCACGCCATTAATATTCAAGTGAGTTAAATATTTTTTCATTTTTCTTCTTGCGGCGTCTGTGAACGGAAACGGAAGGGCATTACATTTTCAAACAAAATTTAGGTTTCAATTGCGAATCAAAATCTATTTCAATGTTTCCATTGACAAAAACTAGTAATGGATTCATAAATGATGTTTGAATTTTACCACGGACATGGTACTATTGACATATGGTAGTTTTATGTTGTTTATATTTTATTTTTTTAAACAGGCTATCCAAAAAATGATTGGACAATTATTTTTGGTTTTCTTGCTTATCCAATCAACGAATGGGAAGAAACATAATGTCAAGGCATCACATCCATGGCTGACTCTCAATGGTAACTAACGCTTCCTTGCGTAACTTGTTATTTTTGCAGCCACTTCCATCAATTTTCATGCTAGAGATTGCTCCTGATAAATATGGTTGGTGCATGGTGTGTGTATATATATATATATATGTGTGTGTGTGCAGGTGAGCGCCCCGCAGTGATAGCACGGGGTGGGTACTCGGGGGTATTCCCTGAGTCTTCAGACATAGCAAACGATCTTGCATCGCAGACAAGCTTGCCTGATACAATTATATATTGTAACTTCCAACTATCAAAAGATGGGCAAGGCTACTGCCTTTCCAGTTTAAATCTAGCCAATACCACCAACATAGCTAATGTCTTCCCAGATGGACAAAAATCCTACCTTGTTGACGGACACCAAATGCAGGGCTATTTCACTGTGGATTTTAATGCTGAACAGCTCTGCAATGTTTCAGGCATGTCTTTTCTAATGTATCTCCTCTCCTCTCTTTTAACTCTTCTGTAAGAAAAGACCTTCTCAAGTTTACTCGACAAATTTGGTGATAGATTTTTGGCAATAGAAATTTCTTAAGGGTGTTCTCTACCAAACAGATATCATGGATTGCTAATGTATGTTTCCTTGGGGTTTTGATGTGTTCTTTCAACAGTGATACAAAATATTTACTCCAGGCCAGATATATTTGATGCGCTGGCCTTCCCCATCAGTACAGTTGAACAAGTAGCAAAACTTCAACCACCTGGTTTCTGGCTTAATGTTCAGGTCTCTCTCTCTCTCTCTCTCTCTCTCTCTCTCTCTCTCTCTCTCTCTCTCTCTCTCTCTCTCTCTCTGTAGCATTTGCCTTGAGTTCTAACTTATTTGTAACCACAAATTTACCCCTTTCGTTTGGGTTTATATTACAGTACAGCAACTTCTACACCCAGCACAAGCTTGATCCAGCATTATATATTCAGGACATGTTAAAAACCACAGCCATAAACTACGTCTCATCACCAGAGATTAGTTTCTTGAAGGGCCTCAATGGCAAAGTTAACAAAGTCAATACACAGCTTATTTTCATGTTCAAAGAAGCCACAGCAGTAGAACCCACCACAAACCAAACATATGGTTCACTTCTCGAAGATCTCCCCTCAATCAAGTTATTTGCCTCTGGGATTCTTGCTCCGAAAGAATACATATTTCCCGTCAATGCTCAAATGTACTTGCAGGCACCCACTACTCTTGTACTGGATGCTCACAAACAAGGCCTAAAAGTTTACGCTTATAGTTTTGCCAATGATAATGTGGCAAGTTATAATTACAGCTATGATCCAACCGCTGAGTACCTGCAGTTTATTGATAATTCCCAATTCTCTGTTGATGGGTTTTTGACAGATTTCCCTTCCACTGCATCAGAAGCAATTGGTGAGATCATCTCTGCACTATTCTTTCTCTCTGTCACTATTTGGTTTTCTGACCAAGTGCTCCTCACCATATTTTTTTGCAGCATGCTTGGCATATAACAAGAATGCTAGCAGGCCAGTGAAAGGTAACATAGAAACTAAGAAACTTTTCACAGTTCAGAACTCCAAGTTTGGTGCTTGGTGCAACTTTTGCAAGCTGAAAAGTGATAATTAGAAGCAGAACTGAAAACAGTACCTGTCCCCAATCTATTTGAGCTATTCATAACATGTAAAGGGAAGTTGTGTCAAACACTTAGCCACACACTCCAAAACGAACACAACTATAAGCAGCCCTTACAAACTGCACTCTAAGAAGCATGGACACCTCTTTAAAGGTAGAACCCACGTCTGTGTCTAGCACAACACGACACACGTCTGCCACTCCCAAAATACATCCGTCTCTCAGATATTCTTTCAAATGTTTCTTATTCATTCCTTACTCCTTTAGAAATAAACGTGCTTTGCCACTTGGACAAAGAGGAAACAAATTTTGTTTAGAAAGTAGTTGAGGCATAGATGACCTTTACAAGGTTAAAAAATAAGTTGGGATACAATAATGAAGTAAAAAACAATGTCAGTTTATGCCTATAGGATTTTTTCATTGTACGCATGTCGTACATAAATAATTACTAAAAAATAAGTTGGGATACAATAATGAAGTAAAAACAATGTCAGTTTATGCCTATAGGATTTTTTCATTGTACGCATGTCGTACATACATATTAACTAAAAATATGTTCTTGACATATTGTGTCCTGGATTTCTGGAAGTTGGGTGTGTCCTTATTGTGTTGCATGTTAGGACATGTGCTGCTTAGACTGTACCAACGCTACTGCCAAAGACCATTAAAAACTGGAAATTCAAATTGGCAAAAGATAAACAGGGCACTTGGCTCAATGGTTGTACAGTTGCACTCAAGTGCAGTGAGGTTTTTGGGTTCAATTCCTTTAGAGAGGAAGTTGAATCATTCTTGATGGTTTGGGTAAGGGTTGGGGTAGTTCATAGATTCTTCTAATATGTGAAAAAAAAAAAAATCCAAAATATATCATATAAATATACACTAATACTTTAGGGTATTTGAAGGGAAACCTTTGGTGATAACTCACAACGGAGCAAGTGGAGTGTACCCAGGCAGCACTGATCTTGCTTACCAGCAAGCAGTAGATGACGGTGCTGACGTGATTGACTGCTCGGTACAGATGTCTAAGGATGGAGTTGCATTCTGCTCTGATATGCCTGACCTTGCAGCAACTACCACAGCAAAGGCAACTTTCCTGTCAAGAGCTGCTACAGTCCCTGAAATTCAAAGTAAAAACGGAATTTTCTCCTTTGATCTCACCTGGAGCGAGATTCAAACTTTGCAGCGTAAACTTCTTCAAACCTGCTCCAATTTAGTTCCATATATACAATGACAGTGAAAATGATAGATCTTGTATCAGTTTGTTTGCAAGGACTATTACCCTACTGGATGCCTGTTAATTTTATGAAAAGAAAAGTTACTGACAAGGTGCGTATCTCTGTTCAGCTCTAATAGCAAGCCCATTCTCAAATGATGCTAGCATGTTAAGAAACCCAGCAAATAAGAGCAAGGGAAAATTTGTCACTCTTGCCAATTTTTTGGAGTTCTCCAAGCAGGAAAAAGTTCTTGGAATTTTAATTGACATACAGGTAAGCTTTCTCTTGCTAATCATGGATCTTTTGCATAGAAGTGAAAGTCCATGTCATTTGTTATCCCATTGGTGTTTTGAGTTTCATCAAGAATAAAACCTTTAATGACATTCATGTCTATTGCCATAGTTCTTGGAGCTTTACCGGATTGTTTGCATAAGCATATATACATGTCGCATATGTCAATTATGTTTATAGCTTAATCAAAGACATTCAAGGCTTGCCCAAATTTCTGGTTTCTTTTTCTTATTTAATTTGGGTTATGCCTAATCTTCTTTTCTTTTTCTAATATAAACATACAATATACTCCACTCATCCCATATTTCTAGTCCACTATGGGCTAGTTTGTGGAAATCTAAACACTTATTTGTCTGAATTTTCAAAAAGAACTAATATTTTGGAACATCCCAAATAGTGTAGTGGACCATCAATGGGGGACAGATCATCGAGGGAGTAACATAATATGCATCAAACTGTTGTTTCTAGGAACTTCACCTATAATGTTACCCTTTCCTCTTTCTCTTCCCTTTTCCCCTTAGAATGCTGCATACTTGGCATCAAACAAGGGACTAAGCATAACCGATGCTGTTGCAACTGCCTTGAGCAATGCTACTTTCGACAAGCAATCCACCCAAAGAGTGTTGATCCAGTCAGAGGATAGTGCAGTCCTGTCTAAGTTTAGCAATGTCCCATCTTATGAAAAAGTATTGTTAATTCAAGATGAAGTGAGTAACATACCAAAGGCAACAGTGGATGAACTCAAGAAGTTTGCTGGTGCAGTTAACCTCCTCCGGACCTCCATCATTCCAACTCCCAATTCTTTCACCACTCCTTCCACTGGCATTGCTGAGGAAATGCACAAGGCCAATATATCGGTGTACGTTTCAGTTTTCAGAAATGAGTTCGTCACCATTGCACAGGACTATTACTCCGATCCTATCATAGAGCTTGCGACTTTCATTTTGTCCCCTATTGGAATTGACGGGGTTGTAACGGAGTACCCAGCAACAACAACCGCTTATCTGAGTAAGTAAATACATATTGTAGATCATTCGTGTTTGTGGTACCAAATTGAATACGAATCAATAACTGACTACCAACTTTAGCCTCCTACGTGTGCACGTGTAGCATATACTTACATCCAACTATATTATATACACACAGTACTGACTCACATCTTAGTGAGTTAGATCCTAGACTCATTCCAGAGAGGAATTCCCCTGTAGGAAGGGGGAGGCCAACTATAGAGGACAATTTCCAAGACCACAGCCTACAACTGTGATCCCCACTCCAGTCTCCATTATTTTGAAAGGAGCTGCTTCAGTTTAGCCACTTGAATTTGAAAATTTTCCAATTTTTTCATGCAATTCCATCACTTAGAAATTAATTTATCTGCTTACCCATGCAAATCGAAATATCTGCAACAGAACCTAGATGAATCAAAAAGATCAGAAATGAAGATATCTCCCACGTCTTCGTTCAAAATTTGCACATCTATCGTGACGTGTGCATTTGAATGAAATTATGTGAAGCATGCATGAATATCATGCTCAATTTAAACCTCAAATTGATTCTATCCAACGACGTGGAATTCATGAACCACCCCTTTGTGACCAAAATGACAAGACTCAAATGAAGGCCAACTATAAATTCTGAAAGAGAAGAAATGTACAAGAAAATACACAAATGTAAGATAGAAAATCGAAGTCTTGATCTAATTTGTCTAGTTTAAAAAAATTGACGTCATTCGCACAAGTCTCTCTTAATTACGTGTTTGGATGCATAACATATAATATAGTACAATTACTGATGGTATGCAGGAAGTCCATGTTCTAACCTGGATGCAAAGCTAGAATACAGCATCTTACCAGTCGAACCTGGTGCTATGCTAAAGTCTGTTTCAGGAGGATCCGTAGGCACAGCACCTGCAGCTGCCCCAGCACCAACCCTCACCATTGCAGACGTGGTTGACCCACCACTGCCGCCTATCTCCAATTCCTCTTCTGCTGCCAATGTCTCTGCATCCACAGCACCTATCGCCACACCTGCTCCACCCCCTGGCAAAAACAGTCAGACAACAAATGTTGCTAATTTGGGTGTCAGTCTGATAGCACTCGTGGTGGTTAGTTTGCTTTTGATTGTATGTTAAAAGCTGATTGGTTTGGCATTGACCAGGAACTCCATTGCTTATTCCTTTATGTTCATACTGTTTGAGATCATATTGCAGTAAATTATCAAGGATGATTAGTTCATAAGTTGAGTTGTCCAACACTTTCTTTGGGTTTCTTCTCTCTATTTTTTCTTGTTTTTGGTCTCTCACAAGGACAGTGTGCGTGGTCAACAATCTCTATCATTTGCTTCTTTTCTGTTCCTATTTTCTTTTTCTTTCTTTTTTTTTTTTTTTTTGTGGAACTGCAAATCATGATTTCTATTCACTAAAATGTGAACTTTACTAGCAAGAAGCAAAAGAAGATGGCTTATCACAGGGCACAAAAGTTTTGAGGGGAAACTACCACTGAAGTCCTTTTGCATTGTAATCTAGGATTATACTGTGACTGATCACCAAATCTCCAAGCATATGTAGGAATATAGGATATCTAGGGCACAAAAACGGATACAGCCCCATCCCCACATAACCAATGTTCAACAACTCATATGGCTCATTCCGAATCGATGACCCATTTCGACCAGCAGGAAACATAAATAACTTGCAAAAAAAAAACTCTAACTTTCCAGGTTTTGTAGGACTCGCAGACCCATAGTAAAAAACTTGACTGAGAAGAGATATACTAGAGGCAGAAATGTGTAAAGATGTTATAAAAGCAAGAATATGAGCTCAAAAGAATAACAAAAGTATTTCTGTTTATCGTTATCACGTACCTATTTAGAAAGAAATTTAAAAGTAACAGAACAAAAATAAGAACTATGGATGTGCAAATAACTTTCATTACTGACTCCCTTTGTTCATAACCTCAAATTTTGTGTACTAAAATTTGAAATAGCATAAGCATCTCTTTGGACATCCATGATATCATACTCCAACTCAAATAGCGTAAGCAAACTAATTAAGTCAAAAGTAATAAAAAAGAAACATATATCCTGTCTCTTTTCATATCTTGACAGGTCTGCAAATACCGCACTAGGAAAGTAGATGCTACCAAAAATGAACAAATGCAAAGACCTCTAAACTTAATGCCTTTCTCACTAAAGATATAGATCGCATCATTATTTATAACCTCAGTGCTCCACTTCAAGGTCCATCTTTTTTAACATGCTGCCACTAGCTGTATACAGCAGACTTATGAGGTACTATCTTGATTCTTGCATCCTTTTTTTTCTTCTCACTGTGGTATGACAAATTACCTGTTATGAAGTCCAATTGCTGTTGTAGATGATAACTATGAAAAAAGCATTTTAACACATCTAAATAGATGATAATTATGAAAAAAGCATTTTAACACATCTAAACCAACACCAAGCACTACCATGTCTAGCCACCATAACAGAACAGCTTTCCAAAAAGCGTCCTCGCACATATTTCAAAACCTTCTTATATTTTAAACACCAAATAAATACAGAAACTATGTACGGATGACAGTAGTTTTTCATGGAAAAGGAAATCAGCAATACATATATATGTGGTGTAACCTCACTTCTCAATGATAGAAACATGATAGAAACGACCAATTCTCAATGCAACAGCAGCAGAAACAATAGAATACATTATGCAAATTTTACTTGAACTACACTTTTTCACTTGGAAGCATTTTTGAGTTCAATATTGGCGTACTATCATATAAAAAATGATCAATGAATCTTATATCACATTTCAATCGCTAGATCTTCCTATCAGAGCAAGTATGATGCTTAATATGTTGCCACTGATCAGTGCCTTCAACAATTTCAGCTTTCCAGGCGTGTAAGGTGGGTACCTCATGGATGAATCTCCTTCAAAACTTCTATAAAGCACTGCCTTTTTGTGGCTGAAAGCATCAAAGGAGAATTTACCATGGTATGAACCCATCCCACTCTCGCCAACTCCTCCAAAAGGTAAGCCGGAGACTGTGACCTGCATTTTGTAGTTTATCAGCTCCACAGATGCTTTTCAATTAGCTGAGGAAATTCATGAAAAAGTCATAGATGTCTCTCCCTGCAAGTAAACTGTTTCTCTACACATATAGTGTATGGCAGTAGATGCCTACAGAATTCATGTAAAAAGTCTGAAATTAAACATTTCATAGAGATTTCATCTGAAATCCCTAGACAAGTATTTTGTCTGTTAGAATTAAGAAAACAAAGGTATGGCGTGATTTTTTAGGGCAGTGATTTGAAGAACAGAATCATTAGTCCAATGAGTAGTGAAATAAATCACTTATACTCAGTATTAAACGAGAACAAAATTTGCACAAAGTGGCACTAACAGAGGTGTCAAGTGGCCATGTCTGGCGCATTTATTTTCATGTTAACGTGCTTCATGTCGTGCCTAGCACGTTGTGTCGTGTCGTGTTAAAATACTCTAGGCCCAGTTCAACCCACGGGCATGCCACAATTCCTGTTATGCTTTGTCGTGCCCGTGCCCCATCTATTTTCGTGATCGTATCGTGCCCCTACCCCTTGGTAAATCGGACTTTTGTAAACCCAAAAGATGAAAAGCTAAACACACATTATCAAACATTGCTTTTTGAGAATCAAAACAAAAAAACTAGCTACAGCTAAAATAACACAATAAATATGAAATACCAACTAAATATCTGTTTTTCCATTTTGTTGACCACTTTATGAATTTAGCATGTTGAATTATACACGTGTGAGTGAAAGAAGCAACCAAAAATAATTTAATTAATGTCCAAAGAAAAATTATCATTTTTCCATATTTAACTCCAATGTCACTTATAAATAAATGAAACTACTACCCCCATGGACTTGTCTTGCATGTGCCAATGTCATGGCCCTATTTGTCCCATATGTGTCGTCCCCAAACCAGTGGCCCAACCCACCTATACTATTGTCTTGTGTCGTGTCGTGTCATGCCAGCCTCTGAATTTGGCGTGCCACGATTGTATCAGTCCTGCCCAATTGACACCTCTTGTAATCTAGTTAGAGAGACACCAAAAAAAGGTTTATCACTTAACACTTGACTAGTTATAGAGGCACATGTAACTTTGAGACCAAAGTTAGAAGCATGGAACTAATTGATGATATATATAAAACTAGAGTCTAATTTCTAGGTGCATAGTTACATGTAGAATAGTGTCATTGATAACCATTCCTCCAGAAGAAATGTTTTCCACAAAGTCTTTCTTTAGCTCCTCATTATTCGTGAAAAGATAAGCGGCAAGAGGTTTAGATCTTGCGTTTATCACAGCAAAGCTGTCTTCCAAATTTTCAACCTGCACGAAAAAGATAACTAAACTAAGCATATAATAATATTCATATTTTGAATCAATTAAAAGAATTCACAATTATTCTTCAACACATGGGTCACTTGCGTCACACGCGCACACAGAGAGTTCTGAAGCCAGAGGGTCAATAATAATGATGTACGTGTCAAAAGAGAACAATAGCAGCAGAAAACGAAAAAAACATTGTAAACATTAAATATGCAGGAGATGAATGAGATGCTCTGTTCAAACATTGCAAAATACATTATAATAGAGCGAAACTTGATGTGTATGTACACAAACATAATATCAATAGCATCCACCCCGTCTTTATTAACTAAAAACAAAAAAAACAAAAAACAAAGAGTGCTCACAGTGAGAATGGGCAGCAACGGCCCAAATATCTCCTCCTCCATTATCAGAGAATCCTCTGGAACGTCCAAAAGGATGGTTGGAGCCATCTTTCTGCAACGAATAAAATAGCAGCCATAGAATATGACACACCCAACTATCTTAGACTCCATAACTAAAAGTAGTATAGAAAAACAAAGTACAACTTACAATTGGTTTTCATTTCTTTGCCCTCCGAGTACTATCTTATCAGATACTTTATCATCATCCATTAACTTTGACAAGCGCCTGAAGTGGAATAAGTTCACAACGTGTGATATGTCTTCTGATTCCATCGGATCATCTCCAAAAAATACCTTCAGTTCCGATCTTAAACCATCTATCTATAGAAAACACATATCAGGAGATGTAGGCTACAGAAGTAACATTTAGCTTTGAGATGAGGCTTCTTACCAACTTTGGGGCAAAAGCTTTCGTGGTTATTAAATAGTCAGGAGCAATGCAAGCCTGTCCACAACCGCATGCCCACTTACCTGCTATTATTCGCCTCACAGCCACCTTTAAATTACACACAAGAAATAAAATTTATGGCAGTGTACCAAAAAGACGTAAAACAAAAACAAACTGCTGTAAATATATTTTAGAGGGCACCAAAATCCCAATATGTACATTTAATTGAGTTTCATACTCGTAAGTTGATGTCTGAATCTACGACCGCAGGGCACTTCCCTCCAAGTTCCAATATTACTGGAGTAAGGTGCTTTCCGGCAGCAGACATTACAATCCTTCCAACTCTTGCACTACCTGCACAAATTATCAATAACTGGATCTAACGTAAATCGAAACTGGAAGAACTTAAGATTCTGGAATGAAGACATAGTGTTGTTACGATACTTGTTAAAACAACCTACATTTTCACATACAGAAGTGGTGAAGAGAAATGCAAAACCAAGTCTGAATAAGAATTGTTGTAGATTGCCTTAGGACGGATGTAAATGGAAACATCTGTAAGGGAAACTATTGGTCTTCCTTTGGTTATACTTTTATTGTTAAGTATCTTTTCATATGTTAACAGATAAATTCCAAGAACACGTTATCACCTGCATTTTCGCTGCTATGTCTCTCAATGGACTAGTTATGGCACATGTACATGACACACATGTTTTCATGCAGTTATATAAGGTAAAGAATCAACTAGATCACATTCTGAAGTCTTGGCTTCGTAACAGAAAGAAAGTATGAAATCATGAAACGCTAACAAATAACCTGTATAGAATATTTTATCCCACTTCTGCTCCAGTAAGACAGATGTTTCAGCAACAGCCCCCTCGACAACTCTTATGGCCGAGTTGTCCACATATTCCTCTAATAATTTTGCAAGAAGTGATGAGGTGGCTGGAGCAATTTCTGATGGTTTGAGAACCACTGCATTACCTGCTGCGATGGCTCCAATGACAGGATCGAGAGATAACACTGGAGAAGGGAAAAATAATATTTTCAGAAGGGAACTAAATTCAGTTTTGAGAAGACATCGATATGAAAAAATAGAGAGTTCCCTAGGAGGGAATTTAGATCAATCAACATTCAGAATTTAATTAGTTAAAAAAAATGAAACCAACAAAGTAAATAGCATATTCTCTCATGGATTCCCCTTGCCCGCTGGTACAAGAAACACATCTTACATTGCATGTACACAAATATGTCACACATACAAGATATCGATATCGGCTCAATGTCACATGAAAAGGCATTGAGTCAAAGATGCCTTTGCAGAATAGTGCCATAATACATCCATTTTCCAGTCCATGAACCGAATTCAAGAAGATAATTGTTTGTCAGTGCTCAGCAGAGGGTGACAAAAAAGCTATTACCTTTTGCAATTGCAAAATGCACTTTTGTAAGATAAATTACTGTTTGTAACTGTGTGTATGCAACATGGCACTAGCCATTGTGGTCATGCCTCATTGCAAAGTGAGATGATGTGGGATGAGAAATACAATTACTGATCAAATCTTATGCCCAATTTACATCATATTGCTGTAGGGACCCATGGCAGGAAAATCCAAGTTTCGCTGAAAGTGGGAACATGGTTTCATGGGTTTTGTAGTCACCAATGGTGGATCAAGAAAGTAGACACATTGCACTAATAGAGTAGAAAGGGAAAGAACATGCTGTTGACGGAGTACATGAACTGATCATTTTCAGCAATGACTAATAGCCGAATTAAGCAGAGAAAGGTCCCCAACCACACAGCTCAATTCAACTCCTTCATCAGCAACGAGCATTTTCTAGCAACTTCAACAGTCGTAATTTTCTTTTTCAGCAACAAGCATTTTCAATTTCAACAATGTTCTTTATTTTCAAGTCCTGCACTCGTTTCTTTCCAGCTCACTTGAACAAATTGTGAAGTCCTCTTCGTTGAGGAAAGATGGAACTGGGATGTTCAATTCACTGCACATTTCGCCTGATTAGAAGTCAATCTTTCTTTTGAAAAAAAGAAATCAGTCGTTCAACTAGGACCAAATGAGATTCTGGCATGACTTTGCATCCATCACACATAGCCAAGGCGTTGTTTCACTTTTTGAGGAAACAATTTTCCCACCCGGTGGGATTCTCATTTGATGTCAATGATACAAGGAAAATAAGAGACTAATTGTATTGCTTCGAATAATTAAATAATACAAAGCTGAACATGATTTTTATAGGCTAACTTATTAACCTATGAAGCACTGGTACTGTAAGGGCTACAAGTACAGGATATGGCAAAATCTCAAAAAAGTAGGGTAAGGGTACGGCTGGGTACACCAATGTTATTTTATTTTATTTTTATTATTTTACTATGTTTCATTGTATAAAATAAAATGTAAACTCATTTTACCAACAAAAGCAACATAACTGTAGTTTGAGAGGGAAAAGTGTTTAGGGTTTTAGTTAATCAACCCTAACACTGTTTAATATTATTTATATTATGAAACTTCATATTACATCACATGATTAAGCAATGTGGGATACTAATACTCTAACACTCCCCCTCAAGTTGAAGAATAAATATCACAAAGTCCCAGTTTGTTACATAGCAAATCTAACCGTGGTTTAAACAATGACTTAGTAAACATATCAGCCAGTTGAGCACCCGTAGATACAAATGGAGTAGCTATTACACCATTTGTTAACTTTTCACGCACTGGATGACAATCAACTTCAATATGCTTGGTTCTCTCATGGAATACTGGGTTTGATGCAATGTGAATCGCAGCTTAATTATCACAGTATAGAGACATAGGCAACTGCACAGTAAATCCTAGCTCTTCCAGAAACGAGCGTTACCATATAATCTCACACGTGGTATGTGCGTACTCTGCTTCTGCACTAGATCGGGCAACTACTGTCTGCTTCTTACTCTTCCAGTTGACAAGATTTCCACCTAGAAAGACACAATATCCAATAGTGGATCTTCGATCAGATGGTCCTCCAGCCCAGTCAGAATAAGTGAATGTCTCCACATACAAGTGTCCATTAGCTCGATAAAATAAGTCACGGCCCGGATGTGCCTTAAGGTACTTCGTAATCCGAAGAACTGCCTCCCAATGTGGATGACGGGGAGCAGACATGAACTGGCTCACCACACTGACTGCAAACGAGATATCCGGACGTGTAATAGTAAGGTAATTTAACTTGCCAACTAACCGGCGATACTGATCGGGATTGGAGAGTAACTCCCCTTGATCGACACATAATTTGACATTGGGATCCACAGGTGTTGCAACAGGTTTAGTTCCCAACAAACCAGTGTCCTCAAGGATATCTAGTACATACTTCCGTTGAGATAAGCTAATACCGTCTTTGGATCGTGCCACTTCGATCCCTAGAAAGTATCGTAGTTTTCCCAAATCCTTGGTGTGGAATTGCTGGTGTAAGAAGGACTTGAGTGCATCAATACCTCGTTGGTCATCACCAGTAATAATAATATCGTCCACATAGACAATCAATAATATTTTCCCCCGATCAGATTTGAGAGAGAACACAGAATGATCAGACTGACTCCGATGCATGCCAAACCGTAATACTACATCACTGAGCTTCCTAAACCAGGCTCTAGGAAATTGTTTAAGCCCGTATAGTGCTTTACGAAGATGACAAACCTGATGACACGCCCCCTGAGCAAAAAACTCAGGTGGTTGCTCCATATAGACTTCCTCCTGTAGATCCCCGTGGAGGAAAGCGTTTTTGACATCCAATTAAAATAATGGCCAACCAAGAGACGCAGCAAGAGAAATAAGCACCCGAACAGAGCCAAGTTTGGCGACAGGCGAAAAGGTCTCCGAATAGTCCACGCCATATGTCTGGATGTAGCCTTTGGCGACAAGGCGTGCTTTATAGCGCTCAACGGTACCATCAGGAAGATACTTGACAGTGAAGACCCAGCGGCGGCCAACAGTAGTTTTCCCAGCGGGAAGAGGAACCAACTCCCAGGTGCCATTATGATGAAGGGCAGACATTTTATCCTCCATAGCTTGCCGCCAGACAGACAATGAGAGGGCCTTCTGAACAGATTTAGGAACAAATATGGAGAAAATAGAGGAAGTAAAAGCACGAAGAGACAAAAATAAATGATCAGAGGAAACAAATTGAGCAATAGGATGAGAGGTGCAAGACCGAATACCTTTGCGAAGAGTTATAGGCCGACTGTCCGAATCTCGCAGCGGAGGTGAAGATGAAGCGGCGGGCTGAGGGGGCACCGGCAGCGGCAATGGTGGTGACGGAACCTTAGAGCGACGAGTATGTACCTACAAGGGTTTAGGAGCAGGAGGACCAGACGGAACAGCCATAGGGAACAGGGACTCAGATAGAGGAGGAGCAGGAGGATTAATGGAGGTGGAAAAGTAGGGTAATGACTCATTAAAGATAACATCAGCACACACAAAATGGCGGCGTAAGGAGGGTGAGTAACACTTATAACCTTTTTGAGTGCGAGAGTATCCAAGAAAAACACACTGAATGGATCGCAGATCAAGTTTATTCTGGTCAAAGTCGAGAGCATGAACATAGCATACGCATCCAAAGATGCGAGTGGGTAAGTGGTAGAGGGGACGACCCGGAAGCAGGACTATGTAGGGTATTTGACCACCAAGGACTGTAGAAGGCATTCGATTGATTAACATGCAGTAAGCACAACATCACTCCAATAAGACTTGGAAACCTGCATTTGGAACAATAGGGCCCTCATAACTTCGGATAAATGGCGAATCTTGCATTTAGCAACCCCATTTTGCTAGGGGGGTCCGAGCACAAGAAGACTGGTGGAGAATACCATGATCATCAAAGAAGTGAGAAAGGGTAGTATGAAAATATTCTCGGGCATCATCAGATCGAAAGATACGAATGCAGGTATGAAATTGGTTCTTGATTTCCATATAAAATGATTTAAAAATAGATTACAACTCAGATCGCTCTTTCATAAGATAAAAATAAGTGACACGAGAAAAATCATCCACAAAGATAACATAATATTGAAATCCAAATATTTTAGGAACCCGCATGGGACCCCAAATGTCTGAATGTACTAACTGAAAGGGGTTGTTGACACGACTCTCAATGCGAGGAAAAAAGGCCACTCTACGGTGTTTACTAAACTCGCAGACTTCACATGGTAAAACGGAAAGACGACGACATGAAGGCACTAGCTTGTGCAAACCCTGAAGGGACGGCTGACCAAGACGATAATGTTGTTGATATGGGAATGTTGTGGACTGAAGAGTAACGGATGGAGAATGAGCAACATCATAAAGATAGTAGAGGCCACCCCGTTCAGCACCATGCGGATAAAAGGTTACTGAACAATTCAAGGACCTGGTAAGTTTACTAACAGACATAAGATTAAAGGGAAAACGAGGGACATGTAAAACAGAATCCAAAGTAATAGTAGAATTAACAGAAACTAAACCAAAACCGGTAATCTCAGTAGTAGAGACATCGGCTAAGGTAACATGAGAGGGTTTTCCAATCGAGTGATGGCCAGAAAGGAGAATAGATGTACCAGTCATGTGATCTGAGGCACCAGAATCGACAACCCATGGTGTAGAGGTGAGAGAGGAGGCAACACAAGCAACAGAGAGACCAGTCTGAGCAAGCGTAGCAGTGGAGGACGAACTAGAGCCAGTTGTAGAAAACTGAATGGACACAAGGCGCTTGTATTCTTCCGTAGAGACAGTCACCACACGATTAGGAGAAATAGGAGGAAGCTGCTCAATATCGGGAGAGGTAGCAACCTGATGAGCTTGGGGAAACCCATGAAGATCATAACAGTGCTCCACGGTATGATTAGTACCCCCACAATAAGTGCATAAGCGAGGACCACGACCTCGAATCGTACGACCACCACGACCACCAATGTTAGAGGTGCGACCACGTCCTCTAAAGCTAGAATCGTGGCCACGACCACGGCCACGGATAAAAAAAGGACCACCAGACATAGTGGAAGCTAATGCGGAACGGTCAGCAGGAGGTGCGGATGATGCCGGGCCGGATACAGTAGACTAACGAAGGCGACTAAAAACCTTACAGAGAGAAGGTAGATCATGAGACCCCAAGAGTTGGTCACTAACCGGGTCATAATTAGACGAGACACCCAATAAAAATCGAGCCACCTACATGCGCTCAAGCTGACGTCGCATAACCTGAAGATCAATGAAAAGCGGCTCACAAATATTGAGCTCATCACAGATGCTCCGAAACTTAGCATAATAAGCCTCCAAAGAGGAATCTCCCTAAGAGAGAGAGAAGAAAGACTGATGAAGATCATATGTGCGATGAAAGCTGTTAACTCCAAAATACATCCCTTGAGCTTGGGTCCATACTTGTTTGGCTGTGGGCAAGACAATAAGAGAGCTAACAATATGGTCCTCCATACTATTCCACAACTCAAAACGAATACGGGCGTCCTCAGCGACCCATACAGAATATGCAGTAGCTTTTGAGTCAGAAGGGTCATCTATCAAATAGTGATATTGGGACTCTCCCAAATAATAAACCTCAACTGCTATAGCCCACACGGCATAATTCCTCCCAGTCAGTGGTGTAGAGGTAATAGATAGCCTATCTCGATACCGAGAAGGACGAGATGGGACAATGGTCGCAGGCTGACTAGGACCAATAGCCGAACCAACAGGACCAACATTTGAATCTGCCGCTTACATCGTGGTGACGAAATATCAACCGAGTAAATACACAACTATTGCTAAAACGGAGAAAGCAAGCACAATGAAAGCGAACCGTGCTCCGTAACACAACTCAACTAACAAATACCATCAACTGGAGATACACATCAAGCCAATCACGAGAACCGCAACAATAATCATCTACCAAATAATGGTGCACATAAACAAACTGAAACCACCAATGACCAAGAGACAACTATACTGAACCAATATCAGAAACAGATCGTCAATACCTTGAGAAGACAACTACAGTTGGCTGGAAACATGGGTTACTGACTGTGTAATACAGAGGGACAAATCACAGATCAGAGAGAGAGAGAGCACGCTAACCCAACAGATCACAGATCTGGACATCAGTGACTAAGAACCAACAGATCTGGGCCTGGAGATCCGAAAACACCAACTCCGATAGCTCAGATCGCGACGCCGGCGGTGGCGGCAAACGACCGCAGCAGAGGCGGCGGCGGGGGGAGACGCGCGCGGAGGCGACGGCGTCGGAGACAACGGCGGCCGAGGACGGCGGCAGCTGTAGCAGGTCAGTAGGGTTTTAGGGTTTGGATCCATTCTGATACCATGTAGTTTAAGAGGAAAAAGTGTATAGGGTTTTAGTTAATCAACCCTAACACTGTTTAATATTATTTATATTATGAAACTTCATATTACATTACATTATTAAGCAATGTGGGATACTAATACTCTAACAATAACCTTCGCTGCAATCGGTGCTCGCCGTTGTGAGTTTGAGCTCTAATCAGATCATCAGTCAATCTGTCTACCTATTATCTATCTATCTATCTATCTATCTATCTATCTATATATATATATATATATATATATATATATATATATAATAAGATAATAACACTTTTGGTCCTTCAAATTTTGTAATAAAATTTTAACATTTTGCTCTAGTACTCCTATAATTATAAACAATTTACAAATGACCCACGTACTCCTTTTCGTACCCATTACCGTACCACTCGCATACCCAAATAGGCAAAAGTAGTACGATTACAAAGTACCCAGTACAGCTTTTGCCGTACCGAAGCCGTAGCCGTACTATACCGTACCAGTACCTAGGACTCGTACGGCATCATTTTTGGAGTACCCGTACTTTATAGCTATTAACCTAAGGCAAACCATAATATGAGTAAAAGACTACCCTACTCTTACAATAAATTACAAATGACGATAAGAAGAAACAGTAAATACTACCAAATACTATATTCACCCTTCCTCAAACTGTGGATGTGAGAGCTGAGAGCATAAAGAATTTACTAAGAAAAAGCAAAACCAAGCAGCCGTATGAGTCTTAATAAAGAAGTCAGCCAATTGAAGTAAGGAGGGAACAACTGAGATGTTATAGTGCCTAACTGAGATGATGTCCATTAAAATGACAATCAATCTCGATATACTTCGTACGCTTATTATCACAATAAAGAGGTATTGGAGAATTAAGAAAACACCCTTATTAACAATAAAGAGGTGTTAGAGAATCAAGAAAACACCCATATTAGGTAGTAGCCAACGTAGAATTTCAGCAGTAGCTTGAGACATAACACGGTATTCAATTTCAGCAATACATCGAGCAATAACATATTTTTTCTTACTTTTCTAGAAGATGAGAGAATTACCAAGAAAAAATACAATTAAAAGGTTGATTTTCGATCAATGATGTCATAGGCCCAATCAAAATTACCATAGGCCTGGAAAGTCAAACTCGAAGTTGATGAGAGCAATAAACATTGGTAGATAGTACAACGAACATAGCGCAAAATACGTAGCAATGCAGCCCATAGGGTGGAACAAGGGGCAACCACAAACTAGCTAACAATGTCGACTGCATAAGCAAAATCAAGGCGAGTCCTAGAGTCCTAGTGAGATATACCAAACAACCCACCAATTCGCGATCCTCTGTGGGATCAATTTGTAAGGACCTCCTAATCCTAGATTTTTATTTATTTTGTTTTGTTTTCTTTAATTTTGGTTATTATTGAAACAATTGGGAGTTTTATAGGTTTTAATGATAATTCCGAAAATTTAGACATAAATTGAGAAAGTATGGAACTTGAAGGGTTAAAGTGTGATTATTATTTTCGTGGTTATATAATCTCCTAAAATCCAAATCGCGACACACAAACCCTAAATAGTTTGTTGGTCGTTTCTCTCTATTTCGTTCTTACGGTGTTCCAGTATTGGGTCTGAGTCGAGTATTGGGTCTGAGTCGAACATCCATTCCTTCAAGTATTGAAAAACGCAAAGGAGGAAGATCGATCCCAGTGATGTGGGCTTCGAGTCAAGCCTAGGATAGATCAGCTTCTCGGGAAATCAAAGGAATGCGTAGGAACTAGGGTTTCGTCGGATTCTTGATTCGAGGTAGGATTTCATGTTAAGTTTTGGTTTAACGTTGGTTAATTCATTGTTTCTATCACTATTATGCGTTTTGATGTCCATGTATTGATTGGTATATAAGTCTGTGATGTTTTTTGCATAAAACCGAACCCTTTTTGATGAAATTGGTAGTTTAAAAACGTGTTGTTCGTGTTTTGGAGCTCTATTTGAAATTTAAGGTCGCTCGAGCGAGCTCTAAACTGAACACTATTGGAAACATATTTTCACAACAATGGCTTATATTGTTTTAATCTAATGGCTGAGTCACGAAGAAAAAATTATACAACAATCTCAACTAATATTTAGTAATCTCCCAACTTTTAAAATAGAACAACAAAAGTACATTGCTGCTCACCACTTCTCTCTCTTTCTCTCTCTCTCTCTCTCTCTCTCTCTCCATTTTTTTAACACTCTATTTTTCTAAGCTATTTAATTTCTATGAATACTTACTTTCTACAATATAGTACATACGTATTTTCTCCAACAAATATTGCGTGGTTTGGACCAATCTATATTACAATACACAACGGTGTGCGATCTCCAAACATATTTTTACAACGGGTGAGATTTTTTTGATCTAATGGCTGAAGTTCACACCAAAAAAATTTACTTAATGCAACATGCTAATAGCTTAAATAATAGCTGAATTAGAATCCTAACATGCATTTTAATGTTGTTGGTAGTGCCACACTCACGGGTAATATGCTAGTTACTCTAAAGAGAGTTCCAATCCTGTAGGACTCATATCAAATTGAGATTTATCCAAATTTTTATCGGGATGAAAGGAGACTTCAATTTTTTCTCTAATTTTTCACCTTCTAAAATTTACAATTATGTCATTGATGAGCCATTTACTCATATTTATGCTAACTGTTAAATTTAATAACCCCAAATGCTTTAATTTCTATTCATCATGTAATATTTATACAAGTAAAAAGAGACCTAATTCATCTACTATTCTAACTCAACTACTATTCTATTTACGTGAGGAATCAAAACCTAAATCTAATCCAATTACACTCCTAAACACATAACTTAATGCTCCCCCTCAAGTTGGTACGAAGTAATCAATTAAGCCCAATTTGAACACAATGGGCTGAAAACTCTTGTTGCTCAGCTATTTTGTGAAGATGTCGGCTAATTGATCTTCAGATCTCAAAAAAGGCACACATATCAAACACTCACTCAACTTTTTCTTGATAAAGTACCTGTCAATCTCAATATGCTTCGTTCTGTTATGTTGAACAGGATTATGAGCAATGTTTATGGCAGCTTTGTTGTCACAGTAGAATTTCATTGGACCATTATCAGACACTTCCAAATTACGTAACAGGGTTTGGAGCCACAGGAACTCACAAACTTCACGAGCCATAGCTATATACTCAACTTCTGCGATAAACCTAGCGACCACTGATTGCTTCTTACTTCGTCAGGTAATCAAATTTCCCCCAAAGAGAGTACAGTAGCCAGAAGTAGAACGTCTATCATCCACAAAACCAATCCAGTGGCATTAGTGAATTCCTCCAACCGTAGGTGATCTTGATTAGAAAACAAAATTTCTTTTTCCGGACCTAATTTGAGATATCTCAAAATACGATAAACTGCATCCAAATGTGAAATACAAAGATCATGCATGAATTGACTAACAATGTCCATTGCATAAGAAACATCTGGTCGAGTGTGAACTAAGTATATCAGTCGATTCACTAGGTGTTGATATATCTCCTTATCAGTGCGCTCCCCCGAGTCTCCACTGAGATGATGATTCGCCAACATACATGTTTCTTCCAAGAGATCAAGTATGTACTTCCGTTGAGAGATAAAAATGCTCCCATCAGACCTTGCCACTTCCATTCAAAAGAAGTACCGTAGTGATCTTAAATCCTTAATCTCGAATTCATGAATTAGACTAGATTTGAGATTAAGAATCTCATCTGCATCATTTCTAGTCATTATTATATCATCAACATAAACAATAAGGAGATCGACCTTACCAGCACTTTTTTTTATGAACACAGTATGATTTGCATGACTTTGTTTGTATGCAAACTACAACATAGCTTTTGAAAATTTTCCAAACCAAACTCTAGGTGACTATTTCAACTCATAAAGAATTTTTTTTACCAGCACACCTTTCCCTCTGTCTTAGAGGAAGGAAAATCTAGTGGTTTATCCACATACACCTCTCCTTCTAACTAGCCATGAAAAAATACATTCTTCACATCAAACTGATGAAGAGGCCAATTTAAATTTGCAGCACAAGAGTAAAGCTCGCACAGAATTCATCTTTGAGTAAAACCTTTGACAACAAGTCTCACCTTGTATCTCTCAACTGCACTGTCAGCATTTTGCTTAACAGTGAAAAACCACTTGCATCCTACTGCTTTGTTTTCCCCCAGAAGTGATACTAGTTCCCAAGTGTCGTTCTTTTCCAAAGTTGTCATCTTCTCTACCATACCTTCTTTCTACATAGGTATCATTACTGCATCCTACTATTTCTGTAGAATAGATATAGAAGACAGAGACGAAACAAAAACATGATACGAAGGAGATAAACGATCGTAAGAAACAAACTGGGAGATGGGATATTTAGTACATGACGTAACACCTTTTCGAAGAGCAATAGAAAGATTATCAGAATTAATAAAGGGAGATTCAATGAGAGAAGAGTCATTACCAAATGGGTCAGCCGAGGAATCTGGAACTGGAGCAAACTATTGTGATGGACAAGGCGGTATCGCACATGATGACTTTTTGTTATTTCGGCTACTATATGTTTTTAGGTTAGTCTGTTGTAGCCGGTGTTGCCGTTTCCCCATATCACCACCAACGTCATGTGTGGTTGCCCCTTCAGCAGATATAGGTTCCCCCTCAATGTGATTATACCAGGTAGACATCTCTTCCTGTTGAGACTCCCCCTGAAGAGACAGAAGAAAAGAAGAGTAAAAGGACTTGAACTTCAAAAAAGTAGCATCCATAGAGACATAAAACTTTTTAGAGGAAGCCTCATAGCACTTACAGCCCTTCTGAGTAAGAGAGTACCCAATGAAAATACATTTGTGGGCTTTAGGACCTGCCACCAGAGGGATGATGGGCATGAACAAAACACACATAACCAAAAACTCGCGAAGGAAGAGTTGTGACACGAAAACTGCTACAGAGACACTCAAGAGGAGTTTTGAATTGGAGAACACTATATGGCATGCAGTTGATTAAATAGGTGGCAGTTAATAGCGCCTCGCCCCATAAAAATTTAGAAACATTTATAGTGAACAAAACAACCTCTATTTTGTTGTGGAGTGTCAACACAAGTTGTCTGATAAACAATACAATTTTCATCTAGGAAGACCCAAAAACTCCTATGTATATACTCAGTCCCATTGTCACTGCGGAGATGGAATAGGGGGGAAGGACACCAAACATTAGAATGGATAACCTCAGACAGAGAATCACTCATTCTGTTAATAGGTGTGTAAAAATAACGTTTATGTTTCCCAAGCTCATAGGCTTCACAAAAAAACTGACTCCGAGACAGTGTTTAACTAAATTAGAAAAAAATTTCTCTAAGATTCCAAAAGAGGGATGACCTAATCTACGGTGCCACTAATGTAATATAGAAATAGTTGAACTTGCATCTGTTTGCAGAGCTAGATCACATGACATGGGTGAATGAGATGGATGAGGTGCAGAGCCTAAGAAATAGAGGCCATCATGTGCTTTACCACTGCCAATCACCTTCCCCGTATCCAGTTCCTAAAAAACACGAGTAGAAAAAAAAAATTATGGAACAATTTGCAGAATGAGTAAGACTCCTAACAAACAGAAGGTTAGTGGCAAAATTTAGAATATGTAGAACTGAAGATAAAAACAAAGAGGGAGAATAACAAACGGAACATTTCTCTGAAATAGCAGAGAATGACCCGTCGACTATTCTGACTTTATTCTACCAAAACAGGTAAAGTAAGAATCAAACACAGAGGAACAACCTGTCATGTGATTGGAAGCACCGGAATCTATAATCCAAGGAACAGCTGAAGAGGCAGTAAATGCACGAGCTAGAATACTTGTGTGAATAAAATGGGATGAAGCGGAAGCGGCTAAGGAAGCAGAAGCTATAGTAGATGGAGAATTAGCTCGAGCCATAGGGCATCGAAAAGCGTGTATTTCCTCCTAAGAAAAAACACCAACGTGACCAGAATGCCCAGAACCACGACCACACTATCAATTCTGCCCTCGCGTCCACGAGAGGGACGACCATGCAACTTCCAATTAAAATTCCTGGTATGGCCGGTATTATGGCAATAATCACACCGGATGGACTCACAATCTATAGGCCCACTGGTTTGTCTGGTACTAACCATTCCGCAGTACAGAAGAGGGATATCCAACCAAAAAAAAAAGCAATCAAACAAACTGAGAACGCAGGCGAAAAACAATAGCTCCCATAAAACAGCAGATCGCAACCAACAGATCGGAAAACCAAAAAAAAAAAAGCAAAAATAATACAGTAAACAGTGCATAAACGGCGCAAAAACTGAGCATAAACAGTTTAGAAACATAGCAGAAACAGTGTAGAAACTGCGTGAACAGTGTAAGGTCCGGCAGCAATGTCCGGCGCGGTGGCTAGGGTTTTGGTGTTATGGTGGCAGTGCATTGATGGCTAGGGTTTCGAACCGCTCTAATACCATGTTAAATTTAATAAGCCTAAATGCTTAGATTTCTATTCATCATGTAAATGCTTAGATTTCTATTCATCATGTAATATTTATACAAGTAAAAAGAGACCTAATTCATCTACTATTCTAACTCAACTACTATTTACATAAGGAATCAAAACCTAAATCTAATCCAATTACACTCATAAACACATATTATTAACATTTACATTTGAGTTTGCTCATTAAAATGCTCCATACTCAAAAAAATTCTGAAATCTTAATAAAAATTTGAGTAAAAACTGGCGATGGCATAAGGTCAATTTCAAACTGTATAGAGAAAGAAGTAGTGAAAAGAGAACGACGTAGTGAAGAAACAGCTTTGAGGAAACATACAAACCCAACCCCCATAACCCAAAACCCCAAAAAAAGAAAAGCAGTTTTGGAAAAATGTCATCCATTTTTCCAAAAATCTAAGAAAAATGGAAAATTATTCAAGGAGACATCACATGAGAGAGGAGAAAATGCTCTGGCTTGGGCTCTCCTAAGCAAATGAGGAGAAATTTTTTTATTAATGGTCGGGAGCACCTTGGAATTCCTACACAAAGGTGTCATGGGAAGGCAAGTTGGGCCATGGCCCCAAGCACACTACATAATTTGTTCACATCAAAATGGTCCACGTCTCCTAAAAAGAAGTTGGATTGGTCATTTCAAAATGACCTTAGATTTTCACTTCCAAACTTACTTTTAATAATTTATGAAATTTGGATATCTCTAGTACTTTTTTGTTTCACTTTTCAACAAGGACTGGTATTTTGGTACACTTTAGATGGAATAGAGGACTAAAATTAAGGACGGACAGATGGAATATAAATAACTCACATTTAACACTAATTTTTCCTCTTGATTATATTCATTGCTTTTAATTCTCTTATTTATCAAAAGAAACTGATACCATAGTTTTTCACATACAAAAAGGGTAGTTCCATGTTGAGATGACCAACACAACTCCAAGAGGTTCTGCTACAATTTCTGCTGATGATGGAAAAGTTGTCATAGAAGTTTTGACCTGAAATTAAATACCAGTAATGTGTATTACTACTAAAGATCCAAACTACAAGTCCTTCTAAAATCAAATTTAAAGCAATAATTCTAAGAGTTAAACGACAGAGACAGGAAAATGCCTGCCTTGATGTAACTACCTACCTTTTCTGGCCTCATCCAACGTTTTAGTTCTTTAAGTGCCAATATACACGAGCCTTTAGTCAAAGAAATCTGCATAATGATTCACATGAACAAGAATCTATTTCTATTATTGCAAAAATAAAAAATGGCTAAAACCTAGGTAGATTCATATGATATATAATGGAGGATACTGTCCCATGTAAAACAACATGATAGATTACAATAAGTAGTATCCTACTAGATCTAATTGTTTGTTAGAACTACTACTTTTTTCTTTTCTTTTCTTTTTCTTTGTTTTATCTTTGCTTATCTAATTACTACCTTGTATGCATCCCAGACAAAAAAGAAAAGTCCGACTGTGTAGGGCGTTCCAGTTTGCTACATGTACTTGTCAACTTTTGGCTTCGGCTTAGGATGCTCCTAATTGCATTGGCTACTCCTTTTGCTATCTGTGGGGATGGTATAAAGAGTTCTTTTTGCTGGAAGGCATTACACTACTTTCATCCTACTAAACCAAATGGATACGCGTAATTGGATCCTTCAAATTAAGCATTGACAAGTAAATAATGTGCTTTTTGTCAAAAAAATTGGCATCAATAATTATATGTGAAATTTGAAAGGAACCAATGTACACACATATCATGGATGTACTGCTTCCAAATACAATAGCCATTCCTCTAAAATGAACAATGTAAGTAATTCTTAACCTGGAAGGAGTCATGATTTCCTAATAGAATCTAAACTAGCAGGTCTATCAAAAATCAAGGGGTCGACCCAGCGGACGAGGTGCTCCTTTTACCAGCATGACAAATGGGTTCGAGTCTTGCAGCTACGAGTTGTAGCTTTCCCTACCCCTATCTCCTCCTACCAATTGCATCAATAAATGAGTCAATCTGAAATATGGACAATCAAAGATGCCTAAACTTACTTCTGCTTACGTATGATAACTATCGGTTTCATCTAGCAAAACAAGATCTTTTTTCCACTTTAATAATTCAAGTGTGAGTAAACACTTTATGTCTAAGGTGTTGACTACAAAGTTGTCGATAATATGTACAATATGACAATGGACAAAGATTAAAGTGTTTGTTCTAATTTGTTCCTAAATTTTCCAATTCCCACACTTGTAGTTTTCAATACACTATTGCCTATGTTTACTGGAATGGGGATAAAGGAACTGATATACTATTTAGCCAAAATTTTTTTTTTGGCTTATTTTTTGTCTTTATTCAAATTTTTTTTGTATTTGTTATTTTTATGTCATTTTTTCGTGGATTATTGGTTCGTATCGACGAAAGGAATCTAAAAAGTATAAAATTATGTCCAAAAGTTAAAAAAAAGTCACTAAAGACGAAAATAAGCCAACACGGACGCTGTTTTTGACTTATTTTTTGTCTTTTCTGAACTTTTTTCAAATGTAGCCGATGATTGATAACTTTTCTGAAAGCTCTTGTCGAGACGAACCAACAATCATCAAAAAATTGATGAAAAATAAAAAATTTAAAAAAAATTTCAAATAAGGACAAAAAACTAAACAGTGAATAATCCAATAATAACCACAGGCCAAATGGACCCTGAGTGTTGTATGAGAAAATGACATAAATATATTAATAAAGAATTAACAAAGTATCGAACCATGTAATAGTTAAACTATCTATTTAGGGTTCTGATACCAAAATCTTAAACTCAAAAGGAAGGTATTATAACTTGAACAGCAAAATATAAGACTAACTCAAATAAAAGGTCTGACGAATGTATCTAAAATTACACTAGGGACTATTTAGACTCAAATTGAATAGTTTAAGGACTATCTAAATGTTGTAGGCTAAACGCGCAAGTCAATGAACCTTTGGCCGATGTGCACGCTCAGTCCATCTATGTTGGAAATGAGTTGGGCCAAACCCAAGGATAGGTCTACTAGTGTGAAGCCGAGAGGTTCGACAAGGCCACCTAATGTGCCTCGAGCAGTGCTGAGCGCACATGTCAGAGCAGGGAACCTCCACTCGGTCCGCATTTCTTCTTGGGTTGAAGATCTCTCAAGTCGCAGTATTTGTCATTCCGCCGAGGGCTCTACGCTTGGCATGGTCGGTTGAAGATGTGCCCCCCATGTTGCGGGCAATTGCCTGGGTAGACGTGGGAGCGAGGTGGTTAGGACATGCGGACATGTCCGTCTGATCCGCACGAATGTGGGGCACGTGGCGGAAGCGCTATGATTTAGGTTCACAGCACGACATTTTTTGCCAATGCTGCCAACAGTCTATTAGGGGTTCTCTATAAATACTCCAGGGGTGCTCTACTCTCAAGTACACGCAACTCTAACTCTCAAGCTTTCAAGTTGATTTTGTTCTCTCAGAATCTAACTTAAGCATCGGAGTACCCGACAGAGACCCAACCCTGATCAACACCAACAAAGTTTGGAGTGTTTTGCAGTAAGTCGAAGGGTGCATGAAGGACTTGACGAGAAGTGTTCAAGTGGGATTCTAGACTCCACATTTTGACAACTACTGTGGGAGTCCCTCAAGCTTTTCACCTCAGTAACAAGCTTTCAACTCTTTTCATCCTTTGAAGACATGACGAAAACTACAAATCAAAAAAACGATCACGCAGACCCCATCGTAGGTGTCGAATCAGTTGAGCTATCGATCTAGCCTACTAACCCTCCAACCGAGCTCCACACTTAGTCTTATGTCGAGCGTTTGGAATTTGGAGGCTCGGCTTGCTGAAAAGAACCAACTCCTCCAGACCATCAGGTAGGAGGTAGCACACCTGAAGGTGGCAATCGAGCCCCTTCAAAATGGAGAGATTTCCCACGCTGTGAGGACACAGAAAACGTCACCAAATGCCCTCCTGGACAAAAGGGGGCACAGCCACAAGTGGAGACGTCCAACTTTGGAATAGCTCGGGAACCATGGCGAGGCCGAGCATCACGAGGGAAATAGGGGCAGGCGACGTGTCCACACCCCTCCTCTTTAGCGGCGTTCAAGAGACTAGAGCTCGGTTCATCTAGTCTCGGTGCACGAAAAACTGGGGCCCTCTCAGTCAACAGAAACCTCTCGGTGTCCCCATCAAGCAGAGCTTCAGGAGCTACCCCCACACACGAGACACAGGTTGACCACTGGTCTAGAAGGTAGAAAAAATTGTCCCCGGCGTTGTGAGCATCAAGAACATTCCCCTCGGCTTGGTCAAAGGGAAGACCTTAAGGGTCAACTCAACAACTAGGGTAGGAGGATAGCTGAACCTCCGGTTCAATCGACAAGGTCTCATTGCGATCTCATCCATCTATTGATCTACTCCCATTCACTAGGGAGATTGATGTCGTCCGACCACCTCCAGGGTTCAATGCCCGAAATTTTTCAAGTATGATACGAGGACGGATGCCTACACCCATCTAGTGCACTTTAGGCAGATTATGCCCTTGTAAAATGTTGAATGGCGGAATAAAATTGTTATTTTTCTCCCTTTAGGAGGATCAATACATAGAACAAATTACAAACCTAATAAAGGAAATATAAATCAATAACCTATATACAATCATAAATTAACTTCCTAATCAAATCCCTAAGATTACGTGCAATCAAATCCCTAAGATTACATACAATCAAATTCCAATACAATCAACACTCCCCCTCAAGCTAGAGAGTATATATTATGTACTCCCAGCTTACTACAAATAGAATCAATGGAAACCTTTGGGAGAGCTTTGGTGAAGATATCTGCAAGTTGAGAACCAGAAGAAACCAAAGGTGTAGAGATCTCCTTTGACTCCACTTTAGACCGAACAAAGTGACAATCGACCTCAATATGTTTGGTTCTTTCATGAAAGACTGGATTATTGGCTATATGAATAGCAGCTTGATTATCACAATAGAGAGGAGTAGGACTCTCTATTGGAATCCCAAATTCCTGTAGGATTGTGCGTAACCAAGTTAGCTCACAAGTAGTATGAGCTATTGCCCGATACTCTACCTCAGCACTAGAACGGGCTACGACCGACTGTTTTTTACTTTTCCATGTCAGAAGATTACCTCTGATAAAGGTAAAATAGCCAGTGGTAGATTGACGATCTATAGGAGAACCTGCCCAATCAGCATCTGTATACCCTTCAATACGGAGATGTCTTGATGAGTGATAGAAAGGCCACGTCGTGGAGCATTTTTAAGATACTTCAAGATACGAACGGCTACCTCCATATGGGGAGCGTGAGGATGGGTCATGAATTGGCTGACCACACTAACTGCATAGGAGATATCTGGTCGAGTAATCATGAGATAAATAAGTTTGCCCACAAGTCTACGATATATCTCAGGATCATCAATCAATTCACCATCTTCAAGCATCAATTTTTTATTAGTTTCCATAGCAGTAGCTACAGGTTTAAAACCAAGATAACCAGTATCTCTTTGGAGGTCAAGAGTGTACTTCCTTTGCGATAAACTGATGCCTGCTTTGGATCGAGCGACCTCAATGCCAAGAAAATATCAAAGTTTTCCCAAATCTTTAGTATGAAAGCTAGAACAAAGATGACGAATCAAAGTTTCAATCCCAATACTATCACTGCCAGTGATGACAATATCATCCACATAGACCACGTGAATCACAATACCATTGTTGGTCTTCTTAAAGAACACTGAGTGATCAGCCTGACTCCGAGTCATGCCATGAGAAATAACGGAGTTGCTGAACTTACTAAACCAAGCCCAGGAAGACTGTTTGAGGCCATATATAGATTTGCGAAGATGGCACACACACTCCTCTGTGGACTCAAAATCAGGCGGTTGAGCCATATAGACAATTTCAGACAAGTCCCCATGTAGAAAAGCATTCTTGACATCAAGTTGGTGGAGGGGCCAATCAAGATTTACAGCAAGAGAAAATAATTCGAACTGAAGTCAGCTTGGCAATCGGAAAAAAAGTCTCAGTATAATCAAGGCAATAGGTCTGAGTGAAACCTTTAGCCACAAGACGAGCTTTGAGGTGATCGACAGTGCCATCAGGATTTTGTTTAACAATGAAAACCCAATGACAACCAACAATATGAGCCCCAAAGGGCTTGGTTACAAGATCCCAAGTATGATTCAACGCCAACACACCGATTTCTTCTTCCATAGCGAACCGCCATCCAGGATAAGAGAGGGTGTCCTGATAAGACTTGGGAACAACAACAGAGGAGAGAGAGAGACAGAAAATGCTTGGAACGAAGGGGATAAACGATTGTATGAAACTATGTGAGACAGCATCCCCCCAGAAGAATTTTGGAACATGCATTTGGATCATAAGAGCACGAGCAATGGCCAGGACAGGGCCATTCTTCCATTCAGCAATCCCATTTTGCTAGGGGTAGTAACACAAGAAGTTTGGTGTATAACGTCTTTAGACTCGAGAAATTGTTGAAAAGAATTGGTAGTATATTTTTTAGCATTATCGGTGCGAAAATTAAGTAATTTGGCATTAAATTGATTCAAAATTTCAACATAAAATGATTGAAAAACCTTAAAGACTTGAGAACGATCCTTAAGCACATAAATCCAAGTTAGACGGAAAAAATCATCGATGAATGTGATAAAATATTGAGCGCCACATAAACCAATGGTCCGAGATGGCCCCCAAATATCAGAATGAACAAGAGCAAAAGGTTGCGAACTAGGTGCGTCGGTACGAGAAGAGAAAGAAACTCGATGATGTTCACTAAGTTCACATGTTTCATAGTCAAACCTTGAGAAATCAGGTAGTGATGGAACTAAGTTATGAAGATTGGCAGATGATGGGTGCCCAAGTCGACAATGCCACTGATAGGGAGATGTGGTGAAATTCATAGCAAATGAAACTGAGAGGTAAGGCGGCTGAAAGTAGTAAAGACCATTCTTCTCATATCCCCCACCAATCAACCTTTTCGTCTTTAGATCCTGAAATTCACAGTGAGAGGAATAGAAAGTCACAGAACAGTTAAAAACTTGGCTGAGTTTGTGAATTAATAACAAGTTGAAAGAAAATTGTGGTAAATATAGAACAGAAGAAAAGGTAAGACCAAGAGTGTAATATGTGTCAATGCCACGAATAGGAGTTTTAGTTCCATTAGCAATTGTAATAAAAGAAGGAGACGAATGATAAGTGACATCAGAAAGGAGAGATAAATTACCTGTCATATGGTCAAAGGCTCTCAAATCAAAAATCCAAGAGGTATGGGAAGAAGAATGAAGACACATGTTACCTGATGAGACGAATTGAGTGATGGAAGAAGAAGATGCATTGGGCCGTTGGGAAATTGAATCATACTCAAATGTGGAGATAGTAATCTGATTAGATTGTTTTTCCTTAAATGTAGCTTGATTAGCCCAAGTTGGCATGCCATGAAGTCTCCAACAAAACTCAGCAGAATGATTAATCTGACCACAATAAGTGCACCACTTGGTATTATGGCTGCCACGATGAGTACCCTTGAATTCCATGGAGGTAGAAAAATAACTAAAAAACCCAGGCGAACAACACCAAAGAGTTGATCAAAAATACCGAAGAATAGCACCAATAAATAGTACCGAGAAGACACTGCCCGAAACGATCAATGAACCCCGTAGCCCAATGAACAGTATCTGGGGTACCGTGAACAGTGTTGCGGATGAACAGTGTTGGGATGAACAGTATTGCGCAGTGAACAATATTGCAGATGAACAATGCTGCGATGAACAGTGCGTAGTGAACAGTGCGCGATGAACAGTATCACGTAGTGAACAGTGCTGCGATGAACAGTGCTATTGATAAAGAGTATCGCCAAGAGTAATAAACGACATGCGAGAGAGAGAGGGAGAGGCGAGAAAGAAAGAGAGAAAAAAAAAAGAGATACAATAAGGTTTTAGAAAACCCGCTCTGATACCATGTTGAATGGTGGAATAAAATTGTTATTCTTCTCCCTTTATGATGATCAATATATAGAACAAATTACAAGCCTAATAAAGGAAATATAAATCAATTACCTATATACAATCCTAAATTAACTTCCTAGTCAAATCCCTAAGATTACGTGCAATCAAATCCCAATACAATCAACATAAAATACCAAAGACGCACTGATGTGCGGGCTCTTCCTATCCAACCTGCGAGAGCTTGACATACTTTGTTCAACAAGCTGCCAAAGTGGTCAATATCGTCCTTTAAGGAGCTCTCTCTCGCATTCCTGGCTCAGTTCATGATGAGCAACAGAAAGAAGGAGGTTGACTCTCTCATCGGCCTTAGAAAATCAGCCAATGAATCCCTCTATCAGTACGTTGCTCTATACTGGAAGCTGTTTAATGAGATACTGGGGTGCGATCAAGCCATCGCTGTTACATCGTTCAAACTAGGTTTGGACCACTAAAGCCGAATCTTCGAGGATCTCATGTTATCCAACCCAGTGGATATGGACGATGGGAGTATCGTCACCAGGGGTTGGAGCATTAAGGGTAGACGGTGATGCTTCGGCTACAGGAGTTGTTGATGGACTGAGGAGTTCGACAGCTGGAGGTCGGTAGGGTGGAATCACGCAATGGAGGCTCGACTTAGACGGCACCTGGGCTTTCTTTATGGCCCGAAGCCATCTGGCCCTAAAAGCATGCTCCTCCAATCCGACCAACTGGGATTGATGCCAACCATCTGTTGCAAGTATTTGTCTTCAGCCTCGACAAACCCATCACCATATCCCTTCGAATTAGCCTCTTTTACCTTCTTCAATAACTCGGCAGGTGCAACAAGTGTCGCATCCATCTCCTTCTTCGTCGTCTCATGCGCCTTTTGTTCTTCGGCGAGTAATCTCGTCAATATTCGCATGTTGTGTGCATGTCTGATCAAGCCAGACTTCACGGCCACCAGATGTTGACACGTCAACACAATAATACAAGAGCGTTAGGTACAAGTAATGAGAGGGGAAATTACAAGAGAAAAGGTTCGGCCACCTTCACTCCAAGCTTCATCGCCTCAGTAAAAGCATTTTCCAAGTCATTCAGTAATTTTTCAGCATCTTTCAGCACTAGCATACCTTCGGCAAGAGCCAATGCAGCATTCCTTGTGGTATCGATAGAATACTCGACTGTCAACGGGTCGGTCACTCAGCATCAACATGGGTTCAAAAGTTTGCGGCCATGTGTCTGGGCTAGGTGTGCCACGCCCCGTGGTCGATGGTTTTTTGGCAGCGGGGGGGATCAAAACTGTTCCTCCCTCGATCACTAGGAAGAAGTCCTTCTCGGTCCTTTGTTTCTTAGTCCAAGCGTCGTCCTCGAGCTGTTTTTCTTGTCGCCGCTTTTGGGACTCAATCAAGTTTGTGGTCGGTTGGGGAGCGAAAGTCTCGACTGTTAGGCTCAAAGTCTGGACAGTCTTAGCTTTCCTCGCCATCAAATCAATTTTCTAATCGGTCTCCTTAGCTTCGAGTCACTAACTCTTCAGATAGGAGAGGGTTTGTACCCTGAAGACTCGATGCCTGATGAAATTGGAATGACGATTTCTAGAGTCGGTAAATCTCCTAGTTCTCGGATGATGCCGAGAGGAGGACAGATGTGGGATCATGTTGTTGGGCTAGTTGGAGTGGGGGCCCGGTGTTATACAAGTTGTTTTGGATGGTTAATGTCTCCTCAGCCGTTGGTGCTGGCACTGTTGTTAGAGTCTGCTCGGGCCTTTAAGGTGGACTGGTAGCTCTGGACATATCCTAGTAGTCGGGGGCACCTTCTCTCTCACCTCCATATTGCTAGCACTCAATCAATCTGTGCTTGTACTGCCTTCTTCTTCAATCGATCCACAATCCGAGCTCCTGCAACGCACAGATTGTCCTAAAGCCGCATGTTTTAAGATGTGAGAAATGAAAGATATGACGACCGAACGTTGTGGCTATCTCATAGCCCTCGGTACATGGTACATCCTTAGCTCGCCAAAGGTGAATTCGAACCCTCCCCTCATGGTGACGAACTCATTCACATACTTGTCTAAGTCTGGCAGTTTTCTAATCAGTTTCTGCAAGAGAGGTATTTCCTCTGAGATGCTCGGTTGGTACCTACATAGAGACGCCAAAGAGGTCTTCTATCTCGAAAGGGATGCCGAACTTTTCCTCCAATTCGACGATGCCCGTTACGATTCGGTAGAAGTTGATAGTGAGCTGCGAGGCGGTCGAGTTAAGGGTCGATAGTACTTCCCTAAGAAAGGGGTGAAGGGGGAATCGAACCCCCCCCCCCCCTCCACCCCCATCCTTCTATGATGGACATAAGTGGTATTATGATTTGCCACTCGTGGCCCGGGAGTCTTCGCCCTGCTTGATCAAGTCTACATAAACACCGTTTGGGATGCTATAGGCCTCACAAAAGTCAGCCAAGCTTGTAGCATCAGAGAAGAACTTGGTATAGCCTATCTCTTCGGTTTCAGATATCTCAGAGCGAAGGCTTGACTCTGATCTGTCTGTGTCAGACGTCAACACTTGCTCGGAATCAATCTCAAGCTCGGACATCCTACAAAAAGTGTACAGGAGTTTGAGAACATATGTCATGTACGGTTTGGTCTAATGCTTAAAGGGGGCTCGGCAAGATGGCGAGACCCTCGGTTGAGAATTGAGGCTGATGGATAGCCCCATCAACAGCAGTTCGAAGGTTATCTCCGAAAAACCTAGAAATTTTTCAAAAACACTTGCAAATGACTGAAAATTGGGTAATCTATGGTACGCAACATATGAAAGACATATTTTCATACCTGAAAGATGTAAATCGAACGAACTGGGGCAAGCTTGATCGTGAGAATTATGGGTTGAGAGAGTCTTCAAGTTCGACGGACTTTCAACTCTAGAGAGAGTGGACGCGTGAGTCTCTCTCTAGATTCCCCCTTATTTATATGAGCAAGATTTTCAAAACGGATTGCGGGGATGCGAAAAGTCTCAACCTCAACAGCCTTTGGATCAAGGACACATGGCAACATTGGGAGGCAATGGTTCCTGTGAAACAATTATGCTCGCCACCAACTGTTTCCTTGAAACACAAGCTGATACGTCCAATCAGGCGATGACACGTGGATGACATGTGTTTACGCACGACAACAGGTTCCGGCCTTCAATGGTTCAATCCCTCTCATTACTCAATGCGAAGCAGAGGAATTGAGGGGCTATTGTGGTAGGCAAGATGCGCAAGTCAATGGGCCTTCGGCCCATGTGCACGCTCGGCCCATTTATGTTGGAAATGAGTCGGGTCAAGCCCAAGGATAGGTCTACTAGTGCTGGGCCAAGAGATTCAACAAGGCCACCTGATGTGCCTCGAGCAGTGCCGAATGCACGACATGTCAGAGCGAAACCTCCACTCGGTCAGCATTTCTTCTCGGGTCGAAGATCTCTCAAGTTGCAGCATTCGGTCGTGTCGTCGAGGGCTCTACACTCGGCATGGTCTGTTAAAGACGCGTCCCCCACGTTGCAGGCAGTTCTCTAGGTAGACGTGGGAGCGAGGTGGTTATAGGACATGCGAACATGTCCGTCCGATCCACACGGACATGGGACACATGGCGGAAGTGCCGTGATTTGTGGTCCATGGCGCAAAATTTGCGGCCAATGCTCGCGTCAATCTGTTAAGGTTCTCTATAAATAAATACTCCAGGAGCAATCTACTCTCAGGTACGTGAAACTCTCACTCTCAAGCTTTCAAGTTGATTTTGTTCTCTTGAATCTAACTTAAGTATCAGAGGGCCTACCGGAGACCCAACTCTAGTTGGCACTAATATAATTTGGAGAGTTTTGTAGCAAGTTGAAGATTGCACGAAGGATTTGATGAGAAGTGTTCAAGTGGGATTCCAGACTCCACACTAAATATGATGGAGCCTTAGGGACTAGGTAAATATTCTTCTGATACTAGAAGTACTATTTATGCATCTCCCTGACCAAATCTGCCTACAATAGGATCACTCGTTAATGGTTGATCAAATTTGATAGATTCACCTTCAAAAACAAGAAGTTCTGGTCCTGGAGGGATAATATCAACCGCTGATAGTTTAGGAATCAAAAGAAGTATTAAAGTGTTTTGGAACGAATTTATCTTGAAAAATAAATAGATTGCACCACTTAGCTGAAACCCGTATTGCCCACTAATTTCAATATAAATGTATTCTGAAGTTATGGTATCTAATTACATGGTATTATAATTAGTTAAAAAGCTGATGGTTTGAATCATTGAAATGGGTCCAAAAATGACTTACAATTGGGTAAAGTAGACTCTCGAGTCCATGGACTGAAGAAAATCCCAACCGAAAAAAAAAATAGTGGATTAGATATAGACCTCGGAGATGAAAGCTTCCTGTTGCGGTTTGGAGAGGTCCTTGTGAAGAGCTGCAAGGATGTCATTTTCTCTCTCTTCAATCATCTTCAAGATGTTGTTCAACTGCGAGACTCTCCAATCGTAGTTCTTCGTCTTGCCCGTGTTGAAGCATTCCCTCAGCTCATTCAACAGCGCTGAAGCTCTCTGTACATCAAACGTCTCCCTCTCTTCCTCAGCAATCACCGCGAGAACCGCAGAGCAACTTCCACATTGATGGACTAGGGTTTAGAAAGGGAACGACGTCCCATTATACATATATACGTATGCGAAATGAGAGAGAGAGAGGGAGTGAGTGTGTTTTACGAGACGGAGAAGAGTGAGCGCCGAGAGAGCTGGTTATGAAGCAAGGAGAGGTGCATTTGTGGGGCCCGGAATGGACGTCTGGCAGTAAAGCCGTTTTTCAGTGCCCTGTTTCAAATTCCATTTCTCATATACAATAATTTTACACACATACATACTTCTGAACCACACAACTTAAATCCTTCATTTTTATAAATATTAAATGTATTAATTATACATGCAAAAAAAATCAGATTAATTAAAAATCGTTTGCTATTTGAAAATTTTATAGATGTTTTAAGAAAAAGAAGCCGTTATAATTTTGATCATTTTTTAATTCATTTGGACGAAATACTTATAAATACCCGATCAACCTAATTTTTTTGAAATAAATGATATATGTATCGTAGTTTAAAAAATAAACAGCTCGATTTGTCGAAATAGATTATGAGACCTACTCTGTTAAATAGTATATTTGAGAAGTGTCATTCATAACATGACTCAATTATTTAAGGAAAATTGTATATGTCGAGAGAGTAATATATCTATCAATTTACCTACACCGGAGTAACATGTCTATCAATTTACCTATATTGAAATTTGTTTCTAAATAAAACAAAGGAATGAAGATTTCGTGTCTATATCAATATTATTTTTTATCTCCTCCGTTTGTTTTGCTTCTTAATAGACCAAATAAGATTTTAAATTTATCTTACTTTTGTTCACACTTAATTTTTTATCACGTAAATATTTTAAACTTTAATATTGAGAATTGTTTCTATGCTCTTGTGCATCCATATCTATATTTATATATATACTGCATAATATTACAGGAGTCTTTTAGTGGTGAGAGTTCTTAGAATTATGTACAAGGATATAAATTGACTGGTCTTTTTATTTAAATTTTAAAGTAGCACATTTCATGACAAATATCCAACAAAATCTTTCTTAAATTTTAAATTTGCAATTGTTACGCTTTCTCGTTACAATATTTCTATTTCATAATGAGATTAAAAATCCTAAAAATCTCTAATTTATCTATGGTCTTATATAAGGATAAAAATAGAAATTTACAAGTATGTCAGTTAAATAACTATATTCATTCTAAATGAAACGACTATAAGTAAGAAAAATATCATACACAAAGTAATTTTTATGTTTTTAAATGTAAGTAATTTTTTTTTTTCATATTTTATTTTTTATTGGCATGAATCAATCTCTCAATCACTATACGTAGCAAAGAGGTACTTTTGTTTCAATAGCTATGCAATGGCTCCAAAATTTCCAAGTTAACTCTTCGTTTTTTGAATTTAAATATTTAATTAAGAATCTAATAAAAATAATAATCCATATAGTTTAAGAAAGAAAAGTAACACATGTTGACAGTAATCTGTCCATAAATTTAATAATCATAATGCTTCATACCTTATGGTTTTAAAAGTTTTCCAATAAGAAAGTATTTCAAATTGTAATAATTCAAATTTTAATAGAAATTTAAAATTATTTTATGTCTTATTAGTAAAATTATTTTCTTTTTGTATTTATTAAAGCTTTTAATTTTTGTAGTTCGCTCGAGCGGCCTCTTTGCATTCAGAAATGACAAATTAGAATTTTAAGTCTGTTAATAGCAGAAAAATCCGTTTTCCGATTTTAGTTATCGATTTTATAATTTTCATCACACATTTTATTGGGTTTTTCATTATATAAACCTAGTTAGATTTTCTGTTTCCTTACAAAATACAAATATCAGAAGTCAAAAAGGTTTTGTGAGTTCTTGAGTGTTCTGAAGGGTCGAAGTTTTGTCCAACTATTTTGTCGTCCAAACTCTAGTTGTTTCTTTGTTTGTTCTTTGCTTCGAGGTAGGGGATTTTGATTCCTGTTTTCAACTGTTATTTTGGGTCCAAAAATATTACCTATATGTATTGTTCATGTTAAAGTTACATAAAACAGAAAAGTTGCATGTTTTGGAAAATGAAGGCTTGCTTGAGCAAGCTATGGCCGCTCGAGGGATTTGATCAATTTTTCGGAATACTGTTCTGTTTTTTATAGAAGGTCAGAATCTAAATTTTAGTAGCTTGCCCAAGCGAGCTTAGGCTGCTCGAGCAACCTATTTAATTTTCAAAAATTTTAATCATGTTCCTCAGTAATTCGAGTCTTGTTTTCAGATTGTATATACATATTGCACAAGCATTTACCGCACTTTGTTTTTGTCCACATATCCTCATATAATCTCGTGAGAGCATGAGTGCCCAGTGCAGAGACTTTGTTTTGATGCTTACATTATGGTTGTTGTTGTTGATTACGCATCTAGAATTGTTTAAGATGTTGTAGTTTGTCGTAATATAAGTTGTTGTTGTTGGATTCCTGAATTGTTGGTGAAAGTTCTGGGTATAGTCTTTGTGTTACCTGATGTTTATGGAATGGTTTAATTACAGCTATCGTGTTGCTCGTTAAATTATGGAATTGACTTGTTGCAGTCGTTGTACTGCACGTTATCGATTGGTTGAACATGACATGTGACTTTGGGATTGTTTGGAGAAAACTTAAAAAGTACGTTAGGGACACTGGTTCGAATGGCACCTGAACAAGAAAGCGGTGGGTGTTGGATGTACATTATAATGTAGTGGATTATGTAAAGACAAGTAAGTCTACATTAATGGAAAGAAGTAAAACGGGTTGTGGTTGGCCCATCGTGGCATGTTCCAGGTGGGTTAGGGCGATGTTGTTATTAACCTAAGTGAATGATAGAAAACTACTTCCTTGTTGGGTCATTATTCAAGTTGGGTCCATAATCTCAATCTACAGAATCTGAGTAGATAAAGACTAGTCAATATCAACCAAGTGTCCAATGCTAGATAGTCGAGTAGGATTCAGAATTCCTACGTAAAATTTCTAAAAATATTAAAGAATGAAAGCATAACATACCTACATGTTTACTTTACTTACTTCAATATTCAATTTATTCAGTTGTTGTCATATCCTGTAGCATGCTTCTTATCCTTTGGGATTTGATTTTTTGGTGATTTTAACTATTAAGTTTAATTAATCATCGGAGCAATTTCTCTGTCCCTGATATTTCATGTCAGATAGAGACGAGTAGATGGAGTTCCCAATTCTCGCCCCAGCAGGAGGAGCTGATGGTCACCAAGTAAGAGTTCTACACGTGGCTATCACACTGCTAGCTTGCTATGTTAATTATTTTGAATTCCAATGTAAACTCCATAAGGGTATTTTCATCTTTTATATTTTAGACTTTGTAATTTTATTTAATTATTTTAAATTTTATTAATAAAAAGATAGATATCTTTTTGATTATTAATTTGACTAATAAAATAAAATTAAAAGGATTAAATGAATAATCCGTCTAAATTTTTTTTTAATTTTCTTGGTCTTTTTCCCTTTTTTTTTTTTTGAGTTCACACTTATGGACATGACTTATGAATTTCATACTTACGATAATATATCTTTTACACAAGAAAAATAAATGGGTGATCTCGAGGCACCCATTGGAAGAGGAAGTACCTTTTGCATCGGAATATTTGTGGCACAGTCGCAAATATTATTATTAGTGATAGTAATCAAAACCGATCCAAAAAGAAAATTATTTGCGACTGATGTCACGTGTCGCAAACAATGTGGTCACAAATAATAATGATTTGTGATGTGAAATCTACCGATAGTTAGTTTTAGCGACCAAATATTAGCGTCGCGAATAAAATATTAAAATGAAGTTGTAAGGAAAAGAACATAACTAAATAAAACGATGATGTTTTACAAAAAAAATTATCAAAATATAAAACGACATCCTTTTTAAAATAAGAAACTAATGATATACAAAATGACGAAAGAAGCCAATAGTTATAATTGTTAGATAAGACCATAATGAAAAAACTCAATTTTTGTTTTTCTTCTAGACAAAAAACACATTGTTTTTAAAATGAGAGAGAGAGAGAGAGAGAGAGAGAGAGAGAGAGAGAGAGAGAGAGAGAGAGAGAGAGAGAGAACCTGCTTAAGGTTCTTAGTCCACTCAAAATTTGAGCTTCAATCTTCAATAGAAAGGTAAATATCCTCTCCCAAACTCTCAATTTGTGTTTAAGATCAAAAGTCCGGAGCTTCACGAAGCCCTTATGGTAGATAAACCCATAAATTATTGAAGAAGATGACCTGTTCACCGGTTGGAACACCTTCTTGACCGGTTCATTTTCTTACTTTTTCATTTTGATACTTAGAGAAGTACCCTTTCGATCGTTCAAGATTCACACTGACTAGTTCATTTTGCTTTTAGAATAAAGACTAAACACTCGTCCAACCGGTCAAACATGCACCTTGACCTGTCCATTTTGCCACTGTCCAAAAATGCAAACTTCTCGCCATCAGCCTACCCTTTTAATCGATCCAACTCACTTATGCTAGGATCTAAAATCTCACACCTTGACTGATCGAGACCTTACTCCAACCGATCAAACCCTCTTACTATCCATTATATAAGTAGTCACTCATGACTAATTGAACATTTACCGCAACCAGTCGAATACCTTTCTACCAGACACATAACCTGACACTCATAACCAGTCAAGACTGCATCTCAACCGCTCCACAGAGACTCTGTCCCACTTGACCCTTAACTTAATGTATGAACCCCAAACCTATAACTTACGAACCATAACCATATGAAATAACGGACACAAAACCATGACTCAACTTCCTCATGAACGTTATTCGAAGTTCATTATTAGGGTGTGACATGCAAGCGTGGAATGACCTTAATGACCACCCATACACCACATGCATCCCTTAGGTGTCTCATTTCCATACTCGCAAGTTGATTAATGTGTTCTATACACAAAATCATAATATTATTCTATCTTGATAATCATTGATGATGAACACCTGGAGGTAGTACACTTGTTTTACTTTAAGACACTTGGGATTAATGAACATTAGATTGTCAACGAACTTAGAACCCTGTCACAATGAACAAAACTTGATTTTGGAAAACATGAACAAATGCATTTTGATCCCGAATTATAACTGGTACCATGAGATATCTTTAGCCAACTGCATCTTGAACTGAGTTGTTCATTACATGTGTCATATATTGAATCCAGTCATGTCTTATGCCGAGCTATGTACTTGAGCTATGTTGTGTCCTTTAAATAAAATTAGTGTAGTGGAAGTAGAGTAGCATGTTTTGATATTGGGCACGACGTACGAGAAAATATAATGGTTGAGAATATAACGGATGAGAGCCAACGTTTAAGAATGCTGGTGGACGGAAACATGATTCAACATAGGTATCGCCAGATCATCGTAACATTGAAGTAATGGTAATGACTTACGAGCAAAGCTTGTGATGACCGATGACTGAATTTTGACACAAACGCTATCGCCAGATGTTAAAAATGAAATGTTAGAAAATGGACTTAGATGTTGACCTTGAGTTTTCATTAGAAACATTTCACCTGAACTATACTATAATTATTTAAATTTCAACACTTACATGTTAATTGCTTCCGCTATTCATTACACATTCATGTATACTCTGATTCTAGACATAAATTGAGAAGTATAGGTAGGATTATTTATTAAGTCTTATCACTCATGGTGCAACTTATCCCTGACTTTTCATGCTAGGTACGGAGGACAACATAGAAGAACCCGAGTTCCAGGCCGTTGACAACAACTCGAAGGAAGAACCCATTGCACTATGATTTATTTAGACTATATCTTGTGCTCCATAATTTCTATTTTCGATTTATACTTTCTTTTGTTTCAAATATTTTGTATCCAAACTTGTATTTTATTAATTATGAAATGAAGGCTTGGTTGTGTTTTGAAAAATTTCTCTTGAATTATCTTCTCTAGAAATTCTAGACGTTACAGTATTTGTCTAGAAAGAAATGATAGTAAATTAAAATTGAGTTTAGAATTTTATAACCGACCATTTTTCTCAAACTAATTAAAGAAAGCTTGTCGAGATCATCAATATCTGACTAAATTACACATGTCTCTATTCACATAAAGATTACTCGAGAGAGTATCTATGTTTGTACGATACAGATATTAGCCATTCAAGTGTTCAGTTTTGACATTAAGATAGTACTGTACTTGCTTGTAACGAAAACCATTACAATCTAACCCATGGTGTCAAATTAATTTTGGCATTTTATCAACATCTGGATGTGTTTGGGAGCCTATTTTTCAACTTTTCATTTTTTGCTCTTTGACTTTCTGGATTATGGCCAGAATAAGTTTTGAATTTGAAAAAGTGTTTGAAAAAAATGTACATAATGCATTTTGCAAAAGTAGTAGAATGAAAATATGAAAACGAGCTCTGGACTTCTTTTTGAATTTTTGCTCCTATAGTCCAAATCCCAAACGGCCAAAATTCAAAAATAAGAATGAGAAAATACAAAAAATAGGCTCCCATATGCATTTGGAAGAAGGTTAAAAACAGAATGATTTAATGCATGAAGTTTCAAAATGATTTTGAATTCATTGTATAATCTATTTGAATAGGTTATTATAAGTTATAGAGATAGGTGAATTCAACTACCCAAGTGTTGGAAGATAAGTAAAATTTGTCTCATCTATACCCCATTAAGTAGTTGTTAATTTTTTCCATCTTGATTTTTCTCCCAATTCTCTAGGGTACTCATAGTGATCTGAAAAGTGTTTTAACATTTGTGAAAGATAGTAACAGTACTTTGTCATCTACGTCATAGGTTTGTAAAAGTTTGAGTGTACAGGACAAGCTTACTGATAAAAACTAGTAAATCAAGTTCTCCAATATTTATTATACTCCATTTCATAAAGTAATTATTTAAAGTTCTTGGACTACATCATGACATTTGCATGTACCACTCCCGATAAATCATCATTTAGTGACAAATTTTATAGGCTCTAGAAAATTCATACAGAAGGGTCACTTATTTAGAATAAATTTAAAAAAAATTCTCAAAACTCAAATTGCAATATAATGAGAACAAATTTAATTTCAATAAAACGGTACCATTTTAGATTTTCAATAAAACACCTCTTATGTGCTGTGCACACACCTTTAACAAAAATTTATATGAGAACACAGATTTTTTTAAATAATAATAGTAATTAATAAATTTTTTGGGAATTTGGTTTAAGATGTGATTTATTAAAATTTTCGTATGTATAATAATTTGGGGTTCATGCGTGGTGAATGTTAGACAAGGAGCTTGAGAGTAATATGTATTACACTTGAGGGGTGTGAGTGTAATTGAGGTTTTAAAGGGTTTATATCAGATTTCGGAGAAAGAGAAAGCTTATTTCCTACTCCTCCCCTCTCTCTACTCTCTTCTCTTTTCTCTCTCTCTAAACCTCTCCACAAATCTTTGCTCCCGCATCAAATTCTCCTTGGAACCTTCAAGAATCAATCATATACAGAAGATATCTCAACCTTGATCGTGTTCATTTTGCTTGGAGTGAGTTTATTTCGAGTTCATCTACCATTGGAGGTTAGGTCTTGCTTTGGAAGCTCAAATCCTTCGATCTGACACTCTAGGTAGGGATCTCTTACCTTTTTTATGTGTGTATGACTTTTTTTTTTTGTGTTTGATGAGCTTGGTTGTTGGTTTGGAGCTTGAAAATGAAAGTTGGAAAATCTATCAAAAATCTACAGAATTCACGCAGTCTCTGCTACTATCGGTAGTACTGCGATTTCACTCGTCGCCCATTTTTGGGTAGTAACTTTTACTACCGGTAGTAGTTGCGGTAGTAGTTGCGGTAATAGTTCTGATAGTAGTTGTGGTAGTAGTTGTGGTAGTAGTTGCGGTAGTGGCACTGGTACTACCGGTAGTAGTTGTGGTAGTAGTATCTGTAACTGTACTACCAGTAGAGGGCCAGTTTTATCAAAAAGTTTGTATTTTTTTAATTGAAACTATTATTAAATATTTGAGTTGTTGGCTTATAAGGATAATGTTTGCACCTGTCGTCGGTCATACATAGATGATGAATACGTGGTTTCGGGTTTCCATTTGACGGGTATGCTTATGTACGTTACCACCTTGGCATGATGTATATGACATGAGAATTATTGCATTGAAGTAGTTGCCTCGCATTGATATGATGTATCGTCGAGCCTCCGACGAGAGAGATGTTGGTTATATGACGTCTAGCCTCCGACGGGAGATGTGCTGGTTATATGATGTCTAGCCTCCGACGGGAGATGTGCTAGTAGATTTCGGTATTGTCTAGCCACCGAAGGGTGATGTACCAGTTGGAATGTGATAATTGAATCGATATGAGAACCATGAGTTGATTATTCAGGTTGACTTGCAGATTTACATTCTAGATTTTACAATCATACTTCGAAGACTTGTAGATTATTTGTCATACACGTGCTATTGTAAATTATTCACGAACCATGTCAAATCATCGCACATTCATATAACATTGGCATAGACATATCTACTGGGTTTTGTGGCTCACCCTTTCATTCTTTCAGGTACAGCTTCAGAGACATGATTTGAACTTGCATGGATACATAGCGATGCATATTTTGAAGGAATGTCACGATGGGAGTTATATATCATCTTTAGACTTATTTTTTTGAAAGAGGTAAAGTATCTCCTCTTTTGTGGAGCTATATACTCAAACTCAAATCGTTTGTAACACTTGAACATGTTATTTTGGTTATCGGGCCGGGGCTGTCCCTTTTTGGGTTGTAACACTTGAAATTTATGAACTTGATTGGATTATGAAAAATGATGATTTGAGAGTATTTTTTTGTATAATTGGCAGATTTTATTAAAAATATAAATATCTATCCTGCTTAAAATCGAGAGCGTGACAATTTATTTTAAAATTTTGAGTTTCAAGTTAGTCTTGAATTTTTTTAAAGTAAATAACGGTAAATTTTTAAATTTTTTTGAAAATAAAATTCACATAACACGATCGAAAGAGGTTTAAATAAGCGGTGTCGGTTCATTTTTTTAATGCGATGGTGACAGAAGTTAAAAAAAACAAAAAATATGCCCATTTTGCTATCGTCACATTAAAAAAAATTGACCGACACTGTTCATTTAAAATTCTTTTTGGTTGTAGTTTCTAAATTTTATTTTCGAAAAAACTCTAAAAATTCACCATTAACTCAAAAAAATATTTTGAGATTAACTGCAAACTTAAAATTTTAAAATAAAATTTTATTAACAATATATGTGAACACAACACACAATAAATATTTTATTTAAAACTCAAAATAGTTAAAAAAAATATTAGGGAGATTTTAGAGGGTCACGTGACTCTATAGTCCTTAGGTGGATCCGCCTCTGCTTACAGGTGACGCATCTCACATATTCTTGTTGAGTTGTTAGTAGACAATGAATGACTTAGTAAAGTGTGTGGTGGTGATATACTGGTTGGAAGTAGGAGTATAACCATAAATTGGAAATCAGACTGGGTTGGTAAACTAAATCCAACCGATGGTTTAGTTTTTGGCTCAAATCGGTCCAATTTGAGGTTTTTTTTTTTTTTTTTAAATTTTTAGTTTGGTTTTCGGTTTTTAACCCATAGGCACCGTTTTGGTATAAGTTAACCCTAAAAAATAAAACCTTAGGACTAGGAGCAGCTCCCACTCTTTATTTACTTAAAAAATATTACAATTGAGCCATTACAATTAGACTTATCCATAGTATCTACAAAATCCTTTTAAAAATTTATAAAATTAATTAAAATACTTGTTTCATTACACAATTGGGGTTTTTTTTTTTTTACATTTTTTTTTTGGAAATATGGGTTTGGGCCCAACCAAACTAGACCTAAACTGGCCAAGCTTAGCTAGACCAAACCGATAGATTTCGATCCGGTTTTGATTTGTCATTTGTCCAAACCAAAACAACTAATTTGGTCCGAATTTGTTGGCCAAACTTGAATGGTTACACCCCTTGCTTGAAGTAGCATGTATTGGATAACACGTGATACTGCAACATCATTGATTAACTAACTAGTCTATTTCATAATCAACAACAGGTAATTCGTGCCAGTACTTCCGATTTATTGGCTTACAAAACATCACCTAGTCTTGGATAAAAAGTTGGATTACATCACCTATTTGTATTGGATAACAGTAGTACCGGACTAGTGTTTAATCTGTTTCGAAACTAATAGATTTTTTTTTGGAAGGGGAGAAAATGTAAAAAGGACAATTAAACTTCAAAATTTCAGAGCAGAAATAATACTTAATTAGAAAGGGAAAGAAATATAAGTACCTGCAGCCGAGAGGGGCAATCTGCAGGTGTGCGGAGAGCATGCTCATGCTCATGCTCATGGTAGTGTTGAGAGTTTCTAGTTTTGTGGCTTGTCCACGCATAAGATGTAGGATTCCAAACTCGTGGAAAACCAGTCAGGCCTTCTCAGCCATTCAATTAAACGGATATAACTTACTATCTTTTACGTTTTAGCCCTTCTTTTTACTGAAATTTGAAATTTTTATCCCATCAGTTTACAAATATTATCTTTTAGCCCTTACTTTCAAATAAATCACATCCTATCATTTTCTCCATTTCTCACACGCCCCGATACCCTTCCACATTCAACTTCAACCTATAGTCTTTCTTTTCTACCGCTACTAGATATTCTGACCAGCAATTTCAGACATTCACCCCTCAAATTTTGAAATCCCTATCTGAAAATTACTCTAAGCGGTGTTGGAAAATCCAATATTTTTTGAGAGTTCAACGGTCATTACCGTCATCACCAGTTTGCTCCGCAATTTACAACGGCTAAATCTCTTCTACGACATCAAAGTATTATACTGTGAATAAAATTCCAATACCGTTTTTATCAATGATTTGGTCGAGGAAGAAAGAATTATGAGAGGAAAATCCCCCCCCCCACCCTCTCTCTCCCTCTCTCTCCCTCTCCCTCTCCCTCCCTCCTTACCATTGTCACATGTAGTAGTAAGGGGACTCTAGTAGTTAGGATTTTCTATACTTTTTATGGTTTGCTAATGGTAAATTTGTTGATGATTAGAAACTAATATCATCATAAATTTATTGATGGTTAGAATCTGATATAATAGTAAATTTTGCTGATGATTAGAACACTGATTATGGTATATTTGATCAAGGTTAGCATGTAATAAGATGGTAAATTTACTAATGATTAAAAACTAGTATATATATCATGGTTAATTTGCTGATGGCTAGAACATGATTTGATGATAAATTTTGTTGATGTTCAGAGCACTCATTATGGTAAATTTGCTACAAGTTCGAAGTGATATTTATTGACATTAGAAATTGATATCATGGTAAATTTGTAACAACTAAATCTCAGCATACTGTTGAAAATACCAGTGTATTATGAAAACTAATTTTATTTACATACTTCTCTAATTTAAATGTTTTTATCCCATTTAAAATATTATATTCATGACTAATAGATGATAGCATTAAATCCAACCAATTTAGGGGTTGCAACAACCGTATACATATCTATATATTGGATGTATATCACTAAATAAGGGAAAAATGTAAAATTAACACCCAAAATAAGAGTAATTATGTGAGGTTGGGATTAAAACATAACTCTCAATTTTGCCGGGATGAAAATTTATGCGGTCTAGAAAATTAGGACCATGATTCTAAATAACCCGATAATTTAAGTGTTAGAAAAATGATTTCGCAAAATCATAATTTTAGCAATGCTTGACTTAAAATGAAAGTGAGTTTCACATATTTTTATGAGTGGGTCCAAGTGACAATCTGTTCACTTTCATGTGGAGTTTAAAAATATATAATTAATTGGACAAAACTATTTACAAGTGCACTGAAAATTAAATCAAAAGTTGATCATAAAAATTGGTTGAAAGAGGTGTTAGTCCCACATAGGAAAGTTGGAAGAATGATAAGTGATACATAAGGTTTAAGTTAGGTTAAGGATTTGGACCTCTTTGGGATACCCAATTTGATTTGTTAATGGAAGAGAATTTTGGAGATGTGAGTTTTGGCCCAAATTATCACACGTGTGCACGTCGTCATCACCTGTTTGTCCATCCAGGTTCATTAGATTGATGTAATTTTATTTTTAAAGAAACTGAATTGATTATTTAATTAATTAATATTTATTTCATTCTAGAAGTATTCCTACCCTATTCTGACAGTTGGACCGTTCATTTCTGGCCATTCATACCTGAATGGATGCCTCTCTAACTGAACTGGTGTGAATCCATCCGGATGTTCATGTCTCCTCGGTCAGACTCATTTGAACTATTGCGTATTTTGGGTTGAATCGCTACCAAACAGAAGCATCTTCTTGGGGAGAAGACACACCACTTTGTGGCCTATAAATATAGTCCAAATCCGCACTAGTTTTACACCAACAAAATTTGTCATTCTCTGCATACACTCAGCATATTGGTCTTTGTTCTTTGAGAGAGAGACAGAGAGTTGCAATACAAATTGGTTCATCAGACTTGTAGATTGTTGTAAAGACCTGAAAAATTTTGAGTTTTTAAAAATATATTATTTGAAAATTTATTTACGGGATAATCATTTGATTTATATGTTTCGGATTTTAATTATAGGACCCAAGCCCAGGGTGTTTTGTTTTATTTCGCATGCGTCTCTTTATGTGGTATTTTACATGGAGACCTTGAGGGCCTTAAAATCAGATGTTTTGACTATGGGGGGAAAGCTTACACATATATCTCTCATCTCTTTCTCTCTCTACAAACTACCTCCAACTTCTCTCTACCACCACCACCAATCCACTTCACAATTTTTGAATTACTTTGAGATATGGGAAGTTTGGAACGTGTTTGACATGGAATCGAAGACGGATTGTGATTTGGTGCTCGGAAAGCTCGAGTTCAAGGCTTGGAGGTTCACCAAATCTAGGGCTTCTATCATTTCGCCAAATCCATCCTTTTGAAGCTTGAGGTTGGGATTTCTACCTTGCATTATGTGTATATGATATGTTTTGGTTTATATTTTGTGCATATATTGTGGTCTTAGTGTGATTTGGAGAGATGGAGAGATTTGGATTAGCGTAGAAATCTGTAGAAATCGCATAATGGCGTCCGGACGAGAGACCTGGGCGTCCAGACGACTGGCCCATGAATTTTGGCAGAGAGATTGTAAATGGGGCGTCCGAATGGGACTGCCTGGCATCCGGACATGTTTGGACGAGAATGTTTTATTTTTCTTGTGATAGTTTGGGTTGTCTTATATTTTGCCTTGGGTCCTCTTTTATTTAGTAAATTACCATAGTTGTGGGTTATTGTACATTTGTTTTGATCTAGATTGAATGGAACATAGTTGACATAACGTGAACGTAGTATGGATTTACATAACATACACACATGTTGATATTGATTGATACAAGTATAATGCTAGCCTCCATCGAGAGTGGTGCTAGTGAACTATGGATCTAGCTTCCTTCGGAAAATGTGCTAGGGAATACCATGAATTGGTTTGGCCAGCCTCCATTGGGAGAAGTACTAGCTAGAACAAGATATCACTATGGATTGGCATGAATCGGCTCGACTAACTAGCCTCCATTGGGAGAAGTGCTAGGATATGGCCTTTCTTGACATCACATAACTAGCCTCCATTGGAACAAGATATCACTATTGTACATATTTGATTAGCTTTTCTTTTGGGCGATGAGTTGGCAGTGAGACGTGGTTGTAGCGCTTTTATTGGTACATTATAGATTTGTAGAGAGTTTATCACGTATGCTTCCTTGTTCAAATTATTGTGCATAGACACATCTATGTCCTGTATTATCAAACAATGTTCATAGTGCATACCATTTCATCTCATATACACATAGTCTTGACATAGATTTTCCTACTGGACTTGTAGCTCAACCCTTCCATCTTTCATGTACCACACCGGACGCATAGCACGGAGTGTATGATGTGTGTGGCCTAGCATCTTTTAGAAAGAAAACCGAAAAAGTTATTTAACATCTTTATAAACTTATTTTAGAAGATGTACTGTAACTTCTACATTTATTTTGATTGAAGATAATGGAGCCTTCTACCCTTTTTGAGATTATAATTAATGTATTTTGGGCTGGTAGCGCCTCTTTCTTTTGAAAGCTGTTGGATACTTATCATTTTGAGCAACATATCTATGAAATATTTTGGGTTATTAAACGGTGTTTAGTGAGAGTTGTGGAACATATATATTGTGGTTTATTATATTGATAAATCAGAGCGTGACAACTTGGTATCGGAGCGTGAGTTAGAATACTTTGAGACCGCGGGGAGACTTAGAGTGTCATAGATTCAAAACTCTGCATTGTAGAAGAGCATGTGTTTGCTTGTGTGCATGACATTCATATGCATAGCATTTCTCGTTTCTTATGAGTAAAGATAGAACTGATAAACCGTGTTAGGAAGTTGTGTAAGGCATTGGCCTTGTATTGTGTTGTTGTTTGACCTTGTCAGTACTTTGTATTTTGTAGAGATATGCCTCTTGGACGTGGTGTGAGATTAGGCGGACCCCGAGGCCGAGGTCGATACCGTGAGATACCGCTAGAGGACGTTGTGAATCAGCAGAGAGAGGTTCCTCATGCGGAGGAGGTGAATGAGGAGGTGGAATAGAATGTTGAACTATCGATTGTTTCGGGCGCGTTTGCGAGGGCGTTTGTGGCGGCGCTTGCCGAGGCCAATCTATTGAATCAGGCTGCAAGGGGCAATGTTGGTAATTGAGCTATTGATGCTATGAGAGAGTTTTGTTGGCTCAATCCACCATAGTTCAGTGGAGAGGGTGGTGACTTTCTTGCTGCCAACCATTGGCTCCCTGAGATATGTAAACTATTCAATGCTTTGAGGATAGTAGAGGATGACTTAAGGGTCAATATTTGGCATGCTAGCTGATAGGAGAGACTAACAAATGGTAGGAGTCAATCCTTGAGTCAATCAAGGAAGGAGCACAGAGGACTGCTATGCAAGCAGCTAGGGTCAACGAGTCGGATGTGGAGACGTTGATGTGGGTAGACTTTGAGGTTCTGTTTGAGAACCAATACTTTTTGAAATCTTATAGTGAGCAACTACGTGAGCAATTTGAGAGGTTGAAATTGGGTACCATGAACGTATCAGAATATGCTGCAAGGTTTCAGACCTTGTCCCGTTTTGCACTAGAGCTCGTGGCTTTGGAAGATCGTAAGTGTCGGCATTTTGAGAGAGGTCTCCATTCTTCAGTTAAGAGACTCGTGGTGAGCTTGCACAATATGAGTTTTGTGAATATTGTTGAATGTGCAAGGAGTGTTGAATTGCCCAATGAGGCACAACCAAGTTTCAGAGTTTGGGAGTCAAGGCAATCGACTGTGGTGCCTAACCATTCTTCTTCTTTGGGGAGTTCTGAAAGTCAAGGGCGTAAGCACCAGAGAGAGCAGTTTCAGTCTCCGAGAAGTCTTTCCAATCTAAGGCCGCTAGTTTTGTTAGACTCGGGAGCAATACTTCGAGGCCTCCAAGTGTATGCTTTCGATGCAACCAACCAGGTCATATCCGTACTCAGTGCCCAGTACCTCCAAAGGTTTGCTACACGTGTGGCAAGGAAGATCATATTTCTAGAAATTATCTTCAAGGGGGAGGAGCACGTGGTGAGGTTGGCTCGGTACAGCAACCGAGGCAAGGGCAAGGATAGGGGCAACAATCATATGGAGATCCATAGCGATGACAACATTCACACTTTCGTCTGGCCACGTCAATTCAAGGTTCTCAATCTGAGAAAGGGGCTAGTTCTTCGGTGCCGGTGAACTTTGCTAGACGAGGAGGCGGGTATATGCAAGGACATCGTGTTCCTGCTAGAGCTTACAATATCACTTCTTTAGTGGCACCTTCTACTTCTCATAGTCCAGACACATCGTTTGTGAGGGGTACATTTCTCGTATTCAATTCTTTTGCGAGAGTTCTATTTTGATTCAAGAGCATCACATTCTTTTATTATTGCATCATATCATTCGCTTGTGCATTGGAATTGGAGACCAATTTGTTAGACCCACCATTGTTTGTTGATACACCCATTGGAGGGAGATCCCTCTTGATCGCGTATGTAGAGACCGTGAGCTTGTCATCCTAGACCGTTGCTTTTCTTGTGATTTCATTGTTTTGGGTATGACTGGGTTTGATGTTATCTTGGGTATGGATTGGTTGTCTACCCATCGTGCGATTATTGATTGTTTTAAGCACCGGGTCTGTATTTGTTCACCTTATGATGGTTATTTTGAGTTCTTTGGAGAACATCGGGAGCCGTTAGAGCCTTATTTGCATGAACCTCGGAAGTGAGATTCTATTTATGTGTTGTTGGCTAGTTTGACCCTTGATGAGAATGTGCATGAGCGTGGTGAGTTGCCGCTAATACTTCGTGATTTTTCGGATGTATTCCCGGAAGAGTTACCCAGTTTACCTCTCGAGAGAGAGATTGAGTTTGCGTTAGACTTGATTCCAGGTGTCGCTCCAATTTCTATGCCTCCATATCACTTTGCACCCGCCGAATTGAAGGAGTTGAAAGTCCAGTTGTAGGAGTTGCAGGACTTGGGTTTTTTTACGTCTGAGTACATCACCATGGTGAGCTTTAGCTTTATTTGCACAGAAGAATGATGAGTTTTTACGCTTGTGTATCGATTATTGGAAGTTGAATTGTATGACTGTAAACAATAAATACCCAATGCCGAGAATTGATGATTTGTTTGACCAATTCTGAGGAGCTAAGTGTTTTCCGAAGATTGACTTGAGGTCGGGGTGTCACCAACTGAGGGTTCAGAGTGAGAATATCCCGAAAACTGCTTTCGTACATACTATGGGCACCACGAGTTTGTGGTGATGCCATTCGGGTTGACTAATGTGATGGCAACGTTTTATGAATCTTATGAACTGTATCTTTCGCATGTATCTAGACCAGCTTGTGGTGGTGTTTGTTGATGACATCTTAATCTACTCAAGCATAGAGGAAGAACACAAATCACACCTTGCCATCGTTCTTGGACTGTTGAGGGAGCATTGTCTCTATGCTAAGCTCAGTAAGTGTGAATTTTGGCTTCTTGAAGTTAGGTTTTTGGGGCATGTTGTTTCATAAGGTGGAGTATCTGTTGATCCGGAAAAGATAGAATTTGTTATGGACTAGCAAAGACCGAAGAATATTTCTGAGATCTGAAGCTTTTTGGGCTTGGCCAGATATTATCGTCGTTTTGTGCTTGATTTCTCTCATTTGGCGACTCCTATGACACAATTGACTCTTAAGGGGACACGTTTTATTTGAGATGATGCTTGTGAGGCAGCGTTTGGGGAGTTGAATAGGCGTTTGACTAGCACACCGGTGTTGATTGTGTCCGAGCAGAGAGTTGCTTACTTCGTGTACTATGATGTGTCGAATTAGGGTCTTGGGTGTGTGTCGATGCAAATAGGACAAGTTGTGGCTTATGGATTAAGGCAATTGAAGGTTCACAAACGAAATTATCCTACGCATGATTTAGAGCTTGCTGTAGTTGTGTTCGCACTAAAGATCTGGCGACATTATCTTTACTGATAATGTTGAGATCTGCAGTTGTGTTTGCGAGAAGTTTGAAGTCTTTTCTGATCACAAGAGGCTGAAGTATTTATTCTCTCAGAAGGAGTTGAATTTGAGACCACGCCGTTGGATGGAACACACAGAGGATTATAACTTTGATTTACAGTATCACCCGGGAAAGACAAATGTTGTAGCGGATGCTCTGAGTAGAAAGCCAACCCGATTGATGAGCTTGGCCATTCATGAATGGAAGGTGATAAATGAGTTGGGAAGATATGTGATGCATTTTGTGAAGGCTATTGATAGAGTAACATTATGCAATTTGATGATCCAATCTACTTTATCGGCTCGAGTAGCGGACGCTCAACAACATGATGATGAGACGGAGCAGTTGCAGCAGAAGTTTCTTAGCGGCAATGCACAAGATGGGTGGATGATTTGTGTGGATCGAAACCTTCGCTTTCAAAGGAAGTTCTTTGTGCCCATTGCTTGTCGGGAAGAAATTTTGCAAGAGTTTCACCATTCTCCTTCAGTCATTCATCCAGGTGGGATGAAGATGTATCACAATTTGCGTCGGCAATTTTGGTGGTTCGGAATGAAGCGAGATGTAGTGAGCTTTCGAGATGTTTGACATGCCAACAAGTAAAAGCCGAACGCCAACGATCTATAGGGGAGTTACAACCATTACTAGTAGCGGAGTGAAAATGGGAGAATGTGACGATGGACTTTGTTATTGGATTACCGAGATCATCGAGAGGGCATGATGCTATATGGGTGGTAGTGGACCGTTTGACCAAAACAACTCACTTTCTATCAATCCAACTTACGGATTTCGTCAAGAAGCTCAGTCGTTTGTATATCCGTGAAATTATTCAGTTGCATGGGATTCCCATTTCAATTGTTTCTGACCGAGATCCTAGATTCACGGTAGGATTTTGACAGAGTTTGCAAGCAGCACTTGACATGAATTTGTTGTTTAGCACCGCGTATCATCCTTAGACCGATGGGCAATCCGAGCGAACGATTCAGATTCTTAAAGATATGCTTTGGCATGCGTCTTGGACTTTCGAGTAGTTGGGAGGATCATTCGCCGCTCATTGAGTTTGCATACAACAATAGTTACTAGTTGAGTATTGAGATGGCACTGTTTGAGATTTTGTATGGTAGACCGTGTAAATCGTTGGCATGTTGGACCGAGTTGGGTGCGGCAACATTTGTCGGACTGGATTTGATTGGGGAGACTACCAAGAGCATGAAGTTGATTCGCAAGCAACTTTTGACCGCGTAAGAGAAGACTACCGAGCAAGTGAAAGTAATTCGCCAATGATTACTTACCGCTTAAAGTCGACAAAAGAGTTATGCTGATTGACGTTGTTGTCCATTATCTTTTGAGGTGAAAGACCTTGTATTTTTAAAAGTATCTCCACGACGAGATTTATCACGTTTCGGGCAGATTGGAAAGCTATCACCAAGATACATTGGGCCGTTTGATATCATTGAGAGGATTGGAGAGGTTGCTTACCATTTGGCCTTGCTGCCAAAGCTATCGGGTGTGCATGATGTATTTCATGTTTCGATGTTAAGGAAGTACGAACCAGATCCTTCTCACATTTTGGAGTGGTCCGAATTACAGCTTGAGGCCAATGTGTCCTATGGGGAGCAACCGATACGCTATCTAGATTCTCGAGAACAAGTGTTGAGAGGCAAGACGATACTGTTAGTTCGTGTGCTTTTAGGCAACTAAAGTAAGGAGGAATTGATTTGGGAGCGTAAGGACGAAGTTCGGGAGAAATACCCGCATTTGTTTACTCCTTGATTATTTACGCTTGTTATCGGATTGACGGTTTGGGGCATACTTCACCACCATGTTTATGTGCTTATTGATTGTTATAGAAACATGGATTGTGTTTCTTTACATTCTTTATGTTTTTTGAGTTTTTGAAATTGTAGAATCTGTTATGGTTATGGATGTTGTTGGTTTCGAGGCCTTGATTGTTATATACTCATTGAGCATGGCGTATGCATGAGTCACATTGATGTGTTTCGTTAATTTTATTTGAATCTGATGACTTGATTGTTTGACACTCATTGAGCTTTGTGGAAGCACAGATTACTTTATATTCTGGCTTGAGACTATTGCAGTGTGTTTGTATCTTGATAGTTTATATTATGAGAGGTATTGATGTCATATATTATTGCATTGGAGTTTTGGCGGAGTATCCGTATCTTACTTGATGATGGTGTAGAGGTGTCGGTGTTGACACTTTTATTTTATTTCGAGGAAGAATTTTCTTTCAAGGAGGAGAGCATGTAAGGACCCAGAAAATTTTGAGTTTTTAAAATTTATTATTTGAAAATTTATTTGTGGGATAAACATTTGATTTATTATTATATATTTTAGATTTTGATTACAGGACCTGAGCTAGGGTCTTTTGTTTTATTTCACATGTGTCTCTTTACGTGGTATTTTACGTGAGAGACCTTTGGGGGCCTTAAAATTAGATTTTTTGGCTATGGGGGGAAAGCTTATACATGTATCCCTCATCTCTTTCTCTCTCTACAAACTACCTCCAACTTCTCTCTACCACTAGCACCAATCCACTATACCATTTTTGAATTCCTTTAAGATATGAGAATTTGGAACGTGCTTGACATGAAATCAGAGACGGATCGTGATTTGATGCTCGGAAAGCTCAGGTTCAAGGCTTGGAGATTCACCAAAACTAGTGCTTTTACCATTTTGCCAAATCCATCATTTTGAAGCTTGAGGTAGGAATTTCTACCTTGCATTATGCATATATGACATGTTTTGGTTCATATTTTGTGCATATATTGTGGTCTTGTCTGATTTGGAGAGATGGAGAGATTTGGATTCACACATAAATCTGTAGAAATCACGTAGTGGCGTCTGAAAGGGAGACCTGGGCGTCCAGACGGCTGGCCCAGGAATTTTGGCAAAGAGGTTGTAAATGGGGAGTCTGGACGGGACTGCCTAGTGTCTAGACGTCCGATTACTTTTCTTGTGATAGTTTGTGTTGTTTTATATTTTGCCTTGGATCCTCTTTTATTAAGTAAATTGCCATAGTTGTGGGTTATTTGTACGTTTGTTTTGATCTAAATTGAATGGAACATAGTTGACATAATATGAACTTACTATGGATGTGCATAAGATACGCACATGTTGATATTGATTGATACAAGTTTAATGTTAGCCTCCATCGGGAGTGGTGCTAGGGAATATAGATATAGCTTTCTTCAAAAAATGTGCTAGGAAATGTCATAAATTGGATTGGCTAGCCTCCGTTGGGAGACGTACTAGGACAAGATATCACTATGGATTGGCATGAATCGGCTTGACTAGCCTCCGTTGGAAGAAGTGCTAGGATCGACCTTTCTTGACATCACTTGATTGTATTTGATTAGCTTTTCTTTTAGGTGATGAATATGTAGTGAGATGTGGTTGTAACGCTTGTATTGGTACATTATAGATTTGTGGAGAGTTTATCACGTATGCTTGCTTGTTCAAATTATTAAGCATTGACACATCTATGTCTTGTATCATCACACAATGTTCATAGTGCATACAATTTCATCTCATATGCACATAGCTTTGGCATAAATTTTCAGGTACAATACCGGACGCATAGTATGGAGTGTATGATGTGCATGACCTAGCATCTTTTGGAAAGCAAACCGAAGAAGTTATTTAACATCTTTATAAACTTGTTTTAGAAGATGTACTGTAACTTCTAGTTTTTTTTGGTTGAAGATAATGAAACCTTCTACCCTTTTTGAGACTGTGGTTAATGTATTTTGGGCCGGTAGTGCCCCTTTCTTTTGAAAACTGATGGATACTTACCATTTTGGGCACCATAACTATGAAATATTTTAGGTTATTAAATGGTGTTTAGTGACAATTGTAGAATATATATTTTGTGGTTTATTATATTGAGAAATCAGGGCATGACAATTGTAATGTCGCTTTTACAAGCCGTAATCTTTGCATCTCTAGAGACAAAAACATTATTCAACTCATAGCATGGTAGCGAGAGTAAATTTATCTTATGCAGATTATGTCCAACAAAAATCTCGATTGTTCTTCAATTTTTAAAGTTTAATTTCATTCCTACATATTATTTACTAAACATTGTAATTTTTACAATGCTATTCCTTTTGTAATTTATTCACGTTGAATTGATTAAAACTAGTACACTTAAGCCTCGTTGATTCACCCATTAAAATTGATAGAATTAATAGCTCTAGGACTAATAGCTTTTGTCGTATCCCAAACTTCTAGTGTATGAAATAAGCAATGAAACAGTACGACAATCATAATAAAACCTCAACATGACTATAACTCCAATAAATAAATAAACAAAACTCCCAAGTACTCTAGTCAACTATCACAATGGCCAAATAAACAATATCTCTAAAACTAATACATGAAATCAGATAACAAGCCCACAATACCCAAATAACTAAATAAACATAGTCTAAAAATCTCAACTAAACATCTAAACATGCTAACATCACTAAATCAGTAAATCTGACTAAGCGTGATGCACCATCTTCAAAAAGTAGAATCTAAACCCTTTGTTCCATTTCATCACATATAAATTGTTAGTTTGCAAAAAAAACATAAACTGGAGCTAGCTCGAGTAGGAAGTTATATTAAAAACATCGATATATTGAGTAAGGCACGTTTGTTTCAACATTATGCTATGCAATCAACGATGAGGTAAACAACTGAATAATTAACCAATGCTATCATTCTCAACATGCGAGTCATGCATAATTTTGACGATCTTGCACTAGAAAAAGCTTGTCACACCCGAAAATTCTAGGTTTTAAAATAGGCAATGGAACAATTTAAATCAAAACTTAATATATCATAATTTTAATAAACTGAAATAAATTTCAATAACTGATAAGCAACTATCAAGTAACAAACAATCCATCCTCACTAATCCAAATTCAAATGAAACAAAACATGCCCACAATGTTCGAATAAATGAATAATTAAAGACATAAAACTTGTAACTGACCTGTTAAACATGAAAATATCTCTATAACATAAAATCCAATTATGCATGCTGAACCATTTTTATAAGTAAATCTTAAGTATTTGGTTCCATATCATCACCTTCAAATTGTTAATTTACTGAAAAACATAAGTTAGAGCTCGAGTAGGAAGTCATATTGAAAATGTCAACATATTGAGTAAAGCATGCTTGTTTTAATAATATACTATACAATCAACAGTGAACTAAACAACTTAATAAATAACCAATGCTATCATGCTATCGTGTGACTCATCAACTGGTTCTAACTTGGTACATCATAGGGTGCTAGACATGGTTAGAGTTTACAAAAATCTAAACTTTGGTCTTCTTCTTATGGATTGTACAGCAGTGAAGTCCAGGTATCGATCCACGGAGAGGCTGGTTCCTTAGTTGGTAACGCTTTCGTACTAAACTTTAGCGTTTAGGACGCCACTCCTTTTAATTTGAACTTTGAGGTTTAGAACCTGAAATAAAATATGAAACATGAAACTTTATCAATGGGAGAAAACAGGCGTAGTCATGAGAGTTACTTCTTCTTTGACTTGAACACAGGATATCTCCTTCTCACTACTCAATCCAAGAATATTTGATCTTGATTGGAAAATTACTCTTTGAAACTCTAATTATGAATATGATATGCAAAAAGATAGGCTTTGTCCTCTAGACAATAAGTCTAGATATGAAGAACATGGAATCAAGCATTAGATATACCAGAATTGATTTCAGGCAAAACCAATCAAGGCTTTTACACTCCATTCTAGGTTCTGAGATTGAAATTTCACTCACCTTCTACATGTTATGAAAATTACTTGAGAAGATATAGATGCTCAAGCCATGAGATGAAGGTCATCCCATGACTACTACTAAATTTAGCCTAGCATACTTAAATAAAACTTGTAATAGAAAGAAAATAAATGAAAAACATCTTCTAAACTGAAATTAAAATTAAAACTTGTATTTGAAATGAAAAAGTATGCTAAGAAAATAAAAATACAATATGGGATCAACTTGCAGCTTGCTATTAGGAATGAAGAGTACCAAGCTTGGACAATAACTTTTTAACTTTCTATCTAGCTATCTCTCATGCTCTAATATCTAAACTTTTATCTAAATTGTGCATAAAAAATCTCTATATAAAATTGTCAGGGAGTCCTCATTTTGTAGAGCTAGCTTTCATTCTTCTTGAATAAAAATTAGGGGTGAAATCGGTTCGGGGTCGATCGGTTTGGTCCAATATTTTCACAGACCGATTCGGTTCGGTCCATTTTTTTTCAAACCAACCCCAACCGATTTACTTTCGGTTCGGGATAGGGTCAAATTATTTTGAAAATTTCAAATTTTTGGGGATTTCGGTCCGCATCGAATGGGCAATGTTAAAAATTAATTTTTAGCCCGTTTGGTCAAAATCTACCACTAATATAGAAAATATATTACCAAACGAGCCTCTATTTAAATTTTTTTCCATCAAATATTAAATAGGTACACTTGTAAGAAAAAAATTCATCGATTTTTCCATCAAAATAGTAAAAGTCACATAATAAAAAATCTCAAAAGCTAAACGCATCACTAACTTAAGGTTCGTTCGATCCAAGTCAGTTCGGTCTAAGTCGGTTCGGTCCACTATTGGTTTGGCTCGGTTCGGTTTGGTCTACATTTCAGAAAACCGAGACCGAGCCGAATATATTTCGAAAAAAATTTCTTGGATCGAGACCGACCGAACCCTATTGTGGATTGACCGAAGACCGAACCGAACGGTCGGATTTTTCGGTCGGTTCAGTTTTTTCGATTTTTCTTTCACCCCTAATAAAAATCATCATGATCAAAAAGCTTGCTTAGCCTCTAAGTTTGCTAAAGAGACAACTTTTATCATTACTTGGCCCTTGGTTTAGTTGAAGCAAGCTTGCTTGATTGATCCGTGCGGAGATCGAGATATTCTCCTTAAAAAATGGTCCAAAAAAAGTGGCTGAATGATCCAAAAGAATCCTTTGAAAAGTAAAAAAAAGTGGCTGGTTCGCGAATAGAACATCCGGATGTTTTTCTCCTTTACCTTCTTTAGTCTACAGTTTGTCTTCTAAACATCTGGATGTTTGGAATTTTCATCCGAATGTTTCTTGCTTCCGTATTCACTTGCTTGGACTATATCCGGATTTCTTTAGGATGTTGATTTGTTCTATCAAAATGTCCGGATGTGTTTGAGAAACATCCAGATCTTCAGTGCCTCTGGTGACTTGATTTGCTGTCCTTGGTTAACATCCGGATGTTTGTAGGGATCATCCAGATGTTTTGCTCTTTATCTTTTGGCCTTGGCAGGTATCTTTCAATTATCCGGATGATTTTGCTCTCTGGTTTCTGGGTCCATCCTTTGTCAGGCACGTCATCCAGATGTTTAAAGGTTTCATCCGGATGTTCTTGGTTTTTGGCACCAGTTTTAACAACATCACTTTCTTAGCTTTTTGGGCACTTTCTTGCTTTTTTTCCAAGCCTTAATTGCGCTAACACTTTGCTCTGTCCTCTGGATGACTTCATCTATCATTCGACAGTCATGAAGACTTCCTAGAATATCCTTTTAAGCTATTTTTCCTATAACAAGGACATACTTTGCATGCAATATTAGATAAAAACTCAGAACTAATCCTGAATAAAAGTCTAAAACTACTCTGCCAACCTATAGAATTTGCAAATATGTGTGCTAATCACACCCCTCAACTTGAGGGTTGCTAGTCTCTAGCAATAAAAAAACTAAAATAATCAAAATATTTTGCCAAAGTCTCCCCTATATTTTGACATTATTGGCATATGCTTGTACCTTGTTTCGTCCAACCAATGCGTATAGACTATATATACTACCTTTCTTTTTGTGCAACCATACCATGAATTTGATTGAACAATCTAAGCTGTCATGGTATGCAAAATATGATTAATCAATATGAGCCTCAATTCCAATTCTCACTGGATAATCTCTCGAATGAATTTCACTTCAGGAATTCAAGTCGTACCCCTCAATATGCACAACAACAATGCAATAGCGACAAAAGACTATGCATTACAAGGAATTCAGTGCATTCTCAACTATAAAGTATATACAATCAACAAAGGATGACATATGCCAAACTACTTACCATACAAGTACGCAAAACACAATTAAGTTGAATTCAAAACAAACATGGGATCAACTAAGGACTTTGTATTAAGCTAATAATGACCTGTTAGGAATCCATTCCCAGAACCCAGCAATATGCGTGCAGATTAAACGTTAACAGATCGAAAAACCCTACAAGGCAGAATTAGGGTTTTACCTCGACTCCTACAGAACAACGATCGCTGGTAGAACTTGTTATAGCCGTCTGCTGTAAGCCTAAAGATCTTCTGCTGTATTCCCTTATACCTCGATTCTCGTGCCGATTGTGGGATCAAACGAGATCGTCTTGTTCTCTCTCAGACCCACGTATTCGAGTCTCTCAATAATGTAATGTGTGTCTGACCTAGAGAACGAAGCAGTATATTTATAGGGCTAGGGCAGGGACCTCAGGAGAAATAATTCTGGGCTCCTTGTGTAAAATAAGAAACCCTAATCCTACTAAGACTATATTTCTTATTTCACAAATTATAATTCACACCACTAAAGAATTATAATTGCACTCCCGTCCTTATCTCAATTTATATTTCGAGCTCCAAGTTATTAAATACTTATTAATCTCCCCACGTTAAGATTACAGATACCCGTTGATTATAATAGATTACTAACAATCTCCCACTTAATCAACATCTTCAAATGCCTTGAGACTATCTGCTTAACTTATTCGATATGTCGGATACAAATATCCACCTGCAGGGTTTAACATCATCGAAACTTATAAGCTTACTCAAGGGGTTATCATCATTCCCTACTGGGATGTGGATTCCATTAATAATTAATATCGATACATGTCTTGCATATAATATCGTGACCCAATTCATCAAGAATATTGACCCCAAAGAGGATCTCACTTTTAAATGAGTCAAAGTCAACTACATTATATGTATATATCTATTAATTATCTTTGGATTAAGAGCACAAGTATTCATAATAACCATGAGGTTTTAATCATCTTATAAAGTCAGTATAGAGATAATTACCTCAAAAATGGTCCCGTTCAATACACACAAAGTGTACTAGCACAATGAGTTGGAAGTAGTATTAAAATTAATACCATTCCCCGTGATCAAGATAGACCCACTAAAACATTATGCTACAGTCCTACCAATGGTGTGTCAAATTCCATTTAAGACTGTGAACCATAACTTATATTCCACAAGAATCGATGATCCAATCTTCTGTGTGTAAGTTGCACTCTACACACTGGATCATCTACTATGTAGAATAAAAGACACACATGCACAACATAAAATAATATCATGCAACTATTGCCCATAGAAGATTCTCATCAAAATGGATAAAACTGATTAATAATATTAATCCATTATATAAAACCATAACGTTTCACATAGTTCTCTAACAAACTCCCACTGAGACTCACATCCATGTGGCCACAAATCTGACTCCCATTCCTTCTACGTGATTATCAAAAATCTTGGCTTGTAAGCTCTTCGTAAATGGATCTGCCAGGTTGTTCGCCGATGCAATCTTAGTCACAGTAACATCACCTCTCTGTACGATCTCTCGAATCAAATGATACTTACGCTCAATGTGTTTACCCTTCTTATGAGCCCTTGGCTCCTTTGAATTAGCAACTGCACCACTATTGTCACAATAGAGCGTAATGGCTGATTGCACTGAAGGAATCACTTCTAGATCCATCAAGAAGTTCCTGAGCCAAACGGCCTCCTTGGCTGCTTCAGACGCTGCCACATACTTTGCCTCCATGGTGGAATCAGCAATGCATAATTGCTTGACACTCCTCCAACTAATGGCTCCTCCTCCTAGGGTAAACACATATCCTGAGGTAGACTTTCTGGAATCCTTATCTGACATAAAGTCTGAGTCTATGTACCCACACGGTACAAGACTAACTGACTGGTACACCAACATATAATCTCTAGTTCTTTTCAGATACTTGATTATATGTTTCACCGCAGTCCAATGCTCCTGTCCAGGATTAGACTGATATCTGCTGACCATGCCAACCGCAAAACAAATATCAGGTCTAGTACATAGCATAGCATACATGAGGCTTCCTACTGCTGAAGCATAAGGAACTGCCTTCATCTTTTCCATCTCAGCAGTTGTCTTGGGACACTGATCCTTAGACAGACTGATTCCATGTCTAAAAGGAAGAAATCCTTTCTTGGAATCTTGCATGCTAAAACGAGCAAGGATCGTATCGATGTAAACCCAACATCCTACACTTGCGATCTCGCATAAGCTTAATCCCAAGGATGTGACTAGCTTCTCCCAAGTCCTTCATTTCGAATTGGCTGGACAACCACACTTTCACTGCAGACAACTCTCCCACATCGTTTCCGATGAGCAGAATGTCATCAACATATAGCACTAGAAACACAACCACTTTGCCGCTGCGCCTCTTATACACGCAAGACTCATCCGGACATTGATCAAAACTAAAAGACTTGATTGCTTGATCAAAACAGATGTTCCAAGACCTAGATGCCTGCTTAAGCCCATATAAGGATCTCTTAAGCTTGCACAACATGTGCTCTTGACCTTTTGATATGAAACCATCTGGTTGCACCATATAGATACACTCTTCCAGATTTCCATTAAGGAACGCAGTCTTAACATCCATTTGCCAAATCTCATAATCAAGATGAGCTGCAATGGATAAGAGAATCCGAATGGATTTAAGCATGGCTACTGGCGAAAAAGTCTCCTCATAATCGATCCCTTCTTTTTGAGTATACCCTTTCGCAACAAGCCTAGCTTTGAAGGTATGCACCTTCCCGTCCACTCCTCTCTTCTTTTTGTAGATCCACTTGCATCCGATGGGTTTAATCCCATCGAGTGGTTCTACAAGATCCCAAACTTGATTTGAGTACATGGACTCCATCTCTGACTGCATAGCCTTTTGCCAAAGTTCTGCATCTTTACCTTGTAATGCTTCATTGTAGTTACAGGGTTCAGCATTTTGCTCGTCAGGGATTATATCATAATATTCTCCCAATAACGTATACCGAGCGGGTCGTACAATAACCCTCCCACTACGACGAGGTTCAGGTGTGTCAATAGGTGCATCAATAAATGTCTCTTGAGGTGTTTCTTCACGTACTACTGGTGGTATAAAAGATTGTGTCTGTCCCTCTCCTCTCAATTCCTCTAGAACAATCTTACTTTTGGGTTTGTGATCTATTACATAGTCCTCCTCTAAGAATCGAGCATTTGTACTAACAAAAACCTTCTGATCTTTAGGACTATAAAATAAACCACCTTTTGTTCCTCTAGGGTACCCCACAAATAAGCAAACTTCTGTCCCTGATTCCAATTTATCTGCGTTCCCCTTCAACACATGTGCTGGACTACCCCAAATCCGAACATGCCGTAGACTGGGTTGACGCCCGGTCCACAATTATGTGGGTGTAGACGGTACTGACTTAGATGGCACCAAGTTAAGAATATATGCAGCCGTTTCTAGTGCATGTCCCCAAAACGAAATTGGTAAATCAGAATAACTCATCATTGACCTCACCATATCCATAAGAGTCCTATTCCTTCTTTCTACTACACCATTTTGTTGTGGCATACCTGGTGCTGACAACTGGGATACAATCCCTTCAGCCGATAAGTAATCCTTAAATTCTCCCAAGAGGTATTCGCCACCACGATCAGATCGTAGTGTCTTGAGACATTTACCTAGACGCTTCTCCGTTTCTGCCTTATACTCCTTGAATTTCTCAAAGCATTCGGACTTACGGCGCATCAAATAAATGTATCCATACCTTGAGTAATCATCAATAAAAGTAATGAAATACACAAAACCACCTCTAGCTTGGACATTCATAGGACCACACACATCAGAATGAACCAATTCCAACGGTTCTTTGGCTCTATATCCCTTAGCTGAAAATGGCCTCTTGGTCATCTTACCTTCTAAACATGATTCACAGACTGGAAGTTCCTCTATTTGCAATGAACCTAAAGGTCCATCTCTAACCAGTCTAGAAATCCTATTCAGATTAATATGGCCAAGACGTAAGTGCCAAAGATACGTTTGGTTCAACTTAGAAGGCTCCTTTCTCTTACAAGGCAAATTATTAGTGTTATTCAATTCATTCAGTTGCACTGTAGGAAACATAGGATTAATAATATAGAGATCATCCACCAATGAACCAGAACAGACAAAATGTTTATTTAACTTAATAACTACAGAGTTACTAAAATAAACTGAATATCCATCCTTAAACAATTTAGAAACTGAAACCAAGTTTCTTCTAATACTGGGAACATAAAGACAATCTCTTAAAATTAAACTCCTATCATTACTGAAATTAAGAAGAACGTTTCCTACTGCAACTGCTGCTACTGTGGTAGCATTTCCCATATGTAAGCAAATCTCCCCATCACTTAGTTTCCTGGTTTCCTGGAACCCCTGCAATGAATTGCAAACATGATTAGTGGCACCTGCATCTACACACCAGGTACTGGTAGATAACACCGCTAAACATGATTCAACTACTAGCGAAAAAGATTTACCTCCTTTGTTCACTTTATTGAGAAAAACCGGACAATCCTTCTTCCAGTGCCCTTTCTGGTTGCATTGAAAACACTTGCCTTTAGGCTTTTTCACTCCATCGCGAGGTGCTATAACTGCCCCCACAACCTTCTTATGAGACTTGTTCTGCTTCTTCTTGCCTTTCGGCTTAGAACTAGAAGCCTTCTCAGTCACTAACACAGATTTTCTTCACACCCAAAAGACCCTCAGTAGCATGGAGTTCCTTAAGCAATTCCGACAAAGATAAATGCATTTTGTTCATAGAATAATTTACACGGAATTGCTTAAAACTCTCAAATTTCAGTGAGTTAAGAACAAAATCGACCTGGGTTTCCCCATCAATTTCAGCTCCTAACATCTCTAGTTCATTCAAAAGAGCCATCATCTTTAGAACATGATCTCTAATTGGGGTCCCTTCAACATGGGTGATATTCATCAATTCATTAAAAGCAACTAGCCTTGCTGCACGATTCTGTTCCCCAAACATTTCTCTGAGGTTCAGTATCATATCGTACGCAGTTTCCATAGACTGATGCTGAAGTTGCAATATATTCGACATAGATGCCAGAATATAACACCACCATCTCATCAGCCTTCTTCCACTGCTTAAAAGGCTTTGCTTCCTCTTCAGTGGCATTTTCAGAGAGTTGCGGAGGGCACTCTTGACTTAGCACAAACTTGTGCCCTTCAGCAGTTAAGACAATGTCCAAGTTTCTTTTCCAGTCAATATAATTTTCACCAGTAAGTTTGTTTTCTTTGAGAATAACAGCAAGTGGATTGAAAGATGCCATTTTTGAATCTGAGAATCACATGATAACAAGAATTATGATGGGCAATAAAAAATTTGAATTTCAATTCAATATTGGTTCCCTCAACCACACGTTGAAAAGAAAAACATTGGCAACCCTACACACCGTGAAGAGCATGCCTCGATGGAAGGTCCTCTACTCTCCATCATTTGTGTAGATAGGCACAACCTTTTAATTTCTACCATCTAGACACCAAACCGTGCCAGGTAAAATTAAATAGCAAATATAGCTTTGGTTCTATGAATAATAGCAGTGACCCAGATAGAGGGGATACTTTTATTTATAGCTAAGTGTACACCATTTCCTAGCTTTTAGACCCATTGTTCCGTTATGAACCACCTCAGATGGAGAAGTGGCCCACACAACAATTATCTTAAAACTATCACTCAAGGAAGTTTGTACCGATGATGCCATAATCAATTTTGTCCGATAGGGAGGAAAGTTCTAAAACCATCACACAAAATTAATTATATCACCTACAAACTAGTAATAGAAACCGTAGGATTTATTCAAAATAAACTCCTTCTCCCACTTAGTTATTTAAAATTTTGTGAGGATTATCAAAATATATGTGTTTACAAAAAATAGTGATCTAGGTCAAAAGCCAATTATTACCATGTTGTCCTAAAATGGTAAACTATCACATATGCAAACACTTATGGAAACAAATATAAACATAAATAAAGAAACATGATAAATATGAATCCCAACTATTATGGTCAGATAAATATGAATCCCAACTATTATGGTCATATTCTGTTTCCAAAAAAAACAACCAAGTTCGCAGCTACGTCTTGCCCACCAAGTAAAAGTTTGATCCAGGCGCCATTTCTTCATCAAAAGATGCATCCGCGCCTTCAAAAACTGTGTTTCTCCCATGCAGAAACTGTGATTTTATACAAAAATCCTATGCCTCCATTACAGAGTTCACATAATCTAGATTATACAAAATACACTGCATGATTTGTAATCCTACAACACTGTAAGCGATGCAACTGGAAAAATAGAGATTACATTCAAAACTTATGCCTCCCACATACCGGAGTTCACAAACTACTCTTATATTACAACCACGAAAAATACTCGTGGTACCCAAGATAAAAGCAGTAACCACGTTAAAATTAAACGTGGGATCCAATCACACAAACATTCTTGCGTGACCATAATACTGGGATAAGATTTCCTTCAAAATAAGGGTTAGCATATTCTAGAACTCTGCAAAACAAAAGTTAGCACAGTTCATACGATCGACCCTCTACAGACTCCGGACAACATGGTCTGTTTAATCTATACGCATGATTACAGCCTGCTCTGATACCACTGTTAGGAATCCATTCCCAGAACCCAGCAATATGCGTGCAGATTAAACGTTAACAGATCGAAAAACCCTACAAGGTGGAATTAGGGTTTTACCTCGACTCCTACAGAACAACGATCGCTGGTAGAATTTGTTATAGCCGTCTGCTGTAAGCCTAAAGATCTTCTGCTGTATTCCCTTATACCTCGATTCTCGTGCCGATTGTGGGATCAAACGAGATTGTCTTGTTCTCTCTCAGACCCACGTATTCGAGTCTCTCAATAACGTAATGTGTACTTCACCGCCCCATTCATCATTGCATGCATAAACCAAATGGTTCGTGGTGGTGGCTTCTTTTCTTGGGCTCAGGGGTAGATGTTGTACTTCACCACTTTATTCAATAATTTGTAATCTGGTTTCAATGCCCCGGTCATAAACTCTCTGGTGAAAGTAGGGAGGTATAAAATTCCTTGTCAAAGGTGTTGTAGTCAAAAGCAATCCCAAGGATATTGTCACGCCCTCAAATTTTAAAACAGAACTAATTAGAAAAATAAGTAGGTATTAACGAATCCTTGCCGAAAGCCCAATGAAATCCTCCCCAAATATCCATTCATAAGGAGATAAGTGTTCTAGTTTGATCTTAAGTACATAGTGGGTCATCCCATCCCAATGACCATTTACATGAAATATTTTTTTTTTAAATATTGCATTCAGTATGTCACCAAAATATAATAGAGCTACAATACATCTTTCTAAAAAACGGTTAAGTAAAAGCTGCTAAATAAGTCTATGTATGAGACTCTTCAAAAGTCATGCCAAGCACCCATGCCAAAAGATGCTAAACGTCCAGAGTTGCACCTGAAAAAGAAATAGAGGAGCTGAGCTAACAAGCCCAATAGAGAACTCTATACCAATCTTACATGGATATGAAATGGTATGGTATGACAAGTGAATATAAATGTCCAATAATAGCGAGATCATGAATGAAATCAAGTTAAAGGCTAAAGATGAATCATGTCATGTAATAACGTCAATAACATCAACAAATTTGTTATAGAACCATTTATCACACCTTGTAGGTTATTAATACAATCAATCATGTCCTTGTTGCATTTTCATTTTAATACCTAGTAATCCCGTAGGAGACTACTTCATCACTCCTAGCATTCCTTCGGGGAGTCTAGTTCAAGGCCTTCCTAGCATTCCCGAAAGAGTCTAGTACATTCACCCTAGCATTCCTTTCGAGGAGTCTAGTTCATACATCGTGTTGTTCAAGTACCCCACGCATGTCATGTGTCACATAGCAATATTCATCAACTTAAACTCTCAAGTAATGCACATGTCTCGTAATCACCGTTTTAAATTTATAACATATTGTGTTGTAATCATACGATATGAATCTCAGAAATAAGTCCAAAGAATTTATGTAAAACATCAACCCTAGAGGTCAACAATTCAAGTTATTGATAAAAACCTCAAATTTCATAGAGCATACGATTATCGATAATACAGGCTCTACTACCAGTAATAGTAGGGATTGCCCGAGAATGAAGTACGTAATTACCAGTAATACAAACACTACTACCCGTAATAGCAGGGACTGCTCGGAAACAAAGTACAGAATTACCGGTAATACAAACACTACTACCGATAATAGCAGGGACTGTTCGAAAATGCGCAATTTCTGTAGATTTTTCTCAAACTTCTATTTTCAAGCTCTAAATCAGCAACCAAGCTCATAAAACACTAAAAACAAGTCATACACACATAAGAGAGATAAGAGATCCCTACCTTGAGTGTTGGATCAGAGAATTTGAGCTTCCAAAAGTAAGCCCTAGCTCCAATGTTGAATGAACTCGAAATAAACTCCCTCCAAGCGAAATGAGCATGATCAACCACCAAATACTCACCGAATACAAGAGAAATATGAAGGATTTTAAAGGATTTCGAAGTTTTAGCAAGGTTTGTGAGATGGGGTTTGAGAGAACTATCACACACACACACCCATGGCGCTCAAACAGGGAAGAAGAAAGGAGAGAGAGAGAGAGAGAGAGAGAGAGAGAGAGAGAGAGAGAGAGAGAGAGAGAGAGAGAGAGAGAGAGAGAGAGAGAGAGAGAGAGAGAGAGTTGGAGTCTTGCAAAAAAATCTAATGTAAGGCTTTTAAAGCCTCAATTACACTAGAGAGAGAGAGAGAGAGAGAGAGAGAGAGAGATGGAGTCTTCCAAAAAAATCTGATGTAAGGCTTTTAAAGCCTCAATTACACTTTCACCCTTTAATTATATCACATGCTACCCACAAGGTCCTTATCTAAATTACACCATACATAAATTCCAAATCATTATATGTACATTAAGTGCATAAAACCACTTGTTAAATTGAAATTCTGGAAAATTAATAAGTCATTCAAATAAAATAAAATAAATTAAAAAAATATTTCGGATCCTCACAAATATCAACTGTGTTGGGTTTGGGGATTGAACACTCAAGATATTGTAAAATTCACCCTGGTGTTATCCAAATGATTTTGCCTCTAACTTTGCTTTGAAGTCTAGGTTCCTCCTCTTCTTCTTCTTTCAAAACTACATTAGCATAGAATGTTTCTACGAGCTCCCTCATATATCCCTCCACAACCTTAAAGAATCGATCCAATTATCGATTTCGCAACTCCATCACCACTTTATTCATCAATGAAATACTAGTTTTGTTTACTTGGTGCTCACAAGTAATGTTCTTCTCTTCCAATTTCTTCCCCCTCTTCTTTCCCTCTCCATCTACCTCTTCTTTTTCTCATACTTCACTTTCCTCAACCCTTTGTTTCTTTTGCTTTTTAGCTTGATATTTCTTGGTTTTAGAGGGTTCAGAGGGTTGTTTTCATTTTTGACTAGCTCAGGTGGATTTGGTTGGTTTGGAAGGTTTGGATTAGGTTTGATTTTTTATTTGGCTTCAGACTTGGCTTTTCCTTTCTCTCTTGGGACCGTCATCTCGGCCTCAGGTAATGCAATTCTTTCTCACTCTTTCCTCAGAATCACTCTCATTCCCTGAATCATGAACCATAGGCCCCTCGGATTGTAGATCACTGGGGGTTCTTGTAGTTTTTCTCCTAAGGATGGTTTTTGTGTGGGTTTTGTTGGTTTTCCCCTGGAGGACCCCTCTCCTGCGTACCCTCTCAGTTTCATCTATTAATCTCCTTGCTACAGCTGGAGTCAAGTGTTCATCCATTCTATTTTCCTCACCAGAATCAGACCCACTCCCTTGGTATTCACTATCAAATTGGGAGTCTATGAGGGTTTCTCTAACTTGCTTATCCTTCCCTTTAGCCATTATCAGTAATTAAAAGCTTCAAAAGGTGGTAAACGAACTTATCCTAAAAAGATTTCAATCCACACCCTGGTTTAGTGAAGATAGCAAACCCTTGATTGCTACATTAGTGCGAGAATCCAAGAAGAAGGAAGATGGTGGTGTGGTCGATATAGTGGTCAACGGTGGAGGTCGGTTCAAATCGCTAGAGTTGGTCTGCCTTCTTTGGTTCCAGTTTGAAAGAAATAAGAATATGAAGAGTTGGCTTTTTATAGGCTCAAGGTTTTTTAGGATTCTGGTGAAAATATCCAGATGATGATTCAAAAGATCCGGATGTTGTTTGAGGTTCAGTATACTGGTTTTTGGATTTTGGTGGAATCATCCGGATGTTTAGTGCCTCTGGTAAAATTTGGATTCTTCTGGGCTAAAGGAAGATCCGGATGTTTTTGAGGAGCATCCGGATGTTTGGTGGCTCTCATTTTTCAATGGATTTTTGGCAAGATGAAAGATCTGGATGTTATTTAGAACATCCGAACGTTTAAGGGCTTTGGTTTTCCAACTGGTTTAGGTAAAAAAAAAAGTATATCTAGATGTTCAATAGTTGGGTTCACTTTCAGAGGCAAACATCCAGATGTTTTTAGGTAAAATCTGGATGTTTTTCAGGTAATTCGGCCCCTTGATAACCACACACATATCACACAATTCTAACACCTTATATCACTGGATCTTTATGGTCTTATACAAGGAAAGGCATCACATGGTTCAAAATTTAAGGTCTAGGAGACTCATATGTGGTTTTAATCATAGAACATGGCCTTGTATTATTTCCCATGTTATGTTATGAATTTGAACTCAATGTCCTTGCATATCATGTCATGGAATAGCATATAGCATTTATTAGAACAAAGAAGACAAAGAGTTCAAGTGGAATACATGGGATATAAGTGACAAAAATGAATCTTCACTCTTTGTAGATCAACTTCACTCACATGCACATTCTAGCTCTACATTGTTCAACCATATTCATGCTTGTACACAAGAGGTAAGATAGAAACTTTAAAGCTTATAATATACATGGTTCAAAACATAGTTAAGCATATGCCAAATGACTCATTCATAACAAGGGAGATCAAAACATACTAAAAACACACCAAATTTTGAATTTTTTTGAAAATGAAATAGATTTCTTTTTGTGAAAATGAGACTAACATTTGCATTGTCCTCAATGCAAGGAGACAATGACACATAAAGCATAACAAAAATGGAAAGATCATACCTACCAGGTGGAATGTCAACCACCATATACTTCGACCAAGTTTGAGGCTTTCTGTCACTTGCTCTTTTCATCATTGGAAGTGCTCCCAATACTTACTCCTTCAGCTCCAACTTGTGGAACCGTCACATAGGACCATCACTGAGAATTCATTGGACTGACTACCGCAACACATAGTTGCACCCATGGCTTTGGGCTCCTGAATGCTTTACTCACGCCAGCTTAGATCCAAACTACCAAGGCTAATTTGGTAGCGCGTTCATCCTGCAAAGACTTATCAACCAACTACCTACTAAGAGCAAAAATGACTGTCTCAACAACAACATCAAATGATTAGTGGGTTAGTCTAAAAATACAATGTAAAGAGATGATAGGGAAATTTAAATTCTAAACTAATCCACCTTCTTCTTCACGCGAAAGACACATGTACTATTTTTCTCCCTTGAGAAAGACCGTGGTTCCCTTTTTGTTGGAAGGATAGTATGCATAGAGTTCAACAATATCTTAAGAAGAGGCATCATCATCTAATAGACTACGACTTCCTTTGGTTTTAGCCAAATTCCTTACCCATAACTCCACTTTGAAATAATTTCCATGAAGCTTCGACATTTAAGCCCGATGGTTTGAACAGATTTCTCGTTGTCTATGCGTCTATCGTCAGACCCAACCCTGAAGGTACTACATACATAGTTTTAAACAAGGTGGCTATACTGGACAATCAAAAAAGGGTCGTTCGAGCACGGCGAACACTGGAGGTATTTCAAACTTCATAGATATAGTCTCTTAGACTTTTCAATGCTTATTATCATGGACATTCTGGAGCAGTGAGCTCCACCTCAATTTCATCCGCCACAAGGTTTTCAAGAAAGGGTTTAAGGCGGTGGCCATTTACTTTGAAACTATGTTGATTTGTAGGGTTCTCAATTTCAATGGCACCATGTGGAAACACGGTCTTCACAATATAAGGTCTAGTCAATCAGGATCAAATTTTTCAAGAAATAGATGTAGCCTTGAATTATACAACAGGACTTTTTGACCAAGAACAAAGGTCTTTCCTATGATTTTCTTGTCATGAAAGGCTTTCACCTTACATTTATAGATATGAGCATTATCATCTGTCCCAACGAATTTCTTCTAACTCATCGACTTGAAGCTTGCGATGGGCACTGGCTTAGGGTAGACAATAATTTAACTGTTTAATCGCCCAATATGCCTTATGTTCTAACTCAGCAGGTTGATGGCAAGCTTTGCCATAGACTAGACGATATGGTGACATGCCCAAAACAGTTGGAGAGACCAATCTTTATAGTTGGGATTAACATTTTTTTAAGAATATGCTTTATTTCTCGATTTGCTAGTTCTGCTTGCCCATTCATCTGGGGATGATAGGCGGTGGAAACTTTATGATTAACCCCAGACTTTTTTCACCAAGGATGCCATAGGGCGATTGAAAAAATATGTCCCTTGATCACTGATTAGTGCTGCACCCCAAATCTGGAAAAGTTATGTTCTTTAAGAAACTTGAGCCAACCTTGTGATAATTTGTATGTGTTGGGATGGTTTCCACCCATTTAGAAAAATAATCAATAGCAAGGAGAATGAATAGATGCCCAAAGAAATTAGAAAACGGTCCCATGAAATCAATACCCCCAACAATAAAAAATTTCGACGATCAGGATGGGGTTGAGAGGAATCATATTTCTAAGAGAAAGGGCTCCAAGTTGCTGACATCGGTCACATGATTTACAAAACTCAAAAGCATTTTTAAAGAGATTAGGCCAATAGAAATCGCTCTGCAAAACCTTGGCGGCAGTCTTTTTAAATGAAAAATGACCTCCACATGCTTCAATGTGGCAAAAAGAAAGGACATCCTTCTGGTCATTGTCAGGCATGCATCTCCGGACAATCTAGTCCGGGCAAAATTTAAATAGGTAAGGGTTGTCAAACAGAAATTTTCTTACTTCTACTATAAACTTTCTTCTATCCTGAGCGGTCCAATGACGTGAAATTTGTCCCATGGCTAAATAGTTAACAATGTCAATATACCAGGGATAGGCTGATACATTGAAAAGTTATTGATTAGGAAAAGATTCAGGAATAGGAATGTCTATGGTATGGTTGTTAAATTCAAGTTGTGATCGATGGTCCGAAACTACATTCTCTACTCTTTTTTTTTAATCTTTTTAGGGTTAAATCGAATTCTTGAAGCAATAGGACCCAAGAAATGAGACATGTCTTAGCGTCTTTTCATGTCATGTGGTATTTTAGAGCAGCATGGTTAGTATAGACAATGATGGGTGATCCTATGATGTAGGACCAAAACTTGTCAAGTGTAAAAACTACTATCAATAGCTCTTTCTCTGTGATGGTGTATTCCAACTGAGCATCATTAAGTGCTTTGCTCGCATAGGCAATCACATGAGGTTTCTTTCCATTTCTATGGCCTAACACACGTCGTATGGCGTAATCATTTGCATCGCACATCAGCTCAAAAGGTAAATCCTAATTTGATGGTCGCATGATAGGAGGGGTTGTCAGACTGATTTTAAGCTTTAAGACTTTCTCACATTTATGCATCCATTCAAATGGTACATCTTAGGCTAACAATTTTTGCACAATGGATGGAAAATGGCACCAAAAGTTTGAATGAAGCGCCTATAAAAACCAGCATGTCCAAGGAAAGAACGAATATTTTTGACACACTGTGGACTGGGTAATTTGAAAATGAGTTTGACCTTAGATTGGTCTACCTCAATTCTCTTAGTATAAACAATGTGTCCGAGAACGATACCTTGTTTTACCATAAAATGACATTTTTCCCATTCAAGACAAGGTTCGTCTCCGCACATCTCTCTACAACCAACTCAAGATTTTTCAAGCAAGACTCAAAAGAGTCTCCGAAAACAGAGAAATCATCCATGAACATTTCTATCACTTTTTCAATCATATCATTGAAAATAACTGTCATACACCTAGAGAAGGTGTCGGGTGCATTACATAGCCCAAATGGCATACGGCAGTAGGCAAAAGTGCCAAACGAACATATGAATGTGGTTTTCTCCTGGTCTTCCAGAGGGACCTCGATTTGGTTATACCCAGAATAACCATCTAGAAAGCAATATAATGAGTGACCAACGATCCTTTCCAACATTTGATCAATGAATGGAAGGAAAAAATGATCCTTTTTGGTGCAAGAGTTTAACTTTCCGTAATCAATACAAACTCTCCATCTGGTAAGTACATGATTTGGGATTAGCTCTCGTTGATCATTTGGATCCACTGCAACACCAGACTTCTTAGGTACAACTTGGATAGGCACACCCATTTGCTGTTAGCGATGTGATAGATGATGCCCACATCTAACAAATTTAAGACCTCATCTCACACAACATTGTTTATAATGGGATTCAATTGACGTTGAGGTTAGCGAGAGGGCTTAATGTCATCTTCAAGGTATATATGATGAGTATAGAATGACAGGCTTATACCTTGAATATCTGTTATCGTCCAAGCAATTGCTTTTTTATGTTCCCTCAAAACTATCAGTAGCTTTTTTTCTTGGTTTTCTTTAAGAGTAGAAGAAATTACTACTGGCAACTCATTCGCATCGCCAAGAAAAACATATTCAAGATATGAGGTGCGAATTGTATTATATTGTCAGTATAAATACAATTACCTCAAAGTGGTCTTGTTCAATACACACAAAGTGTACTAACACAGTGAGTTAAAACTATACACTTTTTTTATAGTCAAGATAAACCTGCTAAAACAATGTGTTATGGTCCTATTGGTGGTGTGTCCAATTCCACGTAAGACTGTGAACTAAATAATTATATTCTACAAGAATCGATAATTTGATCTTCTATGTGTAAGCCAACTCTACACACTAGATTATCTATTATGTGGAGTAAGAGACGCCCATGCATAATATGATATGATATAATACAAATATTGCCCATAATTATTCTCATCAAGAAAATGAATAACTATTCAAATATTTCAAAATAAATATTAATCAATTACACAAAGTCATGACTTTTAGTATAAAACCCTAATAGTATGGTAGGATGCCGGACCTTGATTTTATAGGTGGGGTGGTCCTTGATTCGAGAACCCAGGCGGACCCTGAGATGGTCCACCTTGCTCTTGGTTTCGCCAACTGAAATTGGGGTGATTTTTCCATCATGAGTTATAGGTGTTGGAATAAAGAGAGTTATATGGCTTTTGGCTTTGGTTCAAGACGTTCACTTCAGCTGACTTAGTGTTATGCAAAACTTCTTTAAAAGCTGGAATAGTAGGACACTCCTGGGTGGAATGTCCTTGGACATCATAGATAATACAGAGTTCGACTCGACACTCCCTGGATTTTGTTTATCTCCAACTTCTCCAATTTTTTAGTGATTTGGTCCAGTTTTCTATGGAAATCTAGTTTGTCTCGTAACACATACTTGCCTTGCCCACTTGGGTTAGGCATAGTGTTCCTGGCGGGTCGCTCGTTGGGATCAAAGTAATTCCAATAATGGTTATTCTCAGCTAGGTCATTCAGGTGTTGAATAGCCTTAGAAGGTGTTTGTTCATGAATGTATCATTGCACATCATGTCAATAAATTGACGGCTATGGGTAGAAATGCCCTCGTAGAAGAATTCGACAATTTGCCAATCTTTGTAGCCATAGTGTGGTACGGCATTCAAATACTCCTTATAACTCCCCCAACAGTTATAGAAAGATTCATTGGGTTGTTCTGAGAAATTTTGAATTTATTTTTTAAGAGCTGTCGTTCTATGCATTGGGAAAAATTTCTTGAAAAAATCTTTTTGCATTTCTGTCCAGGAAAGTATGGAGTTTGGTCAAAGTGACAAAAACCAAGTCTTGGCTTTGTCTTTCAAAGAAAATGGAAATAGTTTTAATCTGGCAAATTCAAGCTGATCATGGGAAGGACACATGGTATTGACAATTTTCTCAAATTCCCTAACATATTGGTAGGGATTTTCTTATTTTCGTAAAACCATGAAAAGTGGGGACTAAATGTAGCATGTTAGGTTTTACCTTGAATTGATTCAATTGCGGAGCTGGTCTGGCAGGTTCTATGCATGTGGAACTATAGTACGCATAGGATTCAGATATTCTTTTATTGTTTTCATGTTTCCTCCTTCATTTTCAGCCATGGTGTCAGTAGGATGAAATTGAACTCTCACAAGGCGATGTGTGTTATAAAGGTTCATGCACTTAAATGATATATCCAAATGGGTATCTAGCACAAATCAAAACTTTAAAACAAAAGCAAACTGAAATGAGAAAAATATATACAAGTACAAAAACTTGTTACCACTTGGTTACTGTAGCGTCCCCGGCAACGACGCCAAAAACTTGACCGGTCCTAACTTGGTATGTCGTTGTGATGGTGGGCATGGTTAGAATTTACAAAAGTGTGAACTTTTCTTTTTTCTTTTGGATTGTACAGTAGTGAAGTGCAAGTATCGATCCACGGGGAGGTTGTTTCCTTAGTTGGTAACGCTTTCGTACTGATCCTTAGTGTTTACGAAGCCACTCCTTTTAATTTGGATTTTAAGGATTCAAATCTAAAATAAAACACTAAACACGAAATATTGTTAATGGCAGAAAACAGTCGTAGTCATGGGAGTTACTTCTTCTCTAACTTGAACATAGGATATCTCTTTCTTACTACTCAATCTAAGAATCAAATCTTTATAACCTTGGTTGGAAAATTACTCTTTGAACTCTAATTATGAATACGATATGCAAAAAGGTAGGCTTTGTCCTCTAGACAATGAGTTTAGATATGAAGGATATGGAACCAAGCATTTGATATACCAGAATTGATTTTGGGCATAACCAATCAAGGCGTTAACACTCCATTCTAGGTTCTGAGATTAAAACTTCACTCACCTTCTACATGCTATGAGAATTATTTGAAAAGATAATCATGCTCAAGCCATAAGATAAAAGTCATCCCATGACTAGGCCTTCTAAATTTATCCTAGCATACTTAAGATAAAAATTGCAATAGAAAGAGAAGAAATGGAAAACATCTTCTAAATTGAAATTGGAATTAGAACTTTTATTTCAAATGAAAAAGTATGCTAAGGAAATGAAAATACAATATGGGATCAGCTTGCAACTTGCTATTAGAAATGAAGAGTACCAGGATTGAACGATAACTTTCTAACTCTCTATTTAGCTATCTCTCATTCTCTAATATCGAAACTTCTATCTAAATTGTGTTTCAAAAATCTCTATATAAAACTGTCAGGGAGTCCTCCTTTTATAGAGCTAACTTCCCTCCTTCTTGAATAAAAATCATCCTGATCAAAAACCTTACTTAGCCTCTAAGTTTTGCTGAAGAGGCAACTTCCATCATTACTAGGCCCTTGGTTTGGTTGAAGCAAGCTTGTTTGATTGGTCCATGCAGAGGTCGAATTCCTTAAAAATTGGTCCCCAAAAAATTGGCTGAATGATCCAAAAAAATCATTTGAAAAGTAAAAAAAAGTGGCTGGTTTGCGAACAGAACATCTTGACATTACCGAGAAACATCCGGATGTTTCCATCCTCTACCTTCTTTTCAGTCTGTCTTCCAAACATCCGGATGTTTGTAGGGATCATCCGGATGTTTTTGCTCTCTATCTTTTGGCCTTGGCAAGGTATCTTCCAATCATCCAAATGATTCTGCTCTCTGATTTTTGGGTCCATCTTTGGTCAGGCACGTCATCCAAATGTTTAACAGTTTCATCCGGATGTTTTTGGTTTTTGGTTTCTAGCACCAGTTTCAACATCACTTACTTAACTTTTTGGGCGCTTTCTTACTTCTTTCCCGGGTCTCAATTGCGCTAACACTTTGCTCTGACCTCAGGATGACTTTATCGATCATTCGGAAGTCACGAAGACTTCCTAGAGTATCCTTTTAATCTATTTTTCATACAACAAGGAGAAACATACCTTACATGCAATATCATATAAAAACGTAGAATGTAACATCCCGTCCCACATTAAAAGTCTACATGGGTGATCTTAGGTATATGTAATGAGCCACGTAAACTACTACTAATGACTTGGGCTTAAGTATTTTGGACTACATGGTTAGGCTCCAACAAGTTATTGGGCCAATAGTATACATGGAGTTACATAGAACTAATCATGAATACAAGTCTAAAACTACTTTGCCAAGTTATAGGATATGCAAATATGTGTGGTAATCACTCATGCATAATTTCAACGGTTTTGCACCATGGGCAGCCCACATCAGGGACCCTATAGTAGAGTTCACGGTCTACCCTGACCGTCGGGTCACCTCTAAACCCGATAGTTTCACGGTATTTCATTGAACGAATTACAAATGTCACGCCCTCAAATTTCAACATAAGATTAATAGATTTAATTATAGCAAAAGCCACTTAAGTCTCGCCCGATAACCAAAAGTCCATTTGTCATACACCAAGATGTTTCAAGTTCTTACAATTCATAAAAGTTGATTTCAAAATATTATATTGAGGTCAGGACATTTAGTAAACCAGAGCTATGATACATCTTTTCAAAAAGAGATGAGTAAAATATGTTAAATAACTCCACGGGTATAGCTCCTAGAATGTCATGCAAAAATCCAAGCACTTCATGCCAAATTCCAAACTAAGTGTCGGGGATTGCACTTGAAAAAAACAAATAAGGGTTGAGCCAATAAGCCCAGTAGAGAAATTCTGTACAAATCTTACGTGAAGATGGAATGTCATGGTATAGGACGTAAACAACAGTTTATAACTTCAATGAATTGTTACAAGACATGTTAAGTTTTAACCAAGACATTTCCAAATCGGAATCCCATTCATGGGAGGCTCATTTCACATAAATGTTCTCATCATTATCTGGTAAGGCTTTCGAATTCACATGGCTAGTATTCTCGTAGGATCCTAGTTTCATTTTCTAGCAATCCCGTCGGATGTCTAGTTCATAGCATTCCTAGCCTTCCCATCAGGAAGTCTATTTCACAATATACCTAGCCTTCTGTCGAGAAGTCTAGTTCATAACGTTCCTAGCCTTCCCCTTGGGAAGTCTAGTCCTCAAATTTTCAAAGCACAACACACATCATGGAGCACATCCACTCGTCTGATACATGAATCATGACTTAGAGTCAGATGAATAAGATGCACAATTGCTATTAAATAATTCATATCACACTCTTCCACATGATTTACATGGGATCAAGCAATCCAAGATGATACGCATTCAACTAAGAACACCCAACATGTAGCTAAACACACTCAAACTCTTAACACAAAGGGTAAATCTACAATATACCAATAACAAGCCAGAAACAAGTAAGAGAAGTAAGAAAATCCCTACCACAAGAGGAAAAATCTAAGCTTTGAGCTCAAATGGTGAGCCCTAGCTTTAATGGTGTAATGATGCTCAACCAAGCCCTCTCCAAGCAAGAATCCTCCTCCAAATGCTTGAAATCAAAGAGAAATGAAAGATCCTTGAAGGAATTTGAGAGATATGGGGGATTAAATCTTGTATTTGGGTGGGAAGGAGGTAAAATGAGGGTTTTCTAGAGAGAGAAAGAGAGAAATTTGGGTTTAAGATGAGTTTGTTGTGTTTAATAAAAATCTGGTTCATCAGATTTAAAAACGCGTATACACCCGCTACCGGTCACGGGAAATAGGGCATAGAGCCTGACCAGTCATGGCCACTTGCTAACAAAAACTTAAAAAGAACTCCCACCCGCTTGACTGGTCACCCACAAGGAACGTGGAAGTCTGACCGATCACCCAGCTAATTGACCACCGATTTCACCCGCGTGACTGGTCACAGGAAAGAAACGTGTGAGCTTGACCGTTCATGCCTACTCTACTAACCAAAATTTCTATGTCACGTAACTGGTCACGCTGGCCATGCTCATGCCTTGACCAGTCACCCTAAGTCCCCTATTTCCTCTTATCCGCTTCACCAAAACTCGTCCAAATCCTCATTCATTTCATCTGACGTTTGTCAATTTCCATTTCAATCACCATAAGATATTTTTAAATATTAAAATAATACGATTTCTTACATCCTCTCCCCTTTAAAGAAATTTTGCCCCCAAAATTTTAAAAGGACTATATTGTCGACAATTTATAATCACATCAAACCCATGTACTCTGCATGCGATGAACAATGAACAAGTCAATGCATTTTGAATCAACTATGTTTATTTTAATGCCACAAGTCTATCAACATAACAAGTCCAGGGACTATATCAATCCAATTAATAAACATGCCTTAAATAATGCTCGATTGCATACTAAACACCATGATTGAACAAATCCTACAATTTGGTGTCATACATCAACAAGTTCATGCATCAACAATGCCAATTTGCCAAGTAAAGTTTATGACCTAACAAGTCTACTCAAATCGAATTCAAACCAGGAAAAACATAGCCAACAAGCATATTACAATAGTCAGTCAAACCCTAAACAAATTTGGGTATTTCTCTCGCACTTTGTCTTCTCGTTCCCATGTCGATTCCTCTCGGCCCTGATTACTCCACAACACTTGTAGTAATGGAATAGTCTTACCTAGTAGCAATTGCTCACGAGTATCAAGAATACGCATCGACTCTTCTTCATATGAGGCATCGGCTTCTAAATCAAATTGGGACCACTCAAGTACATGAGACGGGTCCGGTTCATACTTTCTCAACATTGACACGTGGAAAACATCATGCACACCCGATAGTCTTGGTGGTAGGGCCAAACGGTACGCCGTTTCGCCAATTCTCTCGATAATGTCAAATGGCCCAATATATCGTGGCGGAAGTTTTCATTTCCACCCAAAACGCGACAAACTCCTCCGTGGTGACACTTTCAAGAACCCATGGTCTCCAACTTCAAATGACAAAGGGCAACGATGACGGTCGGCGTAATTCTTTTGCCGGTTTTGAGCGGTAAGCAGTTTTTGACAAATCAACTTGACTTTCTCGGTAGTCCTATCTCGTGTGGCCACAAGCATTGACGAATCGTTTTCATGCTTTCGGCAGTCTCACCAATCAACTCCGGGCCCACAATGGTGGCCTCCCCTAACTCCCTCCGACATATGGGCGATCTACAGGGCCTACCATACAAGGCCTCGAAAGGTGTCATCTCGATGCTAGATTGGTAACTGTTGTTGTAACAACCCATGTAAACAACTGACCCAGCAACTTATTGAAGCCTAACCACGTGGCCCAAAATACTTAAGCCCAAGTTGTTAGTAGTAGTTTACATGGTTCCTTATATACCCTGGATCACCCATGTAAACTTTCGATGTGGGACGGGACATCACAATCTCCCCACCTTTAAGACCTTGTGTCCTCGCAAGGGATTCACACTAGAGTCACCATGGCCTAACCCCAGGTCTGTTCCCTAGTGACCAAATAAAGTCTGGACTGCACACTCGATCGTGTACATGGGTCGCTCTGATACCATTTGTAATGATCCATGTAAATCACTGACCCAACAACTTGTTGAAGTCCAACCACGTGGCCCAAAATGCTTAAGCTCAAGTTGCTAGTAGTAGTTTATATGGTTTCTTATATACCCAGGATCACCCATGTAAACTTTCGATGTGGGACGGGACATCACAATTTTGTAACGACCCGAATATTTTGAGATTTATTTTTTATATATATTCAATATTTTTTATTCAGATTAGTAAATTATTTTTCTAATTGATTATTTGAATTTTTACTCGTGTATATCCCTTTATTTTCGCTTTGTTCAGGTTCGTTGAACCTTTAGGGAGAATTATCTAATTTATTCTTTATATTAGATATTATATTTTTATGATTATTAAGTTTTTATTCATTATTATCCTAATCGATAATTATTATAGTTTTTAAATCCCTATTAAACTCTATCTCTTTGTAGTTTGATCCTAGTAGGATTCCGAATCATATTTTTTCTATTTAAGCAACCATTGTCCTCTCTAAATTCACTTTCTATCAATTTCAATTTTTATTGCGCGTCCTAAATATTTGCGAGGTAGTTTTTGAATTCGCGTGTGCCCTATTTCTTATTTATTTTTGCCCAGCCGTACTCTCTCTACTCTCTCTCTTCCTTTGGCTCTTTTCTCTCTCCCCTAGCCGTACACCACCCTTCCCCCCACTGTTTTATTTTGTATTTTTATTGTTTATTATTCCACTTACAATTTGTCTTCCTTGTTTTAATAATATTTTTGGTTATTTATATTATAGTATTGCATTATCGGATCTTGGTGCGGTGGTTGATTTTCTGAGTTTCTCAGTAGAGCATTATTCGTCAGATCGAGGTAGGAAATGTCGGATCGAGCGCTACATATATATGTGATTTATGAGTAGATTTAATTTGTGTTCGATGATTGTGTAGGGGATATGAATTGAATCCTTAATAATTAATTATTGGAGTAATTATGTGTATCCGATTGGGTGAATTAATCAAGTTGAGAATTTAATAAATATTAGGTGTCAGATTGAGATTGTATCTGAACCATAAGAGTGCTATATATTTAGTATATGTGACGATCCGTGATTTAATTTAATTTAGTTGATAAATTAAAGAACTATTACTTGTTTAGACCGATTTGTATGATAGGGCGCACGAACGTTGTATGTGACTTAGATTTGATAGATGTTGATGATATCACATGATTTTAGTGATTTTAATTTATGCTCGTTGCACGTTTAATTGAAATCACATGGTGAAATTTTATTATTGCATGATGAGCATGACAGATGAGCATTGTGCATGCATGCATGGAAATGAAAAATTAATTGAACGACAGGGTTAGATGGTCTCATTATTGCGATAATGAGTAATAACCAGAAGAATTTGGAATTGTGGTGGATTATGGGGGATTGCGAGACCCCGATGTTGTGATACCGATGAAGGAGATTGCGAGACCCTAAGGTTGTAATTTGGCTGAGAGAGATTATGAGACCTCGACGCTGCGATACCGATGAAGGGGATTGCGAGACCCTGGGGTTGTAATTTGGCTAAAGAGGATTGCAAGACTTCGATGCTGTGATACCAATGAAGGGGATTGCGAGACCCTGAGGTTGTACTTTTGATATGGGGGATCACGAGACCCCGATGGAGATAATAATAATAAAAAGATACTGAATGCGGAAAGTTTTATGCATGACATTGCATATTCATGTTTATGCACGACATTGCATATTTCGTGCTTGTTTATTATTCTTTATATGCTATATAGAACTATTATCATGTATTTTTATTTGTAAATTATGGGTAAGGTTAGACTTTTCTACTGAGTATTAATCACACATTTGGAGCGATTTCTTGGCCCCTGGTATTTCACACTAGGTTTTGAGGGACAGGTTGAGTCGGAGCGTAATTTGAAAGCTCAGGAGACTAAGAAGGACGAGATGAATGTACCAGAACCATGACTGTACTAATAACAGTCCGATAGTTTGACCTAGGTTGTCCCCTTAGTTGCTTTTAATTAATGATAATTTATTACTAGAGTTATTAGTTTTCAAAACTATTTAATGAACTAAATTTTGGGTTGGTTGTTTTGCTGATAATTAATAAATATTTTAAAATTGGGCCCTTTGCTTTTAAATTGAAAATTATTTCGCTGCTTAAATAATATTTTAATATTTTAATTATAATGTACCATAAAAATATGGGGCGTTACAGTTGTTATATGCAAACTCAACAAGTAATAAATGATCCTCCAAACTACCTCAAAAATCCAAGACACAAGCTCGAAACATATCCTCTAAAATCTGGATTGTTCGTTCCGATTGTCCATCTATTTGTGGGTGATAAGCAGTACTAAACAAAAGATTTGTACCAAGCGCTGCTTGCAAACTCTGCCAAAATCATGCAGTAAACCTCGATTTCGGTCGAAAACTATGAACACAGGAATTCCATGGAGGCGGATAATCTCACGAATATACAAATGGCTAAGTTTCTCCATGGAATCAGTCACTTGAATAGGTACAAAATGAGCGGTTTTCGTCAAACGGTCAACAATCACCCATATTGCATCATGCCCTTTCGGTGATCTTGGCAAACCAGTAACAAAATCTATGGTCACATTCTCCCACTTCCACTCAGCCATAGGCAGTGGTTGCAATTCCCCAACGGGTCGCTGATGTTCGGCTTTTACTTGCTTGCACGTAAGACACCGTGATATAAATTTTACCACATCTTGTTTCATCCCAATTCACCAAAATTATCGACGCAAATCATGGTACATCTTTGTGCCTCCCGGATGAATGGCTAAAGGCGAATGGTGAAACTCTCTCAAAATATCCTCCCGACACGAAACGGGCACAAATAACTTACCTTTGAAACGTAGAGCTCGATCGCATGCATCATCCATCCCTCTTTGGCACTACCACCGAACAACCTTTTTCTTAACTCATCCATTTCCTCATCGTGTTGTTGGGCGTCAACCACCTGAGTTGATATCGTCGATTTCATTGTCAAATTGCACAACATTACCCCTTCCCGGACTTCCTCAAAGTATGTGGCATAAAATCCCAAGTCTTGCATCATTTTCCACTCCCAAATCACTAGGTTCGCTAGATGAGTCAATCTCCTACTCAGTGCGTCAGCTACCACATTTGCTTTTCCCGGGTGATATTGCAAATCAAAGTCATAGTCTTCCATGTTCTCTATCCACCAACGTTGTCGTAAATTCAACTCCTTTTGAGAAAATAGATACTTCAAGCTTTTGTGGTCGGAGAAAATCTCAAACTTCTCACCGTACAAATAATGTCGCCAAATCTTCAAGGCAAATACAATTGCTGTGAGTTCTAGATCATGAGTGGGATAATTTCGCTCATGTGTTTTTAAATGTTGCGATTCATAGGCCACCACCTTGCCCGATTGCATCAAAACACACCCAAGTTCTTCTCTGAAAGCATCATAATAGACTGAGTATCCCACTCCTCACTCTGGAACAATCAAGATCGGAGCGTTGGTCAAATGCTTTTTCAACTCCTCGAAAGCCTTTCCACAAGCCTCATTCAACACAAAACGAATTATCTTGCGTGTCAAACGAGTCATCGGAGCTACTTGGACGGAAAAAGTCAAGAACAAAACGGCGATAATACCCAGCCAATCCTAGGAAGCTTCGAATTGTAAAAATATTCTTCAGTTGAGGTCAGTACCTTCCCAGGGTCAACGGACACACCATTCTTTGAAACCACATGCCTTAAGAACTTAATTTCGGACAACCAGAATTCACACTTGCTAAGTTTAGCATACAGGTTGTGCTCTCTCAAAATTTTTAAAACAACTGCAAGATGTCACGCCCTCAACATTTAACATAAACAAAACACTTAATTATAACCAAAATCCTCACAAGTGACATTAATCACCCCAAAAGTCATTGATCGAGAACCCAAATGTTCCAAGTTTTATCGGTCTACAAAAGTCACTTCAGAAAGTTACATTGAAATCAATACATTCAAGTTAAGAGTTGAGTTATGATACATCTTTTTCAAAAATAGATAACAAGATGTTAGGTAACTCCAAGAATGCGAATCATAGAATGCCATGCAAAAATTTCAAGCACTCCATGCCAACTTCGAGCTAAACATCAGGAACTGGGCCTGAAAAACAAATAAGGGTTGAGCTGACGAGCTAGTAGAGACATTCTGTGCAAATCCTACGTGATAATGGAGTGTCATGGTATAAGAGGTAAACAACAATACTTAACTTCAATGAACTATCACAAGATACGTTGAGTTTCAACTAGGTTATTCCTAAATTAGAATCCACTCGTCGGATACTCTTTTCACATAATTATACTCATTGTCATCAAGTAACACTTTCAAATTTGCATTAGCAATATTTCATGCCTAGTATCCTTGTACGATCCTAGTGCCATTTTCTAGCAATCTCGTCCAGGAGTTTAGTTCACGACGTTCCTAGCCTCTCCATCGAGAAGTCTAGTTCATACATCATTTCTAGCATCCCCTTTGGGGAGTCTAGTTCACAATACTCCTACCATTCCTATCGGGGAGTCCAGTTCACCGCATTTCTAGCCTTTCCATAAAGAAGTCTAGTTCACAATACTTTCAAGCACAACATAAATCATGGAGCACATCTACTCCTTTAATATATAGATCATAACTTAGAGGGATCATACCACACTCTTTTAAGTGAATAACATGGGATCTAACACTCAACGTGTCACCCATTCAAGCAATAATAACCCAACACATATTCACTCATACTCAAACCCTTAGCACAAAGGATAAATGCATAATACACCATTAAAAAGTCATAAAAAAGTAAGAAAAGCAAGAAAATTCCTACCTCAAGAAGAAAATCTAAGTTTTGAGCTCAATGGGTGATGCACTAGTTTTAATGGTGGAATGGAGTTCAACCAAGCTCTCTCCAAGCAAACTTCACCTCCAAATGCTTGAAATCAAAGGAGAAATGAAGGATCCTTGAAGGAATTTGAAAGATATGGAGGTTTGATCTAGTGTTTTGGGTTGAAGACATGAGAAATGAGGGTTTCTTAGAAAGAGAAGGGGAAAAAAATTGATTTCGGGGTGTAGGAATTGTGTACAAAAAATTTTAGTTTCGCACTTTAAAAAGTGCGTTTATACCTGCGTGATCAGTCACAGAAAATAGGCCAGAGGCCCTGACCAGTCACGCGGAGCTGCTGACCAAAATTTGAAAACAACCATACCCGTGTGACCAGTCACCGGGGTGCTACTGACCAAAAATTTTCACCTTTTTTTTATTATATTTATTTATCCTTTTCCTCTTTATCAAAAGTCATCCAAATCATCATTCATCTCATCCAACCCGTATCGATACCTATTTTATTCACCGTAAAACATTTTTAAGCATTGAAATAGGGGTCCTTACACAAGATGAGACTGGTGCTCTTCCTCTATAAGCGAATAGATCAATATGTCATCAACAAAAATCATGAAAAATCTATCAAGGTACAAGTAGAAAATACTGATTCATAAGATCCATGAATGTTGCTGGTGCATTTGTCAGCCCGAATGGCATAACCACAAACTCATAATGCCCATAGCGTGTTCGAAAAGCTATTTTCAGAATGTCTTCCTTTCGGACCCTCAACTGGTGATAACCCAATCTCAGATCGATCTTAGAAAAGCATGTCACTCCCTGAAGTTGGTCAAATAAGTCATCAATTCTTGACATCGGGTACTTGTTCTTCACGGTAACGCAGTTTAGTTTATGATAATCAATACATAGTCGCAAAGATCTATCCTTTTTCTGTACAAATAAAGCTGGTGCTCCCCATGGAGATGTACTAGGATGAATAAATCCTAAATCTTGCAACTCCTGTAATTGCACCTTCAACTCTTTCAACTCAGTCGGCGTGAAACGATAAGGAGGTATAGAGATAGGTGTGGTGCCCAGAAGGAAATTGATGGTAAATCAGGTCTCTCTTTCTAGAGGCAAGCCAGGCAACTCAACAGGAAACATATCCAAAAAATCTCGAACCACTAAAGGTAGCTCTCCACGGTTTGGCGTATCTTCATCTAACATTAAACTAGCTAGAAGTGCAAAGATAGACTCCCGCTCTCGAGATCCCCACAAGTAAGGCTCCAACGGCTCTCGTCGTTCCCCAAAGAAATCAAAACAACCCTCTTCAGCTGAGCAAATGCGGATTTGACGCTTGAAACAGTCGATGGTCGCATGATAGGTAGACAACCAGTCCATATCCAAAATAATGTCAAACCCCGACATGTCTAAAACAATAAAGTCAAAAGTGAAATGATGGTCGAGGATAACAAGATCACAAGCTCTACAAATACAACTAAGCGGCGATCTACCTCCAAAAGGAGTCTCAACAAACAAGGATGGGTTAAGGTGGTCAGTTTCTAGTTCCAATGTACGCACAAACGATGTAGCAATGAATGAATGTGATGCTCCAAAATCGAATAAAACTCTAGCAAAAGAGTTAAACAATAGAAATGTACCCCTCACAACCGATGTCTCGGCACCCTAAGTAGTGGGTTGTGAAATTGTTGAGGCAATATTAAAGACTCTGCCCTGCGCATGATGGCCCTGGCCATACCCACCTCATTGTTCGGAACCTTGAGGAGGTGCCAAGGAACTTGCTCCTCTATCACCCTGTGAGCCTTGCACTGAAGTAGTATGTCGGTAATTAGGTTGCTGCTGCCTCTGACTGCCCCCAAACTGTTGCTGCTGCTTACGACCCTGTCCTGGTCTGGGTTGCTGTACTGACCCTACCTCATTGCATACTCTTGTGTGCCAAGGACAACTTCTAGCCATATGTCCAGTGGCGTAAAACACTGACTACGAATGTGACCAGGTTGGTTACACCGGTGACACACAACAAGTGGCCTCAAAGTATTATTCCTAGAGTCGGAGTGAGAATGTGGCCTAAGATTTGAGTGACCCTGTGGAGGCTAAAATTGCTCCCTCTGTCGTTTGCGCCCCTGACTCCCAGAACTTTCAGAAGATGATGAATTTCGCACAAAATTCGATTGCCTAGGTTCCCAAACTCTAGAACTCCGTTGTGCCTCCCTAGGCAACTCCACATTCTTTGCACACTCAACAATTTCATCAAAATTCATCTTGTGCTGGCTCACTACAAGTCTCTTCACCAAGGAGTGAAGACCCCTCTCAAAACGACGACACTTATAATCTTCTGAAGTTACCAACTTCGGTGCATTGCGGGATAAGGTCTGAAAGTTCGCAGCATATTCCGACACTGTCATGTTCCCTTGCTCCAACCTCTCAAATTGTACTCGTAGCTGCTCACGATAAGATTTGGAAAAATATCGGCTTTCAAATAAAGATTCAAATTTAGCCCAAGTAATGTCCTCCACACCTGGTTCATCAACTGTAAAGGCCCGTATTTTTAAAAATAAAAATAAATCGTGAATAATATAATTCTGAATATTAAAATTCAATCAAGAATTATTTTACACTGTCATGTGTAAATTTGTATGGTAAATATATATGAATAAATTTATGCATACATGTAGTATTATTTACATATAGTATGTCTACATATACACACATATGTGCTCATTAGAAACCTAAAATCACCATTCATCTGTCAAAAGTCTACATCTTGTAAAGATATTTTCGTGTATACTCATTACATGTACACCTATACATATACATATGATGATCATATTATACACTCCCAAAATATAATCTAAGATTTTATACTAACCTTTTTTATTAGAAAACCTAGACATTTTAATTCAAGTATAATTTAACCTTTAACTATTTGATTTTGTCAAAATTATTTTCCTCCAACTTATTCACTTATCTTATAAATCTAGAAACCATGAGTCATCCTATCTCCTCTCTCCTAAACATCTTAGGGAGAAGTCTAAAGGGTTAAGATGGAACTCTAAAATGGTAAAGTGTACATCTAAGATCTAAACACTTAGTACATATTTATGTTACTCTTCTTTATTTGACTTCTCAATATCTCTTTCACAATTATATTTATCCCATATGACACCTCATTCCTTCCTTTCTTGACCTTGGTAGTCCCTTTCACACTTATTCACACTTATATTTATCTCATATGCATACACCTCATTCTTCCCTTTGTTGACTTTAATAAATCTCTTTCACACTTACATTTAGATTCATATGCATAGAAATAGACATGTGTGGCTATACATTAAACCTAACCCATGTAAGACATACCAAAATCATATGAGTCAAATCATGTACTCCTAAAAGCTCCAACTTGTGCACTTAATTTTCAAATCAAATCTAATGACTAGTCTAGTGATCTATTAGACATTCCATTCATTTAATGCTTGATCTTAACCAAATAATCTTCTAACTTTCTCAACCATTGATCTTGATGGATAAACCCTAACCGTTAGATGTGCTCCCTAGATATTTTTCTAAACTTTGCCTATAAATACAAAACTCATTCTTCTATTATTTTACACACTTTGAAACCTTGAGATGAAGAAAATCTAGAGAGTAGCAGGAATTCTCAAGTGTTGTGAGAAAATCCTAAATGAAGGAGAATCAACCATTTTTAAGGAGACAACCAAAGCAACCATCTTTTCAACCCTTAAGCTCTCACTGAGTAAGTTTTCTATAACTTACTTTCTAGTTGAATAATTAGTCTTTAACCCAAAACCTCTCCAAATATTATGGAGTATGATGAAAAGGTGGAAGAAATCGGTTTTAACCCTTGCGGATGCGACCTTTTACTAATTTGCCTACATATGCTTGGTTGCTATTTTTAGTTTAGCATGTTATGAGGCATGTTAGATTATTTATGCTTACATGTTTATATATGCACGTTAGTCAATCGCTCATGCTATCCATGATATTTAGATAAAATGTTATTTATTTTTGTTATGCTTTAAATTTCGTCTGTGTATTTCAAATGATATGATTTTAGCATGATATTAGAATAACTCGATGAAACAAAGCATGAATCCTGAACATAAAAGTGATTATGAAATATTGATATGAGAGTATCCAATATATGTTGATTGAAAACTTGAATAATCAAAAGATGACCCAGTTGTTGTGAATATGGATGTCGTTAGCTGTGATGCGACTTATGCCATGTTTTGACTGAACCATGAGGTGTATTTACCCAAGCATTGTCATTTAGCCAAGTCGATGTCATTAGCCGTGTTATGTTAGACAAGTTATGTACTTAGCCGTGTTATATTTGGACGTAACGTGTCATTCTTTCAATTGAGTCTAGTAGTCATGTACTTTGGTGTCGACACGTTGTCGGGAAATATAAATGTTCGGGAAACATAGTGTTTGGGAACATGTCGTACGGGATGCATGATGTTTGGGATGCATTTGGCGGGGAGTACGGTTAGCAAAATATCGGAAGCATATTCGTACGGGAACACTATACTTGGAAAAGTTGTTAAGATATGCACTTGAATAATTTGATGAAATTTGAATGAGATCATAATTGGAGACTAATGGATTTAAAGTCTATGTAAGCTATGGGATTTGAAAAATACCATCTGCTCGGGGTTTGTAATAACGCTTGGGTACGAATGATGAAACACAGAAACTCATGGTCGGGGTTATGCCCACGACGCATGGGTATGAATACTAAGATACTGAGATTATGTTTATAAAACAAGAGAAAATGATGTTACAAAATAATATTAATTTAAATTCTTATACTTAAGTATTATTGCTTTCATATATTGCTCATGTCATAATATGTTACTGTTCATTTAATATTCAAAAAGAATTTAAGGGTAGGATAACTTATTGGGCTTTCATCAGCTCATGATGCAACTTCCTTTTGCCCCTGGTATTTCATAATCAGGTAACGAAGAAGATGGAGCAGAACTGGGTTAATCAAACTATGAAGGCACGTATCTCGAAGAAGACTTGGTTGAACCGTGATTTATCTAGAATAAGCTAGTCTGCTAAAACGTTTGATAAAAAGTCTTTTGATGTAATAGTTCTTTGTTAAAAGTATTTTCATAATCGGGTTGTATCAAACTATGTTTTAAATAAAATAATGGATTTTGTTATTTTATTTCTTATATTAATGTGTCTGAAAACCGGGGCTTTACATCAACTCTAGCTGCTTGCCTAGCGGCCCTTCATGCATCATTTCTCGTCTTAAGGACAAACTTCCACCATTTATCTGCCTCCCCAATCAATTGGCATGCCACAATGTTGACCCGGAGATCATCCTCCGCTATCCTCAATGCTGTGAGTAATTTGCAAATCTCGGAGAGCCAATAATCGGCCGCGAGAAAGTCGCTACCTTCTCCGCTAAACTGAGGGGGATTAAGGCGGAAAAATTCCCCCATCGTGTCTAGAGCTCGATCGCTAGTATGGGCTCTTGAAGCCTGGTTCAGTAAATTGGCCTCGGCCAGCACCGCCACAAACTCCCTAACGAACGCACTCAGAATTATCGATGGTTCAACATTTTGCTCCACCTCTTTGTGCACTTCCTCCGCTCGCGGGATCTCTCTCTGTTGACTCACAACATCCTCTAACGGTCTCTTGCGATAACGGCCTCGACCTCGACCTCGAGGTCCACCCATTCTCACCCCACGTCTCGGAGGCATAATACTACAATGATAAAGAGAACACTATCAAAATCAAACAACTATTGCCCTCACGAGGCCAATTATCCAACAGAAATCCCTAATAAGGGTCAACAATCATATATAAGTCCATTTATGTAATATGCAATGCCAATGCATGTCAAGCACACAAGCACACACAATTCATGTCCAAATACAGAGAGTTTTGAATCCAGTGAGGCTAATTGTGACACCCCAGCCAGGTTATAGTACCAACTGTGAGGCCGGTGTCCGGGAGATGGAATCTTTGTGAGACGTTCGGATGGATGGTCATGGGTCCTAAATCGTTTGGTAGATGTAAGTTCGGTAGTATTTATAAGATTATGAACCTTTTTTGTATAAGGCCTTTTAAAGCCGTGATGACGCCAATACCAAATGGAACTTCACAGTTAAGCGTGCTCACCCTGGAGCAATTTAGGGATGGGTGAGCTACTGGGAAATCCATGGGGTTTGGGCGGCAAAAGCGGACAGTATTGTAAAAGGTGGGAGCGGGTCATTACAAATGGTATCAGAGCCTGCACCAACCGGAAATGTGGGACAAATCTGGGCCCCACACGAGGACGTGTGTTTCTAAATGGGGGAGATTGTGATTCCCCAGCTAGGCTGTACTGCCAGCTGTGAGGCCGGTGTCCGAGAGATGGAGTTTTAGTGGGACGTCCGAATAGGTGGTCAAGGGTCCCACATTGCTTGGTGGATGTAAGTTCGGTAGTATTTATAAGATTATGAACCTTCTTTGTACAAGGTCTTTTAAAGCCGTGATGGCACCAACACCAAATGAAACTTCACAGTTAAGCGTGCTTACCCTAGAGCAATCTAGGGATAGGTGACCTACTGGGAAGTCCATAGCGTTTGGGCGGAAAAAGCGGACAATATTGTACAAGACGGGAGCGGGTCGTTACAAAAAGCCTCCCCACGGTCTCAAGGTTTTCTAACCTAAGCTCTGATACCAAGTTGTCACGCTCTCAAATTTCAACATAAGATTAATAGATTTAATTATAGCAAAAGCCACTTAAGTCTCGCCCGATAACCAAAAGTCCATTTGTCATACACCAAGATGTTCCAAGTTCTTAAAATTCATAAAAGTTGATTTCAAAATATTACATTGAGGTTAGGACATTCAGTAAACCAGAGCTATGATACATCTTTTCAAAAAGAGATGAGTAAAGGATGTTAAATAACTCAACGGCTGTAGCTTCTAGAATGTCATGCAAAAATCCAAGCACTCCATGCCAAATTCCAAACTAAGTGTCGGGGACTGCACCTAAAAAAAATAAATAAGGGTTGAGCCAACATGCCCAATAGAGAAATTCTATACAAATCTTACTGAAGATGAAATGTCATGATATAGGAAGTAAACAACAGTTCATAACTTCAATGAATTGTTGCAAGACATGTTAAGTTTTAACCAAGACATTTTCAAATCGGAATCCCCTTCATTGGAGGCTTATTTCACATAATTGTTCTCATCATTATCCAGTATCGCTTTTGAATTCACATTAACGATGTCACATGCCTAGTATTCCCATAGGATCCTAGTTTTATTTCCAAGCAATCCCGTCGGATGTCTAGTTCACAGCATTCCTAGCCTTCCCATCTGGAAGTCTGGTTCACAATATACCTAGCCTTCCTATCGAGAAGTCTAGTTCATAACATTCCTAGCCTTCCCCTCGAGAAGTCTAGTTCACAATATACCTAGTTTTCTATTGAGAAGTCTAGTTCACAATATACCTAGCCTTCCTATCGAGAAGTCTAGTTCATAACATTCCTAGCCTTCCCCTCAGGAAGTCTAGCCCTCAAATTTTCAAAGCACAACATACATCATGGAGCACATCCACTCGTCCGATACATGAATCATGACTTAGAGTCATATGAATAAGATGCACAAGTTCTATTAAATAATTCATACCACACTCTTCCACGTGAATAACATGGGATCAAGCAATCTAAGATGATATGCATTCAACTAAGAACACCCAACATGTAGCTAAACACACTCAAACCCTTAACACAAAGGGTAAATCTACAATATACCAATAACAAGCCATAAACAAGTAAGAGAAGTAAGAAAATCCCTACCTCGAGAGGAAAAATCCAAGCTATGAGCTCAAATGGTGAAGTCCTTACTTTAATGGTGGAATAGAGCTCAACCAAGCCCTCTTCAAGCAAGAATCCTCCTCCAAGTGCTTGAAATCAAAGAGAAATGAAAGATCCTTGAAGGAATTTGAGAGATATGGGGGATTAAATCTTGTATTTGGGTGGGAAGGAGGTGAAATGAGGGTTTTCTAGAGAGAGAAAGGGAGATATTTGGGTTTAAGATGAGTGTGTTGTGTTTAATAAAAATCTGGTTCGTCAGATTTAAAAATGCACATACACCCGCCTGACCGGTCACGGGAAATATGTCATAGAGCTTGACCAATCACGGTCACCAACTGACTAAAACTTAAAAAGAAGTCCCACTCGCCTGACCGGTCATGCACAAGGCATGCAGAAGCCTGACAGGTCACCCAGCTGATTGACCATCGATTTAACCCGTGTGACTGGTCACAGGAAAGACACGCGTGCGCCTGACCGGTCACGCCTACCGACCAAAATTTCTGTTCCGCGTGGCTGGTCATGCCAGCCATGCTCATGCCTTGACTAGTCACCTAAGCCCCCTATTTCCTCCCTCCTGTCCGCTTCACCAAAACTCATCCATCATTCATTTCATCCGACGCTTGTCAATATATCCATTTCAATATATCGTTGCAAGATATTTTTAAACATTAAAATAATACGGGTTCTTACAACAAAGACTCCAAGTCGAGTTCACAGGCTGCTTCGACCTTTGGGCCATCTCCTACCCATATCCGACATTCATGCATGCTCATATGTACTAGTACTACCCAACTCTAGACTTAAAAAGTAGCCATAAATGGATTGAAAACAAAAAACATATCGGAACTTTAAAAATAAACTTTTTGTTTTTCTACAAGTCGCTTGAGCCACCAGGAGCTCGCTCAAATGGCCAAAAAAAACCTACTTTTCAAAACAAACTGCCAAAAATTTAAGGAGGTCACTCAAGCACCCTACAGCTCGCTCGAGCAGCCTAGGTAAATTTTCAGAACCTATTCTGTTGAACATACCTCGTTTTTTACCTTCTTTCCTGCAAACCAAACAGTTCTATGCTCCAAATCTTTATACAACATGCATGATCAATCACACACAAACTACAATGCAATAACAATTAAACAAACGAAATCTATGTAATATTTTAATGTCATGAAATCCTATACCTTATTCCAATAAAATGCAGCAAATACTTGTGTGATTTAAAACCTCTCAAATACTCCGCGTACTAGGTTGATTCTGGGTTTTATGCAGAACTCTCAACGTCCTCTCCAACATTCTAGTTGATCACGTCGCACGAATCCTCCATCTAGGTATAGGTTCTCCCTCCTCAAGCTTTTAGGGTTTTATAGATCTCTTTTTTTAAAAAAGCTGCATATTTTAATTAAATACTTATTTTAGGGTTTCCTAATTCTTTTATAATTAAAATTCGATTACTTAGGCTAACCCCCCCTCAAATCCCTAATACCCTTACATCGGGCCGTAAAGTTCTAAACCATTAAAATAAGGCTACAATTAGAATTTTAAACTTAAAACCACGAGTTCTCGAATAACTAAAATAATAAAAACAAGAGGTCGAATATCGAGTCCTCACAATCTTTCCCTTTTAGGAAATTTCATCCTCGAAATTGTTGTCACAAGGGTGAAACAAGTCTAGATACTTAGAATGAAGCTCAGACTCTCGCTCCCATGTAGCTTCCTCGATCCCGTAATGATGCCATAACACCTTGGCCAATAGTATAGTTTTACCGTGCAAAATTTACACTCGAGTGTGTAAGATCTTTATAGATTTCTCCTCATATGTTAATATGATCCTCAACTTTCAATTCGGCCCAATCTAACACGTGACGCGTCGGGTTCATACTTACGCAACATGGACACAATGAATACGTCATGGACCCTTGACAACCTTGGAGGCAAGACTAGTCAATCTGCCACCTCGTCCATGCTTTCTAGAATTTCAAACGGCCCCGCATACCTCGATGATAGCTTCCCACTTCAATAGAACCGCATCAACCCCTTTTTTGGTGTGTCTCTCAAAAAGACATGGTTGCGTACCTCAAAAAATAGTGTCGCCTCCTATGGTCAGCGTAAATCTTTTAACAGCTCTGAGCAGTCAGTAATCGTTGTCGTATTTGAATAACTTTATCGATAGTCTGCCGAACCAAGTCAGATCCCAATACTGTACCTTCACCCACTTTAGTCCAACATATTGTCGATTTGCATGGCCTGCCATAAAGTGCTTTACACGGTGTCATCGCAATGATAGTTTTTAGTCTAAAAACTATCATTGTAGGCAAACTCTGCTAGCGCCAAATAATCCTCCCATGAACCTTGAAAGTCTAGGGCACATGCCCTCAACATATCCTCAAGGATTTGAATGGTACGTTATTGGTCGTCTGTCTAAGGATGAATGCAATATTTATTCATCCGTAAGTCTATCCCAAGCGCCTCCTGAGGATTAGACCAAAATCGAGAAGTAAACCTGGGATTGATCCTGATTCGATACAATAGACAATGGCACTCCATGTAATCAAATAATCTCTCGAATGTAAAGTCTACTAAGTGCCTCTACAGCATTTGTCACGCGGATAGGAAGAAAATGGGCGGTCTTGGTTAGTCTTTCAATAATCACCCATACTGAATTATGACCCGCTAACGACCTCAGAAGCCCAGTCACAAAATCCATAGTTACATATTCCCACTTCCACTTAGCCACTAGTAAAGACTGCAATAACCCGATTGGTCTCTAATGTTTGGCTTTTACCTGTTGACACACCAGATATTTTGACACGAATATCACAATGTCATGTTTTATCCCCTTCCACCAATACTTCTTTCGCATATCTTGATACATCTTCGTATTGCCAGGGTATCTAATGAGATAAGAATGATGAGACTCTCAAGGTACACTCTCGCAGCACAACTCGGCTACATATACCCTGCCAACAAATCTTGACCCGTTATCTGCATGAAGAACCCAACCGTTAATCTGCTCCCCTGAGCCAAACGATCTCTCACTAACTTGGCCTCCGGCTCATTCTTTTGCTCCTATATAACTCTTACTAACAAGGAAGGTTGAACCACTACATTGAACAAAGTAGCCCTGTCATTGTCGGCATTGAACTGTAGACTCTGCTCCCCGGTTACTCCCATCATATTTCACTCCTGGATAGCTACGCCAACTAGACTATGAAGTGATTTTCTACTCAAAGCATCTGCCGCTCCATTTGCCTTACCTAGATGGTATTGCAATTCAAAGTCATAGTCTTCCATGTACTCCATCCACCTCTGCTGCCTCATATTCATATCTTTCTGTGTGAAGATGTACTTAAGGCTCTTGCGATCCAAGAAGATCTCAAACTGCTCACCATATAAGCAATGTCTCCAACTCTTAAGTGCAAAGATAACTGCCACCAACTCTAGATCATGTGTGGGATAATTGCACTCATGATTCTTTAACCGCCACCATACATAATAACTCCCGTCCTGCATCAACACGCATCCCAGCCTCTCTTTGACAGCATCACAATAAACTGAATACCCCTGTCCTTGCTCTGAAACCACCAAGATTGGAGCGGATGTCAACCACTTCTTTAACTCTTAGAATAAATTCTCACATGCTTGATTCCATACAAATCGAATTCCTTTCCTAGTAAGTCGTGTCATAAGAGCTGCTAGCCGTGAAAAATTCCCAACAAAGCACCGGTAGTAACCTATTGAGCCCAAAAAGCTTCGAATTTCAAAGACATTCTTGGGTCGCTCCCAAGTCAACACTGCCTCTATCTTCGATTGATCCACTACCACTCCTATGCTTGACACCTCATCCCCCAAAAATTTCACCTTGAAAATCCAAAATCAACATTTAGAGTATTTAGCATAGAGGGAATTCTCCCTCAAAAGTTGTAGTTCAATCCTCAAGTGCTTCTCGTGCTCTTCCTCTATTGGCGAATAAACCAGTATGTCATCCACGAATATCACCACAAACTGGTCTAAGAATTCATTGAAGATCTGTTTCATTAATCCCATGAAAGGGGTTGGTGCGTTGGTCAAACCAAACGGCGTCACAACAAATTCATAATGACTATACCGTGTCTGAAATGATGTCTTGGTTATGTCTTCCTTTTTGATCCTCAACTGATGATAACCCGACCTCATATCAATCTTTGAAAATACCCGAGAATCCCTGAGCTGATCAAACAAATTGTCAATTTGAGGCATCGGTTATTTATTTTTCACAGTCACACTATTCAATTGTCGATAGTCAATACACAATCTCAAGGTCCCATCCTTCTTTTGAGTAAGTGTTAGGTTGGATGAAACCTTTGTCCATCAATTTCTGAAGTTGTATCTTCAATTCTTTCAACTCTGCTAGAGCAAATCAATAAGGTGCCACAGAAACTAGAGCTGTCACCCTTCGGAATATTAACAGTCACCCAACTCCGATAACAATCGATCGTGGCTCTATAGAAAGTTAAATAGTCCATACCCAAAATAGCGTCAAACTACTCATGACTAACAGAATAAAGTCAAAGGACAAACTATGATTGGCAGCCTCCATCTCAAAAGACCAACACACATGCTTCAAAATCACATCGCTCCCAACAAGCGTCTCAACAGACAGAACAGACTTCAATATACTGACCATTATCAAATAAGACTAGAAGAGATAAAAGAATGTGAAGCACCATTATCAAATAAAACACTAGCCCATGGGAGAGACAAAAGGAATGTACTCGAACAACCGGGGCTTCTCTTGTTCCCATTTCTGGTGCAGCAATGGTATGAGCACATTCCCTGTTCACTTGGCCGTGTTGTACCGACGAAGCTAGTTGAGCTGCCCCTACCTGCTGAATTAGTGCATAACTTTGCTGAGCTGACCCAGATGGCATAGGAGGATTCTGCGTTGAACTCCCTGTACCAACACCCTCTTTGCATCATCGGATAGTTTCGTTGCACATGTCCCTCCTTATGACATTTGAGGTAAATAATTGATCCCTTAACAACACTTGCAGTTTGCGATGACTGCGCACCCATCTGATACTCTTCCCTCTTGTGACTCGGCTGGCCACACCCAAAATAAATTATCTCTCCTCGAGGACCCCTTATTGTGGACACCACTGATGGAGCAGATACAATCTATCTCTTATAACCTTGGAATTGAGAACTAGCCTCTCTTGGTCGCTTCTTATTCCACCCCACAAATTCAGAATTGGTCACTTTCACAGCATTGTGACCTCTTGCCAACAAATCAGCTTCCACTATCATTGCGCTCTCCACAAGATTACCATACTCCCGAATTTTCAGTGATAAGACTTTCTCTCTAATTGCCTACTCAAGACCCCTCTCGAACGTCTTACATTTCAAATCCTCATCCCCCGCTATTTTAGTTGCAAAGCGAGACAAGAAAGTAAACTTTTTCTAGTATTTAGCCACTGTCATGCTACCTTGATTCATGTCATAGAACTCCCATCGAAGTGAGTCCAAAAAATAATGATTAAGGAAAAGACCCTTGAAAACCTCCCATGTCAACTCTCCAATATCATATGTAGTCTTCACCATCTTTCACCACTGATGTTCTACATATAGTGTGTCCATAGTCTTCTCGACCTCTTTGATCCAGTTGTCGGTCACAAATGGGGCAGCCCCACCGGTGAACTCAGGAGGGTTCATAAGGGCAGAACTCTCACATGGCGACCATTGCACGGGTCTCATTCCTGGGTTGGATATTCTGAGCTAACTATTATATGGCCTCAGCCATAGCCCTCACGACATCCTCTTGAATAGCAAGATCGGTGCCCCTGCAGCAGAACCCCTGCCCCGACCATGAACTCGATGGCATCTTACTATAGAAAATGACAAAACTTGCTGGCAACATAAGACAGTCAACATATATACACAAGTAAGCATGTAAAACACATAAGCACGTAAAACACATACTGAGTCATACCTTTAAGAAAGTCAAACTGGTATTCCAATTAAGTTTCTTGGACCTTCAACCAGAAGACACGATGATTAGGCACCTCTTCTAACCGGATTTCACAAGTAGTTGCATGGAACATCCGATGACAAGTCATAACAATCTAAGGCATAACTGCACATAATTATGCGGACCTCTAAACCTCTAGGACCCTAACCATGGCTCTAGATATTCGAACCATTCTCTGATACCAAATTGTCACACCCCAAACTTCTAGGGTATGAAATAAGCAATGGAACAACTCAAACTAAAACTTAACATAATCATAATTTCAATAAACTGAAATAAATCCCAATAACTGATAACCAACTATCAAGTAACCAAAAAATCCATCCTGACTAATCCGAATTCAAACGAAACAAAATAGGCCAGCAATGCCAAAACAATAAATAATTAAAGACTAAAAATATTTAACTTAATTGCTAAATATGAAAATATCTTTAAAACAAAAAATCCAATTATGCATGCTGAACCATCTTCATAAGTAAATCTTAAGTCCTTGATTCCGTATCATCACCTGTAAATTGTTAGTTTACGGAAAAAAAATAAGCTGGAGCTCGAGTGGGATGTCATATTGAAAACGTGGACATATTGAGTAAAGCATGCTTGTTTCAACATTATAGAATGCAATCAACAATAAACTAAACAACTGAATGAATAACCAATGCTATCATTCTCTCATGTGATTCATGCATTATTTTGAATATTTTGCACCGCGGGCATCCCACATCGGGGACTTTGTCACAGAGTTCACGGGCTAGCCCGACCATTGGGTCACCTCTAAACCTAGTAGTTTCACGGCCTTTCAGTGGGGGAATCACAAAGACAACAAGTCGAGTCCACGGGCTGCTTTGATCGTCAGGCTATCTCCTACTCATATCCAACATCCGTGCATGCTCATATGTACTAGTACTAACCAATTCCAGACTTAAACAGTAACCATAAATGGATTGAAAGGCAAGCAACATGTTAGAACTTTAAAAATAAACTTTATATTTTTCTACAGGTCGATCGAGCAACTAGTAACTCGCTCAAGCGGCCAAAATAAGCCTACTTTCCAAAACAGATTGCTAAAAATTTAAGGAGGTCACTGGAGTGGCCTATTGACCGAACCGGCAAGAGTGTGCGTCGTTAGGGCACCGACCCGAGTCAGTGGTTTAATTTCTTAAAATGGGACTTTCCTCAAGATATTTAAAAACGAGTATAATGGATAGTCCGGAGTATCGATCCACAGGGAAAAGAACGTTGGATTCAAGGATTTCGCAAATTGGTTTTTTCGACGTTTCGGACGTCAACCTCAAAGTTTGTTTGGTGATTTGGTTAACAATTATACTACTAAATGAGGGGAAAAACTAGATTAAGGAGTGGGGTTAAGTCCTAAAGTTTGGTCTATTCAATATTCTCGTCGGTCTATCTCTTCTCCTTATAACTCAATCTAGCCCCCGGTCTCGGGTTTTAGATCGGAAAATACTTCGATGAAAATCAGGATTTTAATTCATAAAATGGTTTTGACGGATCTTTCAAGTTCAAGGAAATGGGATCAAAAGATGAATGTAAGGACCCGGAAAATTTGAGTTTTAAAATAATTAATTTAAAGTCTATTTCGGATAAATAAATCTAATTAAGTGTGTTATATCTCGGATTATAATCATAGGACCCGAGCCCGGAGTCCTTTGTGTTATTTCGTGCGCGTATCCTTATTTGGTTATTTACGTGAGTGCCCTTGGGGCTTAAAAATCTGATCTTGTGGGGGTATAGGGGAGAAAGCCCCATTCTTCCCCAATCTCTCTCACTCCCCTTTGTGCTCCCACTTCTCTCTAGCCAAATTCACCCTTTCTTTTCACCATTTGCGAATTCCTCGAAGTTTTAGGAGCTTTGCACCGTGTCTAGCAAGGAACCAAGGCCGGATCGTGGATTGAAGCTCGGGAGGCGCGGATTTGAGCTTGGAGCACCAACCGAGCTAGGGCTTAACTCTTTGGACCAAAACTTCCACTTCAAAGCTTGAGGTAGGGATATCTACCTTGTATTATGTATATATGATGTGCTATGGTGCCTATTTCGTGGTTATTTTGATGTATTTGAAGGATTTGGCCCATTTGCAAAATCTGCGATCGCGCAGTTTTTCTGCAGATTGCGTCGGGGCATATGGACGGGGACCATGGGCGTCCGGACGGCTGGCCCAGGAAATCGGACAGAGAGGTAGTGATATTGGCGTCCGGACGGAGGTGACCGGCGTCCGGACGGGACCGGACGGGGATCGGGCGGCCATGCGTTTATGTCTTCTGATTTTATTCCTATCACGTATTATGCCGTGGGATCTCGTTAATTGGTAGTTTGACGTGAACGTGGACCGTTGGGATTTGTTATGCATGATTGAGATTATTGAATGTGATACGTATCCAATTGACTAGCATAAGTTGTTTGAGAACAATAAATGCAATACTAGCCTCCGTCGGGAGTGGTGATAGGTAAACTATGAGACTAGCTCCCGGTTGGGAATGTGCTAGGGAACGCCATGAATCGGCATTGGCTAGCCTCCGTTGGGAGATGTGCTAGGATATACGCATGACTATGGTTTGGCACGACATGGTGCATTGCCTAGCCTCCGTTGGGAGAAGTGCTAGGGTATGAATGTCTTGACTTGTGTGATTGTATCCAATTGGCATTGGATGTGAACAATGGGTCAATTGCGAGACGTGGTTGTTATATGTGTATTGGTGAACCGTGGATTGTTAATCGTGTGGTTGTGTGTGATGTATGAAAGTGATGCATGATTATACCATGTTCATTGTGCATGCCATGCATCTCACATGTACATAATCTTGGCATAGATTTTCCTACTGGGCTTGTAGCTCAACCCCTCCATTTTCAGGTACCGTAGCGGAGGAGTAGCATGGATTGCTTGGCATGACATCTTTTGAGTAGATTTGTGGAAGAAGTTATTACACATCTGCATGGACTTATTTTGGGGTAGATGTAATATAACTTCCTTATCTATTTTGTGAACTCAAGTGGAACTTTCCACCTTTTGGAAAATTGATATGTAATTGGGGCCGGTAGTGCCCCCCTTGAATTTGGAAATGATATTTGGTGAAGTAAAGGGTATTATTTTGTGAATTTATATTATGGAAATTTGGGGCGTGACAACTTGGTATCAGAGCGAGAGTTGGAATACGTTGAGACCGTGGGGAGACTTAGAGTCTCATGGGTTCAAAACTCTGTATTTTTTGAAAGGGCATGTGTGTGCTTGTGTGCATGACATTCATACGCATCATACAAACTGTTTCTTATGAATAAATATAGAATTGATGAAATGTGTTGGACTTCCGTGTTAGACATTGGCCTCATGCTATGTGGCTGTTTGACTTTGTTAGTTCTTGTACATTGTAGAGATATGCCTCGTAGACGTGGTGTGAGGTTGGGCGGACCCCGAGGCCGGAGCCAAGGCCGTGGTCGCTACCGTGAGATACCATTAGAGGATGTGGTAAGTCAGCAAAGGGAGGTTCCTCGTGCGGAGGGGATAAATGAGGAAGTGGAGCAAGGTGTTGAACCACCGGCTGCTCCGGGGGTGTTTGCTAGGGAGTTCGTGGCGGCGCTTGCCGAGGTCGACTTGTTGAGAACAAGTGCAAGGGCCGATGTTGGGAATCGAGCAATGGATGCCATGAGGGAATTCCGACGCTTGAATCCACCACAGTTTAGCGGGGTATGTGGTGATTTTCTCGCAGCCGACTATTGGCTTTCTGAGACTTGCAAACTGTTCGATGCTTTGGGTATAGTAGAGGATGACCTTAGGGTCAAAATTGTGGCATGCCAATTGACTGGAGAGGCGAATGAATGGTGGAAATCGGTTCTTGAGTCACGCAAGGAAGCACGGAGGGCTGCGAGGCGAGCGGCTGGGACTAGTGAACCGGATAGGGAAACTTTGACTTGGGCAGACTTTGAAGTTCTCTTCGAGAACCAATACTTTCTGGAATCTTATCGTGAGTAGCTGCGTGAACAGTTTGAGAGGTTGGAACAGGGAACAATGACCGTATCTGAGTATGCTGCAAGGTTCCAAACCTTGTCCCGTTTTGCACCGGAGCTCGTGGCTTCGGAAGATCGTAAATGCAGGCGTTTTGAGAGGGGTCTTCACTCCTCAGTTAAGAGGCTCGTGGTGAGCCAACGTAAGATGAATTTTGTGGATGTGGTTGAGTGTGCTAGAAGTGTTGAATTGCCTAAGGAGGCACAGCGGGGTTCCAGAGTGTGGGAACCAAGGCAGCCGAGTGAGGTGCCAAGTTACTCTTCATCTTCGGGGAGTTCGGGAAGTCAAGGGCGTAAGCGCCAGAGGGAGCAGTTTCAGTCCCAACGAAACCATTCCAATCTTAGACCACCTGTTTCGTCGGACTCGCAGAGCACTACTTCGAGGCCTCAGAGTGTATGTTTCCGATGCAATCAACCTGGTCACATCCGTAATCAGTGCCCAGTACCACCCAAGGTTTGCTATACTTGTGGAAAAGAGGATCACATTTCGAGGAATTGTCCTCAAGGGGGAGGAACACGTAGTGAGGTTGGCTCGGTGCAGCAACCGAGGCAAGGGCAGGGGCAGCAGTCTCATGGGGCTCCACAACGACAACAACAGTCCCACTTTCGCCAAACCACTTCGGTTCAGGGTTCACAAACCGAAAGAGGGGCTAGTTCTTCGGCACCGGTAAATTTCGCTCGACGGGGAGGTGGGTATATGCAAGGGCATCAGGTTCCTGCTAGAGCTTACAACATTACTACTGCAGTGGCACCTTCGACTTCTCAGAGTCCAGACCCGTCGGTTGTAAGGGGTACATTTCTCGTATTCAACTCTTTTGCAAGAGTTTTATTTGACTCTGGAGCATCCCATTCATTTATTGCTGCATCATTTGCTTGTGCTTTGGCTTTGGAGACCACTTTGTTAGACCCACCGTTGTATGTAGAGACACCTATTGGGGGAAAATCACTACTTGACCGGGTGTGTAGAGATTGTGAGCTCATGATACTTGACCGTCGCTTCACCTATGATTTTATTGTGTTGGGCATGACCGGGTTCGATGTTATCTTGGGTATGGATTTTGGTTGTCTACCCATCGTGCCATGATTGATTGTTTTAAGCGCCGAGTCCGTATTTGTTCGCCGGTTGATGGTTGTTTTGAGTTCTTTGGAGAACGCCGAGAACCATTAGAACCTTATCTTTACGAACCCCAGGAGCGAGACTCTATTTATGCGTTGTTGGCCAGTTTGACCCTTGATGAGAATGTGCATGCACGTGGTGAGTTGCCGTTGGTGGTTCGAGATTTCCCGGATGTGTTTCCGGAGGAGTTACCCGGTTTACCTCCCAAGAGAGAGATTGAGTTTACGATAGATTTGATTCCGGGTACCACACCGATTTCCATGCCACCGTATCGTTTCGCACCGGCTGAATTGAAGGAGTTGAAGATTCAATTGCAGGAGTTGCAAGATTTGGGTTTTATACGTCCAAGTACGTCACCGTGGGGAGCTCCTGCTTTGTTTGCGCGGAAAAAGGATGGGTCATTACGATTATGTATCGATTACCGGAAGCTAAACCGTGTAACCGTGAAGAATAAGTACCCAATGCCGAAAATCGACGACTTGTTTGATCAACTCCGAGGAGCTAAGTGTTTCTCAAAGATTGACTTGAGATCGGGGTACCATCAGTTGAGAGTCCGGAGTGGGGACATCCCAAAGACTGCCTTTCGGAAACGTTACGGGCACTATGAGTTTGTGGTGATGCCGTTTGGGTTGACCAATGCTCCGGCAATGTTTATGGACCTGATGAACCGTATCTTCCGTATGTACCTTGACCAATTTGTGGTGGTGTTTGTTGACGATATTTTGATATACTCGAGCACAGAAGAAGATCACAAATCGCACCTTGCTATCGTTCTTGGGCTTTTGAGGGAGCATCGTCTTTATGCTAAGTTGAGCAAGTGTGAATTTTGGCTTTCCGAAGTCAAGTTTTTGGGGCATGTTGTTTCGCAAGGGGGAGTGTCCGTGGATCCGGGAAAGATAGAATCTGTGATGGGTTGGCAACGACCGAAGAACGTTTTTGAGATTCGGAGCTTTTTGGGTTTGGCCGGATACTACCGTCGTTTCGTACTTGACTTTTCTCATTTGGCAGCACCTATGACCCGATTGACTCGTAAAGGGGCGCGTTTTGTTTGGGATGACGCATGCGAGGCAGCGTTTGAGGAGTTGAAGCGGCGTTTGACTAGCGCGCCGGTGTTGATTGTACCTGAGAGGGGAGTTGGTTACTCGGTATACTGTGATGCATCGAAAGAGGGACTGGGGTGTGTCTTGATGCAGACAGGACGAGTTGTGGCCTATGGGTCAAGGCAATTGAAGGTTTATGAATGGAATTATCCAACGCATGATTTAGAGCTTGCTGCAGTTGTGTTCGCACTGAAAATCTGGCGACACTACCTTTATGGGGAGAAGTTCGAGGTGTTCTCAGATCATAAGAGTTTGAAGTACTTATTCTCTCAGAAGGAGCTGAATTTGAGACAACGCCGTTGGATGGAGCACATTGAGGATTATGACTTTGAGTTGCAATATCACCCCGGGAAGGCAAATGTGGTAGCGGATGCCTTGAGTAGAAAACCAGTTCAATTGGCAAGCTTGGCCATTCGTGGATGGAAAATAGTAGAGGAGTTGGGGAGTTATGCAACGTGTTTTGAGGAAACCGGTGATGGAGCAATGTTGTGCAATATGACGATTAAATCCACCTTATCCACCCGGGTAGTGGACGCTCAACAACACGATGAGGAGACGGAAGAGCTGCGCCGAAAATTCTTAAGTGGTAATGCCCGTGATGGATGGATGATCTATGCGGACCGAGGTCTTCGCTTTCAAGGGAAGTTGTTTGTACCCATCTCTTGTCGAGAGGAGATTTTGAGGGAGTTTCATCATTCTCCTTTAGCTGTTCATCTAGGTGGAACAAAGATGTACCATGATTTGCGTCGGCAATTTTGGTGGTTCGGAATGAAATGAGATGTGGTGAGTTTCGTGGCGAGATGTTTGACATGCCAACAAGTAAAGGCCGAACACCAACGACCCGCGGGGGAGTTACAACCTTTGCCAGTGGCGGAATGGAAATGGGAAAACGTGACGATGGACTTTGTTACGGGTTTACCGAGGTCGCCGAGAGGGCATGATGCGATATCGGTAGTACTGGACCGTTTGACCAAGACCGCTCACTTTCTACCGATTCAGGTTACCGATTCATTGGGAAGCTCAGTCGATTGTATATTCGTGAGATTATCCGATTGCATGGGATTCCAGTTTCTATTGTGTTCGACCGAGACCCTAGATTTATGGCACGATTTTGGCAGAGCTTGCAGGCAGCACTTGGCACGAACTTATTATTTAGTACTGCTTACCATCCCCAGACCGATGGGCAATCTGAGCGTACCATTCAGATTCTTGAGGATATGCTTCGGGCATGTGTTTTGGATTTTCGGGGAAGTTGGGAGGATCACTTGCCTCTTGTCGAGTTTGCATACAATAATAGCTATCAATCGAGTATTGAGATGGCACCATTTGAGGCTTTGTACGGTAGACCTTGTAGATCACCCATATGTTGGACCGCGTTGGGTGAGGCAACACTTGTTGGGCCGGATTTGATTGGAGAGACTACCGAGAGTATGAAGTTGATTCGCAAGCAACTTTCGAGGGCGCAAGAGAGGACTACTGGGTTAGTCAAGACAATTCGCCAACGATTACTTACTGCTCAAAGTAGACAGAAAAGTTATGCCGATCGACGCCGTCGTCCGTTATCATTTGAGGTGGGAGACCATGTGTTCTTGAAAGTATCGCCACGACGGGGCTTGTCGCGTTTTGGGCGGAAAGGCAAGTTATCGTCGAGATATATCGGGCCATTTGATATCATTGAGAGGATTGGAGAAGTTGCTTACCTTTTGGCCTTGCCGCCAAAGTTATCGGGTGTGCATGACGTATTTCATGTCTCGATGCTGAGGAAATACGAGCCGGACCCTTCTCATGTTTTGGAGTGGTCCGAGTTGGAGCTAGAGGCTGATGCATCTTATGGAGAACAACCGATCCGTATTTTAGATGCTCGAGAGCAAGTGTTGAGAGGTAAGACGATACCTTTGGTCCGGGTATTATGGGGAAACCAAGGTAAGGAGGAATCTACGTGGGAGCGTGAGGATGAGGTTCGGGAGAAATACCCGCAATTGTTTAACCCGTGATTACTATGTGCTTATTATTTGATTGATGGGTTGGGGCGTGTTTGCCACCATATTATGTGCTTACTTATGGTACGTTCTTGAATATGAACTATGGAACTTGAAATTTGGCTATGCGTTGGTTGTTATGTACTCAATGAGCACGGTGTGTGCATGATTGTTATGTGCTTGATTGATTTTGTTTGAATATGATGACTTGATAGTCGACATCCGTTGAGCTTTGTGAAAGCACGGATTGGTTTATAGTATAGATTGGGAACATAGCGGTGTGTCCGTATCTGGGGTATCTGTGTCTGACTTGTGGATTGTGTATAAAAGTGTCGGTGTCGGCATGTTGTTTTAAATTTCGAGGACGAAATTTCTTTAAGGAGGGGAGGATGTAAGGACCCGGAAAATTTGAGTTTTAAAATAATTAATTTAAAGTCTATTTCGGATAAATAAATCTAATTAAGTGTGTTATATCTCGGATTATAATCATAGGACCCGAGCCCGGAGTCCTTTGTGTTATTTCGTGCACGTATCCTTATTTGGTTATTTACGTGAGTGCCCTTGGGGCTTAAAAATCTGATCTTGTGGGGGTATAGGGGAGAAAGCCCCATTCTTCCACAATCTCTCTCACTCCCCTTTGTGCTCCCACTTCTCTCTAGCCAAATTCACCCTTTCTTTTCACCATTTGCGAATTCCTCGGAGATTTAGGAGCTTTGCACCGTGTCTAGCAAGGAACCAAGGCCGGATCGTGGATTGAAGCTCGGGAGGCGCGGATTTGAGCTTGGAGCACCAACCGAGCTAGGGCTTCACTCTTTGGACCAAAACTTCCACTTCAAAGCTTGAGGTAGGGATATCTACCTTGTATTATGTATATATGATGTGCTATGGTGCCTATTTCGTGGTTATTTTGATGTATTTGAAGGATTTGGCCCATTTGCGAAATCTGCGATCGCGCAGTTTTTCTGCAGATCGCGTCGGGGCGTCCGGACGGGGACCATGGGCGTCCGGACGGCTGGCCCAGGAAATCGGACAGAGAGGTAGTGATATTGGCGTCCGGAAGGAGGTGACCGGCGTCCGGACGGAGGTGACCGGCGTCCGGACGGAGCCTGCCCGGCGTCCGGACGGGACCGGGCGGCCATGCGTTTATGTCTTCTGATTTTATTCCTATCACGTATTATGCCGTGGGATCTTGTTAATTGGTAGTTTGACGTGAACGTGGACCGTTGGGATTTGTTATGCATGATTGAGATTATTGAATGTGATACGTATCCAATTGACTAGCATAAGTTGTTTGAGAATGATAAATGCAATACTAGCCTCCGTCGGGAGTGGTGCTAGGTAAACTATGAGACTAGCTCCCGGTTGGGAATCTGCTAGGTAACGCCATGAATCGGCATTGGCTAGCCTCCGTTGGGAGATGTGTTAGGATATACGCATGACTATGGTTTGACACGACATGGTGCATTGCCTAGCCTCCGTTGGGAGAAGTGCTAGGGTATGAATGTCTTGACTTGTGTGATTGTATCCAATTGGCATTGGATGTGAACAATGGGTCAATTGCGAGACGTGGTTGTTATATGTGTATTGGTGAACCGTGGATTGTTAATCGTGTGGTTGTGTGTGATGTATGAAAGTGATGCATGATTATACCATGTTCATTGTGCATGCCATGCATCTCACATGTACATAATCTTGGCATAGATTTTCCTACTGGGCTTGTGGCTCAACCCCTCCATTTTCAGGTACCGTAGCGGAGGAGTAGCATGGATTGCTTGGCATGGCATCTTTTGAGTAGATTTGTGGAAGAAGTTATTACACATCTGCATGGACTTATTTTGGGGTAGATGTAATATAACTTCCTTATCTATTTTGTGAACTCAAGTGGAACTTTCCACCTTTTGGAAAATTGATATGTAATTGGGGCCGGTAGTGCCCCCCTTGAATTTGGAAATGATATTTGGTGAAGTAAAGGGTATTATTTTGTGAATTTATATTATGGAAATTTGGGGCGTGACAATGAAGGACATCGATCCAAGTATTAGATGTACCAACTCTAAGGATGGCTATAACTAAGCAAGGACTTAACTCTTCATTTTTGTTTCAATAGGAAGAACTTAGAAAGATCCATCAATGGACATTAATACATATGGAGAAGATATAGACCAACATGGTTTTGAACTAAACCTCACATTTAGACTTAACCCTCACTAATTTAGCTACTCATATTTACCATGAACATGATAGAAGTAAGAGAAAACATGATAAAACAAACTTATCTAAGGACAATAAGAAGGATCTAATCAAAACTATACTAGAAAACTCTAAGAGAATCAGATTTTAAGGTAAGAAATGCAATACTAATGGAAATATAGAAGTAAAACTTACCAACAGTTAAGTGATTCCAAGAGAATACAAGGATCTTCAAGAATAAAACACTAAAAATTAACAAACTTACTCCAAAACTTGAAGAGAAAACATGAAGAACAAATATTCTAAGGCAAAAAGGAGGCAAGAGCTCTCAAAATCTGATGAATTCTATGTGTAATGTATTGTGTAGTGAGACCCCCTTTGCCAAAGAAGTAATAACCTACAAAATATCCTAATTAAACTAGGTGAAAGTACCATTCTACCCCTTGCAATGGCATAATAAGAAGCTTCTTATTCCATTCTCTAGGCTAAAAGCTTTCTTGTCTCCTGATTTGACACAAAATTTGATGTAAAGTGGTCCCCAAAGAATCAGCCGGAATTGGGTCTCTATCGATAGGAGGATCTCTCTATCGATAGAGAAGTCGTCTGGTATTCGTTTATCAAGCCTTCTATCGATAGGAGTGAGTCTCTATCGATAGGGAAGTCCTCTGGTCTTCTTTGATCAAGCCTTCTATCGATAGGAATGGGTCTCTATCGATAGAGAAGTCTATTTCTTCAGTAAAAATTGCCCTTCTATCGATAGAAGGGGTTCTCTATCGATAGAGAAGTACACTGTCCGATTTTAAACTTCTGTCTCTATTGATAGGCATCAATAGGCAATTCTTCTATTGATAGAGAGAGTCTCTATTGATAGGACTCCACTCTCTATTGATAGAGAATGAGTCTGTCTTCAATTTTTGTAGCTTCTTTCTTCTTTCATTCCGGCTTCTCTTTTATCATTCACGGACCTTCCATTTGCACTTTTATCAATGTCGTAAATGGACCTGAGGCCTTTTAGTCGTAATGAAGCCTTTGGACATGCTTTTAGCGCTCGAAAACCTGAAATGGAACAAAGACAACTATGCGTGCAATATTAACTAGAACAATAAATTTACCTACGCATAAATGCCAAAATGAGTACATTGAGCCACGTTATTATGCAATATAGTGCGCTCATCACACCCCCCAACTTGAAGGTTGCTAGTCCCTAGCAACGCATCACACTAATAACAAAAAGACAGTTTATTTCCCATGCAAGTTTAATTATCAACCATGCTTGATTCGTAGTTTTCCATGTGTACTAGGCGCATTTGGCAAGAATGAGCAATGTAAACACGCACAACCATTCATGAACTATAACGGACAAGTGAGCTTGGAAATCTATTAAGCAATGTTAACCAAAGCGAGCCTTGATTCCAAATCTCTCAGTTTGCCCTCAAAACGAATTGTGCACTTCATGACTTGAACCTTGCATCCCTAACTTGCACGAGTATACACACCGAAGATGTGGTTATGCATTCAAGGAATAAACGCAATCACAATGAAAGTACTCTGGTATGCGTTGATGGAACATAGCAATGTGATATAGGAATGCCAAGTGCTAGAAACATGTAACTACTCAAACATGCATCAAGATAGAATTCAAAATGTAATTAGAATCGATTAGGACTTAAAAGCTTATAATATTCATGGTTTTTATAGCAAAATTGGAGTACAAGAAATGACACCGGCTGATATGTGGCTTGGTCATCTACCCTTTGCCGGTGTCCTGACAATACCAATGTGCACCAGGTGCACCATACCATGATGACTACAATAAAAAGAAAAACACACAACTGGCTAGACTCAATGACTCGATCTTATTTTGACTTTGTCCCCCTACTCCTTCTAGTCACTTTCTTCCTCAATTTCCTCCTCCCCCAAGCCTTCCTCACTGTCATCACTGACCTCCTCTTTAGTCTCACTCTCCTCTTCTTCAGAAATGTATGGGCGCCCTGTCTGTGCAGCCACATGATCCATGGTGAACTTCTGTCTCCTCAGTATCTTTTTCTGTGTCTTTATGATCTCAGACTGACGACAGAAGATCTTTTTCATCATTTTCCACATTTTTTTCTTGAAGGAGTCCTCGTCAGGCCTTTCCACAAAGGGGCCAGAAGTTCTTGCACTGACTCGAGAAGCCGCTGGAACGTGGGTTCTAACTGCGGGTGGAGGTCTCACAGCAGCTGGGTCTTTAGAGTGGGCTTTGCTCTTACTTGTAGTGACCCCAGAAATGGGTCCCAAACCCTCAGTCCATGCATCATTTGATCTCTCCTCCACTCCCATGTTGAGGCATAGCTGGGTGATCATTGCCGGGTATGGAAAATTTGCCCTACGCATCGTGTTGGTCCTAAATTCCACCAACTTAAAAATGTACCTCCCGACATCTATCACATCATCATGCAAAAAGGAGTAGACCAATTGGACCTCCTTTGCTCCAAGAATGTTCTCCACCCCTCTGGGGTAGAGGTTGTAGTGCAAGATCTTGTTTAGGAGCCTATACTCCTCCTTTAGCCTCCCAACGGGGAATTGGCCATGGAACTCATTCGGATCGGAGAACATTTCATCCGCATAGAAGCGGGGGCCATACACCTCTTCCTCTCTTGGGAATGTGCAAATGCTCTCATCGAAAGCAGGCCATCCCAAATAAAATGTAATGACCATATGTGTAATCACCCGCACGGTAGACGTGATTTGGGTGATTTCCCCCTCCGGGAGTCGCATATTTGTGAAGAACGTCTTCACAATGGGTTGAATATATCCCTTGACCGGATCGAACCATTTCTTCAACCCCCGTCTATCAATAGTGAGAACCGCCTCTCCTTCCCCAATGTCCTCACGATGCACCATTCTCTCGCACGTGGCCTTGCGGGTTGCCATTGAATTTTCCCACTCTCTTTTGGCCGATGTTTTAGGATCCTCCTTTGATTTCTTCTTTTTACCCGAACTTTCAACGGCCTTTCGCTTTCCCCATTGGATTTCTTCCCTCCTTCGGGTTTCCTCACTCCCTTCTTCTTGAAATTCTTCCTCTTCACTCACATTGGGGACCTTTGAACGAGCCATTGGTGCTTGATTTCGGAGTTTGGCGTTGAAATTTCGGATTGAGAGGATTAGGGCACGAAATTTCGGATGGAGGAAGGTGGGTGAGGGGTTTTGGGTATAAATAGAGTAGGATTTCGGGATGATTCGGGAAAGGTGCGAGATTTGGGGGCATTTCGGAGCAAGAGGGGGAGAAAATCGCGATTCTTGGTGAGAAGGTGTTAAATTTGGGTGAAAGAAATGAAAGGGTTCGGGCGTTTTTAAGGGATTTGGCCGAAATCTGGGTTCTCTATCGATAGAGAAGTGATCTCTATCGATAGAGAAGTCTTCTGTTTGAAATTTTTCCTTGCTCCTATCGATAAGAGCCTTCCTCTATCGATAGCAAAACATTCTGTCCGAATTCTGGCTTGGTCTCTATCGATAGGAAGCATCCTCTATCGATAGAGAATGCTGAAAAATTTGTTCTATCGATAGGAACATTCCTCTATCGATAGAGGTTAAATCTGTCTGAAATTTGCACTGATCCTCTATCGATAGGAACCTTCCTCTATCGATAGAGGTTGGTTCTGTCTAAACTTTTTCCTTATGCCCAAATTTTTCATCTTTTTTACCCCTCTTCTTTCCATCACCCATTCAAACACTCTCATAACACCTCCTAACATCCGGTTTCCTAATTGTTTCATGAAAATTGGATGACTTGGACTAGGTTCAAAATTTGGATTATGGGACACTTGTGTGGTTCAATCATGCAAAGATAGCCTAATTTCCTTTTCTCCGTACATAATGGATTCCAAATTGATGCACGCAAGATGTTAAGCATGAAATGAGCATGGCATGGATTTCATATGAAGATTGAGTGCGGGATGCTTTTCAAATTAAATCTCCACTCTATATGATCAAATCACCCAATTACACACTTAGCTCAAAGTGTTCCAAATAGTTCATGTTTATGTGTGTGAATTGACTTTGTTGCTCAATGACAAATACATCGCATGCATGCCTCTTGTACATATCCAAATTATCAAGCATAGGTTTCAACTCTACTTTCATGGGAAATGGAACACAATTGAAAAAAAATGGGACTAAAATGACTCAATTAACACTAAAATTGGACTAACCCCTGCCCCCAACTTGAAAATTGCATTGTCCTCAATGCAAGAAGACAACGCACCATTAAGCATAAAAGAGGGACGAACATACCTGTGAGGTGGAATGTTAACCACCATATACCTCGACCAAGTTTGAGGATTTCTCGTCACGTGCACTGTTTGTCATTGGGAGGGCTTCCAAGGTGTACTCTTTCGGCTCCAACTTGTGGACCATAGCTAGTCACATAGGATCATCGCCGGAGCTTTGTTGGACTAACAACCGTAGCACATAGCTACACCCACGACTTTGGGCTCTTGAATGCCGCAATCACCCCGTACTTAGACCCAAACTACCAAGGCTGATGTGGTAGCGTGTACACCTTACGAAGACTGAACCACCAACTACCTACTAAGAGCAAACATGACTTCATGGGACACAAATTCATTAGCGGGTTAGTCCAAAAATGACAATAATGAAAAATAAGCAATAAATCCACCAACTTCTTCACGCGAATGACACGAGTACTACTTTTCTTCCTTGTCGAAGGCTGTGTTTCCCTATTGTTGGAAGGACAGTATGCGTGGGGTTCAACAATATCTTGAGAAGTAGCACCATCATCTAATAGGCTATACCACTTCATTCTGCTTTGAAGCAATCTCCACGGAACTTGACACTAAAGCCGAAAGGGTTCAGACAGATTTCTCATTGTCCACGCGCCTGCCGTCAGACCCAACCTCAAGGTACTACATACGTAGCTTGACAAGGTGGCTATACCAGACCGTCGGATGCCGTTCGAGCACGGCAAACACTGGAGGTATCACATACTCCATGGATTTATAATCTCCTAGACTTCAAATAAAGCTCACGGACTCAAATGATTGGGGTCCACATTGTTGACATCGGACCCGTCATAGACCGGGTCTCTCAATTCCTCAACGGATTCCTCAGGATCAAATTGTTCAATGTAAGGCTTTAACCGGTGGCCATTCACCTTAAATGAGGTGCCATTCTGAGGGTTCTCAAGTTCAACCGCTCCATGAGTGGAGACGGTTTTCACAATGTAGGGACCTCCCCACCGGAATCGCAATTTGCCCGAAAACATATGCAACCTCGAGTTATACAAAAGCACCTTTTGACCGGGGGTGAATGTTTTCCGGACAATGTTCTTGTCGTGAAAGGCCTTAACCTTACACTTGTATATGTGGGCATTAGCATCCCGGCGGATTTCTTCAAGCTCATCCAATTGGAGCTTGCAGTGGGCACCAGCTTCGGGCATCCGATAATTCAACTGTTTGATAGCCCAAAAAGCCTTGTGCTCCATTTCCACCGGTGAGTGGCAAGCTTTGCCATATACCAAGCGGTAGGGAGACATGCCCAACACGGTTTTGTAGGCAGTACGGTAAGCCCACAAAGCATCAATTAGTCTAAGAGACCAATCTTTGCGATTCAGGTTTACCGTTTTCTCAAGGATGTGCTTGATCTCACGGTTGGCCAATTCAGCTTGGGCATTGGTCTGTGGGTGGTAGGCAGTGGACACTTTGTGGTTGACCCCATATTTCTTGACTAAGGCTTCCATAGGGCGATTGCAGAAGTGTGTGCCTTGATCACTGATAAGGGCTTAGGCATACCAAACCTGGAGAAGATATTCTCTTTAAGGAATCGGACCACAACAGAGTGGTCATTGGTTCGGGTTGGAATGGCTTCCACCCACTTGGACACGTAATCTACAGCTAACAGAATGTAGAGATTCCCAAAAGAATTGGAAAAAGGACCCATGAAATCGATGCCCCAACAATCGAAAACTTCAATGATTAAGATAGGTTGGAGGGGCATCATGTTACGCTGTGATAAAGCACCCAACTCTTGACAGCGCGGGCAAGCCTTGCAGAATTCAAAGGCATCCTTGAAGATGTGAGGCCAATAGAAGCCACACTGTAGAATTTTAGCAGCTGTCTTTTTCGAGGAAAAATGCCCGCCACATGCCTCGGTGTGGCAGAAGGTCAAGATTGACTTCTGTTCATCATCGGGCACACACCGCCAGACAATCTGGTCCGGGCAAAATTTAAAGAGATAGGGATCATCGAAGACGAATCTCCTCACCTCAGCTAGAAATTTTCTCCTATCTTGAGGAGTCCAATGTGATGGGAGTTGCCCCGTGGCTAGGTAATTGACAATGTCAGCATACCACGGGCAACTTGAAATGGCCAAGAGTTGTTCATCGGGAAAGGAGTCGGGAATGGGTATGTTAGAGGTATGATCCTCAAACTCGAGGCGGGACAAATGGTCCGCCACCACATTCTCCACTCCTTTCTTGTCTTTGATAGTGAGGTCAAACTCTTGGAGAAGTAATACCCACCTAATTAGCCGAGCTTTAGCATCAGGCTTGGTCATGAGGTATTTGAGGGCGGCATGGTCGGTGTAAATCACAATGGGTGATCCTATGAGATAGGACCGGAATTTGTCAAGAGCAAATACCACTGCCAACAACTCCTTCTCAGTGGTCGTGTAGTTCAATTGGGCATAATTCAGAGTCTTGCTTGCGTAAGCAATGACATGAGGCACCTTCCTATCCCTTTGACCTAAGATCGCCCCAATGGCATGGTCACTAGCGTCGCACATGAGCTCAAATGGTAAGCTCCAGTTAGGGGATTGCATGATTGGAGGAGTCGTGAGAGCGACTTTGACTTTTGAAAAAGCCTCCTCACAATCATGCGTCCACACGAAGGTTGTGTATTTTGATAGCAAGTGACACAAGGGACGAGAAATGGCGCTGAAATTTTGAATGAAGCGCCTATAGAACCCGGCATGCCCAAGGAAGGAACGGATATCCTTGACACAATTAGGAGTGGGTAGCTTAGAGATAAGTTCCACTTTGGACTTGTCTACCTCAATCCCCCTAGAAGAGACTATATGCCCAAGAACGATACCTTGGGTAACCATGAAATGACATTTTTCCCAATTAAGCACAAGGTTAGTCTCTTCACACCTCACAAGTACAGATTCCAGATTATTAAGACATGACTCAAAGGAGTCACCAAAGACAGAAAAGTCATCCATGAACACTTCCACCACTTTTTCAATCATGTCGCTGAAGATACCCGTCATACACCTAGAAAAGGTGCCGGGAGCATTGCAAAGCCCGAAGGGCATGCGACGGTAGGCGAAAGTGCCAAATGGGCAAGTGAAAGTGGTCTTCTCTTGGTCCTCTAGGGCCACCTCTATTTGGTTATATCCAGAATAACCATCTAGGAAGCAATAAAATGGGTGACCGGCTACCCTCTCCAACATTTGATCAATGAAGGGGAGAGGAAAGTGGTCTTTCCTTGTAGAGGAATTCAGCTTCCGATAGTCAGTGCATAATCTCCAACCGGTGACAACACGTGTGGGGATTAAATCCCCTTCCTCATTGGCCACTACAGTCACCCCGGACTTCTTGGGAACCACTTGGATAGGGCTTACCCACTTGCTATCGGCAATAGGGTAGATGATTCCCACATCCAACAATTTTAACACCTCATCTCGCACAACATCCCTCATGATGGGATTCAAACGGCGTTGGGGTTGGCGAGATGGTTTGATATCATCCTCAAGGTATATATGGTGTTTGCAAAGTAGGGGGCTTATACCTTGGATGTCAGCTATGCTCCACCCTATAGCTCTCTTGTGGTCCCTCAAAATTGTCAAGAGGGCTTGTTCTTGGTGATCATCAAGGCCAGATGAAATCACTACCGGAAAGGTTTCAGAATCACCAAGAAAAGCATACTTGAGAGTAGAGGAAAGAATTTTGAGCTCAAGCTTGGGTGGTTGGATGGTAGAAGGTAGGGTCTTGGGTTTTGCGGGTGGTAATGATTCAAAAGTGGGTACCCACCTTTCGGTACCCATCACCTCTTCTTCATTTAGGAGGGAGTAAATGTACTCAACCTCGGGTGAATCTAAGAATTCGGTCTCTTCTGCAGTAAGCATAGCCTCTAGGGGGTCGAAAAAGAGATGACAATCGACGTGTTTTTGGACAAGTGTGTCAATAATGCTTACGTCACGAATGTCATCATCATCCCCCATTTGGCTCCCAATGTTAAATATGTTGAGCTCAAGGGTCATGTTCCCAAACGTCATTTTTAGTAGCCCATTTCGACAATGGATCACCGCGTTGGATGTGGCCAAGAAGGGCCTTCCAAGGATGATGGGCGTTTGCGTTTGAAGATTCGACGTGGGACAAGTGTTAAGGACTATGAAGTCCACCGGGTACACAAAGTTGTCCACTTGGACAAGCACATCCTCCACCAATCCCCTCGGTACCCGGACACTACGGTCGGCTAATTGAAGGGTCACCGAGGTTGGTTTCATGTCCCCCAACCCAAGTTGCTCATACACCGAGTATGGCAACAAATTTACACTAGCCCCCAAGTCAAGTAGGGCTTTCTTCACTATCTTCCCCCCAACTCTCACAGAAATTGTAGGACAACCGGGGTCCTTATACTTGGGTGCAATGGGGGTTTGGATGATCGAACTCACTTGTTGAGTCAAGAACACCTTCTTTTGCATGTTGTGCTTGCGCTTGATTGTGCACAAGTCTTTCAAAAATTTGGCATAAGAAGGTATTTGCTTGATCGCATCAAGTAACGGGATATTGATTTTAACTTGCTTGAAAAGCTCAAATATCTCGTTGGAGTTCGTCAACTTGGGTAGAGGCCTCAATCTTTGTGGGAATGGGGCCGGCATTGGGCAAGAGGGGACCATTGGTTCTCCCATAGGAATAGATGTGGATGTGGAAATGGGGGGAGATGGAGGCAAAACACTTACCGGTTCATCATCTTGGGGTTGTGGAATAGGCACCGGAGGAGGAGTGGGGATTGCTTTTGGGAGAATGGTCTTGTCGACCTCTTTCCCACTTCTCAATGTGGTGATGGCCTTTGCTTGTTCCACATTGGACCCGGAAGGAGAATTTCCTTGCACAAAATGTTGACCTTGGGGGTTTGCTTGTGGTTGGGTTGGAAATTTCTCTTTTTCATGTTGCATGGTCCCCAATGTGGTGCTCAACTTGGTGAGTTGGGAGCGGATGTCCCCAATGGCTTGCGTGTTCTGTTCATTGACATTTGTTTGTCCTTGCATGAACATTTGCAAGGTATCCTCCAAACTTCGCCGGTTAGGCGGTTGGTAAGAGTTGGGACCCGTGGAGGGACCCGGAGGATTGTAGGCATTTGGTGGATACCGCGGTGATGCCGGCCCTTATGCATTTTGATGGGCCGGGTATTGTCCTTGAAATCCTGGGGGTCCTTGGTTTTGGCCACCTGACTCGTTGTTCCTCCAACTGAAATTGGGATGATTTCTCAATCCCGGATGGTAAGTGTTGTTGTAAGGCACGTTGGTGGGCTTTTGCTCTTGGTGGAGGGCATGGACCTCAGCTTGGTCCGAACCTTGGAGTACCCCTTTGAAAGCAGGTATGGTTGGACAGATATTGGTGGTATGGTCCATTGTATCACATATGGCACAAGCCTCCCCGGGCTTAGGAATGGAAGAGACCTCATTCACTCGATTGATTTCCAATTTCTCTAGTTTCCTAGAGAGGTGGTCGAGGCGTTTACTAATGTCATCCTCTTCCCTTGGCACGTATTTGCCCAAACTTCCGTGTTGAGTGGGGGGCTTATAAGAGCGGTCATTGGGATCCGAATAATCCCATGATTGATTGTTCTCCGCCAACTCATCTAGGTAAGCTAGAGCCTCGGAGGCTCCTTGGTTCAAAAACTCGCCACTAGTCATGAGGTTGATGAATTGGCGATTGCGGACTGATATGGCTTCATAGAAAAATGCCACAATCTTCCAATCCTCATACCCGTGATGAGGGACAGCGAGGAGACGCTCTTTATATCTTTCCCAACATGAACAGAAGGATTCGTTGGGTATTTCTTCAAAATTTTGGATTTTCTTTTTCAAAGTGGTAGTGCGGTGAAGTGGGAACCATTTTTTGTGGAATTCAACCTGCATTTCCACCCAACTTGTCACCGAATGTGCTCTCAAGGAGAGAAACCATCGCTTGGCCTTCTCCTTGAGGGAAAATGGAAAGAGTTTCAAACGCGCCATCTCAAGGTGAGCGGTCACGTTGGTGAAAGTGTTCACCACCTCCTCGAACTCTTTAATGTGCACATAGCAATTCTCCGATTCCATCCCATAGAAGGTAGGTAACATGCCAAGCATGTTAGGCTTTACATGGAATTGTTGCCCTTCGGGAGTATCGGTAGGAAAGCGAATGCACGAGGTGGTGGTGGTGTGAGTAGGGTGCAAGTAATCCCGCATGGTGCGACCCATGGGTGCGTCATTGGCCTCATGTTGTTCGGCCATTGGGTTGAGAGGAGGGTTGTCTTGGCGGATGAGCCTATGTGTAGCGTCACGAGTGTAGACATTCATACACCGAAGACACTCTCCTAACAATCAAGTGTGAGTGCAAAAAGAAAATAAAACTTGCCATTTGCACCTTCCTTTGGCTTGCGTTACACCTTAGGTTTACCAATATGGGTAGGTTAAAGGTTTCCGCCAAAGAAACTTGCACTTTGCAAAATTTGCGATTCTTTAAAAACAACTATTCAATATTCCCCGGCAGCGGCGCCAAAAACATGACCGAACCGGCAAGAGTGTGCGTCGTTAGGGCACCGGCCCGAGTCAGTGGTTTAATTTCTTAAAACGGGACTTTCCTCAAGATATTTAAAAACGAGTATAATGGATAGTCCGGAGTATCGATCCACAGGGAAAAGAACGTTGGATTCAAGGATTTCGCAAATTGGTTTTTTCGACGTTTCGGACGTCAACCTCAAAGTTTGTTTGGTGATTTGGTTAACAATTATACTACTAAATGAGGGGAAAAACTAGATTAAGGAGTGGGGTTAAGTCCTAAAGTTTGGTCTATTCAATATTCCCGTCGGTCTATCTCTTCTCCTTATAACTCAATCTAGCCCCCGGTCTCGGGTTTTAGATCGGAAAATACTTCGATGAAAAGCAGGATTTTAATTCATAAAATGGTTTTGACGGATCTTTCAAGTTCAAGGAAATGGGATCAAAAGATGAAGGACATCGATCCAAGTATTAGATATACCAACTCTAAGGATGGCTATAACTAAGCAAGGACTTAACTCTTCATTTTTGTTTCAATAGGAAGAACTTAGAAAGATCCATCAATGGACATTAATACATATGGAGAAGATATAGACCAACATGGTTTTGAACTAAACCTCACATTTAGACTTAACCCTCACTATTTAGCTACTCATATTTACCATGAACATGATAGAAGTAAGAGAAAACATGACAAAACAAACTTATCTAAGGACAATAAGAAGGATCTAATCAAAACTATACTAGAAAACTCTAAGAGAATCAGATTTTAAGGTAAGAAATGCAATACTAATGGAAATATAGAAGTAAAACTTACCAATACTTAAGTGATTCCAAGAGAATACAAGGATCTTCAAGAATAAAACACTAAAGATTAACAAACTTACTCCAAAACTTGAAGAGAAAACATGAAGAACAAATATTCTAAGGCAAAAAGGAGGCAAGAGCTCTCAAAATCTGATGAATTCTATGTGTAATGTATTGTGTAGTGAGACCCCCTTTGCCAAAGAAGTGATAACCTACAAAATATCCTAATTAAACTAGGTGAAAGTACCATTCTACCCCTTGCAATGGCATAATAAGAAGCTTCTTATTCCATTCTCTAGGCTAAAAGCTTTCTTGTCCCCTGATTTGGCACAAAATTTGATGTAAAGTGGTCCCCAAAGAATCAGCCGGAATTGGGTCTCTATCGATAGGAGGATCTCTCTATCGATAGAGAAGTCCTCTGGTATTCGTTTATCAAGCCTTCTATCGATAGGAGTGAGTCTCTATCGATAGGGAAGTCCTCTGGTCTTCTTTGATCAAGCCTTCTATCGATAGGAATGGGTCTCTATCGATAGAGAAGTCTATTTCTTCAGTAAAAATTGCCCTTCTATCGATAGAATGGGTTCTCTATCGATAGAGAAGTGCACTGTCCGATTTTAAACTTCTGTCTCTATTGATAGGCATCAATAGGCAATTCTTCTATTGATAGAGAGAGTCTCTATTGATAGGACTCCACTCTCTATTGATAGAGAATGAGTCTGTCTTCAATTTTTGTAGCTTCTTTCTTCTTTCGTTCCGGCTTCTCTTTTATCATTCACGGACCTTCCATTTGCACTTTTATCAATGTCGTAAATGGACCCGAGGCCTTTTAGTTGTAATGAAGCCTTTGGACATGCTTTTAGCGCTCGAAAACCTGAAATGGAACAAAGACAACTATGCGTGCAATATTAACTAGAAAAATAAATTTACCTACGCATAAATGCCAAAATGAGTACATTGAGCCACGTTATTATGCAATATAGTGCGCTCATCACCTATAGCTCGCTCGAGCGGCCTAGATAAATTTTCAGAATATGTTCTGTCAAACATACCTCGTTTTTTTATCTTCGTTCCTACAAGCAGACAGTCCAATATGTTTGAAAGCTTCACAAAAATATGCATGACTCCATCAAACACCAACTACAACACAAATACCAATGAAATGAACAAGATCTATGCATAATTCAATGTAAATCAATATGAAATCCTACCTTATTAGAATAAAACACAACAAACACTTGTGAGATTGAAAACCTATCAAATACTCCTCGTACTAGGTTGATTCCGGACTCTATGCGAAGCTCTCAACGTCCTCTCCAGCTTTCTAGTTGATCACGTCACATGAATCCTCCGTCTAAGCACCCATTCTCTCTACTCAAACTTTTAGAGTTTAGAGATCTCATTTAAAAAAATGCTGCGTATTTTAATTAAATACTAATTTTAGAATTTTTTTAATCCATCTATAATTAAAATTTGGTTAATTACACTAACCAACTCAAGTCCCTAAACCATTAAAATAAGACCATAATTAGAATTTTAAACTTAAAATCACGAGTTCTCGAATAACTAAAATAATAAAAATAAGAGGTCGAACCTCGGGTACTCACACAACCCACATCAGGGATCATTTCTTAGAGTTCACGACTACCTCAACAGTCGGGCCACCTATTAGATTTATAGTTTCATGGTATTTCACCAAAGGAATCACAAACACTCCAAATTGAGTTCACGGGCAGTTTCGACCATCGGGCCATCTCCTACCTGGTATTTGACATCCATGTATGATCTTATGTACCAATATTAATCAATTTTAGACTTAAACAGTAGCCATAAATGGACTGAAAGGCAAGAAACAGGCCAGAACTTAAAAATAAAATTTTTTTATTTTTCAACAGGTCGCTCGAGCGGCCAAAACAAGCCTATTGTCCAAATCAAAATACCAAAAATTCAAGGAGGTCGCTCGAGTGACCTAGGAAAATTTCCAGGTTCTGTTCTATCAAACAAAATTTATTTTTTACCTTCGTTTCTGCAACTTGACTGTCCAATATGCTCGAAATCCCAAACACAATATGCATGACTCGATCACATACCAAAAACAACGTAAATACCATTGCAATAAACAAGATCTATGCAACAGTTCAATGTAAATCAACATGAAATCCTACCTTATTCGAATAAAACATAGAAAATACTTGTGTGATTGAAAACCCCTCGAATACTCCACGTACTAGGTTGATTCCGGGCTTTATGCGAAGCTCTCAATGTCCTCTACGACTTCCTAGTTGGTCTCGTTGCACGAATCCACCGTTTAGGCACCCATTCTCCCTCCTCTTGCTATTAGGCTTTAGAGATCTCTTTAGAAAAGAAGCTATGTATTTTTAATAAAATCTGAATTAGGGTTTCTAAATTCTTTTATAATTAAAATTCGATTAATTACATTAAACCCCCTCAAGTCCCTAATCGCCCTGTATTGGGCCCCAACATTCTAAACCATAAAGATAAGGCCACAATTAGAATATAATTAAACTCAAAACCACGAGTTCTCAAATAAACTAAAAATAATAAAAACAAGAGGTTGAACCTCGAGTCTTCATAGTCCTGGGATTAATAGTTCTGATACTATTACAATGCTATTTCTTTTTGCTAGAATTGTGTGGATATACGTATGCATCGAAGATAGCGGCGCGGCAGCGGCAGCAACAGAAGTGGTAGTGGTTGGAGGTGGGGGCAGTGGTGTGGTGGTGGTGGCGACAGAAGTGGTTGGAGGTGGTGGCAGTGGCGGCGGTGGCGGCGGTGGTGGTAATGATGGTGGAGCAATGGTTGATGCAGACAAGATTAAATGAGTTAAAACTTCCCCAGGATAAAATAGTACTCTACATATAGGCATTATAAAGATTCCGAAATTATTTGTGTTGGTTCAGCTTTGGGAAACCAAACATGAGATTTTGAGGGATTAGGCATGAATAGTCCAATCCCGCGCGCCTAATTCGTGAATCAAACAAGACCTTATAGATTAATCGAACATTAAGTTCAGAGACATTGATTTTTTCTTCATTTGTATAAAAATAAAATATATTATTTTTGGAATTTTATACAAAATTTCATGTCAAATAATATTTGTACCGTTGGTGACGACAACACGTACATGCAGTATCACCAACACGTGCAGTAAGATTCTTCTAATAAAACATGAATAATTGAATTGTTTGTGTTTTTTTAGAGCAATGGCCTCACACTTGATCATCATCATTTGATGTAAAGCTAACTTTAGACCCCATGACATTTGGTTTTTAACCTACGAAATCTTAGATAGAGTTTTGATTGTATATATATGACCAACTCTTTATATAGCGCGCCAATAGAACTGGGCGCCAGTGAGATTATTACTGATCTTTACTCGGAGATCACACATGTGCTCCACTCCTATTGATAACGAGTTAGCTCAGCTTATGCCCTGATCTTAGGATGGATTTGGCCTTCGATTTAACTCTGTTGAGCACTCAAATGTGACTCGACCTGGGAGGTTCCTGATTAACAAATTATAAAAAATTATATATCAACTCAATTTTTTTTATTATCGAAAACTCATATCCAAGAATAAATTGAGCAGAACCAATCCTAGTTGCCTTTGTTGATTCCTAAATTATACTAATATTGGCAATTTCGTGGAAACTTGAGTTTTAATTGAGTTGAACTTTGAATTAAGTTATGATATATTTTGATTCAATTTAAATTGAATGTTGTTAGCATTTTGGTTTGGGTCAAATTCATAGTTAGATTGGTTTGAGAATGTCAAATGTTATCTTGAAGAATTTAGGATCAATATTGAAGTCGAGCTAATTAAGAAATTCAAATCCAGTATTATTCAGTAGACCGCTCGAACGAGTATTCAGACACTGTAGTACTTTTGTGGCCTGCACACGAGATACCACAAGTACCATTTTGCCTCTTGAGCAAGTTGGGGGAATGCTCGAACGCGCTCTTGAAAGTAAAAAACATACTGAGCATTCAGAGCAATATTCACCACGCCTAGAGTAATTCTAGAGAGAGAATATTTAAGAGATTAGTTTATAGTATTTTGGTGAAATCTTAACAGAGCTTATAATTAAAGATTCATTTTCCTGATTACGCTTCAGTTGGCTCCATTATCTCTCACCATAAAATTAATACGCTGGCATGCCAGAAAAGGACTATAACTAGCCTTTTCAGAAAAATTTATAATTGTGACAGTTAAACCAACAATTATTAGGTGTTTGTTTTGTTTGTTCTCTTACCCTCAACGAAGAGGATTTTTCTAAAGTGTCGACACGTGTTGGCTCAAAACTAGAAAACAAAGATGAACAATCACAAGGAATGTGAAACAAACTAACTTCGAATAATACATTTGAAAATAAACTTACATTCGAGAAGTACAAAAGATCTAGAGTGCTTTGAACTAAGGGTTATAAACTATTCATATGAGTATAGGCTAAAGCTACATGTACAAGTACAACTACTACTATGACTACGGTTATGCTAAGTTAAACTAAGTACAAAAAATGAAAGATAAGTCCGAAAAAGATAAGTTGTGTGGGGGTTGTCCTCCCTTTTGTTTTTCCCCACCATTGGGCTTATTTATATGCCACTAGTTTAAGATGCTATTTCTTCCTTTGAACTTGCCAGCTTGAAATCTTGTGTTATCTCCCTTCCTTCGATATAGGAGCAAAATGTGATTGCCCAACTTTGGCCATCTACGTATTTTTCTACTATGCTCATGATGCACATCATGCCATCTTCCCTCAAATGTAAAGCTATTTTAAAATGGGACTTCCCTCAAATATAAAAATGAGGTATACTGAAAAGTCCAAAGTACCGAACCACAAGAAAAGAAAGTAAAGAACAAATGATTTTGCATAGTTTTCGATGTTTCGGACGTCAATCTCAAAGTTTTGTTTGGTTTTAAATTAATGGCTAGATTAGACCAATGAGAGAAATATAGTCAAGATTAAAACATAGGCTTAGTCTTCAAAATGGGTTCACCCTAAACCTGCATTAGAAAATATCTCCTCTTTATAGCTCAATCTAGATTCCGGCCAATGATTCTAGATCGGAAAATATTTCAATAAAAATCAGTCTTTTCATATCAAAAAATATGTCTCTAGATCTATTCAAGTTCAAGAATAAGTAGTCCAAAATAGGAAGGACATAGATGTAAGTATTAGATACATAAATCTATGGCAATAACTAAGTAAAAGTTTAGCACTTTCTTTTTTGTTTTGAAAGAGAAAAACTTGTATAGATCCATTAACAAGCTTGAAAAATACTTTGTAGATATTGACTAACATCAATTTTTAGGTAAACTCTTTAGACCTAGCCTAAGGTGATTTAGCTACTCATGCTTTGAATAAAAAAGATGGAAATTAAATGAAACAAGCTAAACTTGATTAACACTAGAAGATAATGGAATAGACTTACCAATAACACTTAAAAATCTGTAGAACAAAGAGCAAACAAGATCAATAGCTAAGATTTTGGTAACATGACGAAAAAAATAAGGAGATAGAATAAGAACAAGAGAACTTGAGCTTTATATTACTTACTTCTGGAATGAAAAATGTCACACCCCAAATTTCCAGGGTATGAAATAAGCAATGGAATAATTCAAACTAAAACTTAACATAACTATAATCAACAAACTGAATTAAATCCTAATAAATGATATCCAATTATCAAAAAATAATTAATCTATCATGTCTAAATCGAATTCGAACTAACCAAAAATAGGCCCACAATGCCTGAATGAATGAATAATTAAAGCGTGAATACTTTTAACTTAACTGCTAAATATGAAAATATTTCTAAAACAAAAAAATCCAACTAAGCATATTGAACCATCTTCATAAGTAAACCCTAAGTCTTTGGTTCCATATTATCACCTGTAAATTGTTAGTATAGAGAAAAAAATATAAGCCGGAGCTCGAGTATGAAGTCATATTAAAAACGTCGACATATTGAGTAAAACATGCTCACATCAATAATATAATATGCATAACAACAATATAAACCATCGACTAAACATTCACAACACTATCTTGCTCTCATGCAACTCATGCATAATTTTGACGATTTTGCAACACGGGCAGCCTACATCAGGACCCTATCGTAGAGTTCACGGGCTGTTTCGACTGTCAAGTCACCTCTTTACCCGATTGTTTCGCGGTCTTTAACTAGAGGAATCGCAAAGACTCCCATGTCGAGTTTACGGGCTTTCATACCAATTGGTCATCCCTTACTCAAAGTCCAATGTCCGTGCATGCTCATATGTACCATTATCAGTCAAAATCAGACTCAAGAGTAATCTAATGTGGAGTGAAAGGCAAGAAACATGCCAAGTGTATAAAAATCTAGATTCTATTTTCCAGTAGGTTACTTGAGTAGATAAAGCTATATAGTTAGGTTCACCCTTAAAAATTCTAAAACCTTATAATTATAAGTAGAGGCATTGGGTCCAATATCAATAGAAACTATACTCTACAAGCTTTCAAACGATATGTAATAGGTTAAAAATGAAATTCAGACAATACAGTCGTGTCGGTTCATAGTTGATTATCTTATTTTGGAACACCAAAACTATTTCATTAAATTTAATTAAAAACTGATTTTGCTCGAGTAAAAATAAAATACAAAATATAAATTTTTCTAAATCTCTATGTGTCTAGTTTCAAACAAAATAAAGGGCGTGCAATTTCGATTCTCGTACTAAAAGTTATGCTCGTTTTACCAAAGTGTATTAGTGCAGCTGGCACAGACGCGAATCTACGGCAGCTCGATAATAAATTTTTGTACAATTATGTACGTTCAATTGGGCTTCGAAATTTTAGCCCAACACAGTAGACATATCAACCAACATTTAGTAAAATGTTCAGAAATTTTAGAATTTTAGAACCATCCTAACAAAATTTCTCAAAATCAGATTACCACAGTGTTCTGTTTTTTTTAGGTTCTGTTCTTTGTAAAATAACTTCGTTTCGGCTTTCGTTTCTACAACCTAACTGTCCAAATCATCTCTTAATCCACACAAACTAGACTTTTTCCTTAACGTATATTGTTTTCTTTTTGTTATCAAGACTTGGTAGTCTATTTTTTGGGATATAAATGTTAGTATAATACTTCATTTTGGAATATTTGTGGTTACGCATATTGTTTCGAAATGATTATTAATTTAATTCTATTACCATTTACCCCTGATGATTTTGAGATTAATATTACAGATAGCATTCGGGACAGGCTTGTATGAGTTTGGCAAGAATACAAGAAGCACATGTTAGGTAATAAAACATCTTTACATGACAGATTGTAATATGTAATGTAAATAGAGCGTCCTTCAAACGTTGATCTTCTTATAGAGTCCAAAAATATATTACTGAAAGATGTACCTAATTAAAATAGTATTCATAGAAAATGCTATAAAAAGCTATACCTACAATAGAGTGCAAACAAATGCTATGGAATGTCAAAACCTGTTATAGCGTTCACTAAACGTTGCAAAAGACGTGCCTACAATAGCATGCACTAAAATGCTGTGAAGTTTAGGATATACAATAGGGTTCACAAAATGCTATCAAAAGTTGTTCGAACAATAGCGTGAAAATATTGCTATGGAATATCAGACCTGTTATAGCGGTTAGCAAACGCTATAAAAGACACACCTACAATAGCGTGCAAGAAAAGCTATTAAATGTGAAGACATGTTATAGCGTTAAGAAATGCTATTAAAAATGTACCTACAATAAGGTGTAAAAAATGCTATGAAATGTCAAGTCCTATAACAGCGTTCGTGAAATGTTGTAAAAGACATAGCTAAAATAGCATTCACAAATGCTATAGAATGTCAAACTTGTCATGGCGGTTAACAAATGCTATTAAAGACTACCTACAATAGCGTTCAAAAAATGCTATAGCTGACGAGACTTTTAACAGCATGGGATAATACAGCATTTGTAAAAATGCTAAATATAGTCTTCTATAGCGTTTTTGGCACGCTATGGGATGTCTTTTTTGTTGTAGTGAATACGTCCGAATCGATCACACACTGGAAACAACATATATATCATCGAATTAAACATGATCTACGCAATATCTTAATGTAAATCAATATGAAATCCTACCTTAAACGATAAAAACGTAGAAACGGTAAAGTATTCGAAAGGCCCACGAATATTCCGTTTGTAAGGCTATTCTCGAACTCTATGTGAATCTCTCGATGTCCTCTACAACTATCTAGTTGATTGCGTCGCACGAATCCTTCGGCTAGACACCGGTACTACGTCCTCAAACTTTTAGAGTTAAAGATCTCTTAATGAAAAAAAACTGTGTATTTTTTATGTAAATTGATTTTAGAGTTTCCTAATCCTTATATAATTAAAATTTGATTAATTACATTAATTCCCTACAAGTCCCTAACAACCCCGCATTGCGCCCCAATATTCTAAACTATTAAAAAAAGACCACAATCAGAATATTAAACTCAAAACCAAGAATTCTCGAATAACTAAAATAATAAAAATAAAATGTCGAATCTCGGGTCCTCACAACCTTTCCCCCTTAGAAAATTTCATCCTCGAAATTGCTGCCGTAAGGGTGAAACAAATTCGGATACTTGGAACGAAGCTCGGACTCTCGCTTCCATGTAACTTCCTCAACCTCGTGATGATGTCATAACACCTTGGCCAATAAAATAGTTTTATCGCACACAATCTGCTCTTGTCTGTCTAAGATCTTTACCGGTTTCTCTTCATATGTTATATCATCCACAACTTCAAATTGAGCCCAATCTAACACGCGTGACGTCGGGTTCATGCTTTCGCACAATAGACACATGGAATATGTCATGAACCCTCGACTGCCTTGGAGGCAAGGCTAGTCGATACGCCACCTCCCCCACTCTCTCTAGAATTTCAAACGGTCCCACATACCTCAATGATAGCTTTTCAATTCGACTGAATCACATCAACTCATTCTTTAGCGTGACTCTCAAAAAGACATGATAGCCTACCTCAAAAAATAGTGGTTGCCTCCTGCAGTCTCTATAACTCTTCTGACGACTCCAAGCGGTCAGTAATCGTTATCGAATCTGAATAACTTTATTGGTAGTCTCTCGAACCATGTCAAGTCCCAACACTGCACCTTCTCCCACTTTAGCCCAACATACTGGCGATTTGCATGGCCTGCCATAAAGTGCTTCATAAAGTGCCATTCCAATGCTAGTTTGAAAACTATTATTGTAGAAAAACTCTGCTAACGCCAAATGATCCTCCCTTGAACCTCGAAAGTCTAGGACACACACCCTCAACATGTCCTCAAGTATCTGAATAGTACGTTCAGATTGGCCATCTGTCTGCAGATTAAATGCAGTACTCATACGTAAGTCTGTCCCGAGCACCTCTTAAAGACTAGACCAAAATCAAGAAGTAAACCTGGGATCCTGATCTAATATGATAGACACTAGTATTCCATGCAATCGAATAATCTCTCGAATGTAAAGTCTTCTGAATGCCTCTACAACATCTGCCAGCCGGATAGGAAAAAATTGACCCGACTGGCGACCTTAGAAGCCCAGTTACAAAATCCAAGGTAACATGTTCCCACTTTCACTCAGCCAATGGTGAAGGCTGCAATAACCCGACTGGTTTCTGATGCTCGGCCTTCACCTGTTGACACACTAGACATTTCGGCACAAATACCGCTACCTCATGTTTCATCCCCTCCCACCAATATTTTCTTTGCATATCTTGATACATCTTTGTATTGCCAGGGTGTACAACGAGACGAGAATGATTAGACTCTCCAAGTACACTCTCGCAGCACGACTCGGGTACATATACTCTACCAGCAAACCTTAGTTCCTTATCTGCATGAAGAACCCAACTGTTAATCTGCTCCCCTGAAGCCAAATGATCTCTCACTGATTTGGCCTTTAGATCATTCTATTGTTCCTCTATAACTCTTACTAACAATGAAGGTTGAACCACCACGCTGAAGAAATAGCCCTGTCACTGTCAGCGTTGAACTGTAGACTCTACTCCCTGATCACTCCAATCATATTCCACTCTCGGATAGCTACGCCAACTAGACCATGAAGTGACTTTCTACTCAAGGCATCTGCCACTCCATTTGCCTTACCTAGATGGTATTTCAATTCAAAGTCATAGTCTTTCATGTACTCCATTCATCTCCGCTGCCTCATATTCAGATCTTTTTGTGTGAAGATATACTTAAGGCTCTTGTGAACTAACAAGACCTCGAATCGCTCACCATATAAGTAGTGTCTCCAACTCTTAAGTGCAAAGATGACTGCCGCCAACTCTAGGTCATGTCTAGGATAATTGTGCTCATGATTCTTCAACTGACGAGAACCATATGCCACAACTCTCCCATCCTGCATCAACACGCATCCCAACCCATCTTTGGAAACATCACAATAAACTGAATACCCCTATCATCGCTTTGGAACCACTAAGATTGGAGCTGATGTCAACCTTTTCTTTAATTCTTCGAATGAATTTTCTCACGTGCTTCATTCCATACAAATTTGATCCCCTTTCTATAGGAGCTGTCAGCCATGAAAAATCCCCAACAAATCATCGGTAGTAACCTGCTAAGCTGAAAACGCTCCGAATTTCAAAGACAATCTTGCGTTCCTCCCAAGTCAGCACTGCCTCTATCTTCGACTGATCCACTGCCACTCCTTCGCTTGACACCTCATCCCTAGAAATTTCACTTTGGAAAGCAAAAAGTCACACTTAGAATATTTAGCACAGAGAGAATTCTTCCTCAAAAGTTGTAGTACAATCCCCAAGTGCTTCTCGTGCTCTTCCTCTGTTGGCAAATAAACCAGTACGTCATCCACGAATACCACCACAAACTAGTCTAGAAATTCATTGAAGATCTGGTTCCTTAATCCCATGAAAGCGGCAAGTGCGTTGGTTAAACCAGACGACATCACAAAACATTTATAATGACCATACCACGTCTGAAATGCTGTCTTGGCTATGTCTTCCTCTCTGACCCTCGACTGATGATAACTCGACCTCAAATTAATCTTCAAAAATATTCGAGCACCCCTCATGAGCTGATCAAACAAGTCGTCAATCCTTGGCATCGGATATTTATTTTTTTTTGTCACACTATTCAGTCTCCAAAAGTCAATACACAACCTCAAGAATTACAATTGCAATTGCATAAATTTATATAATTCCGAATTATATAAATTATAATTCATACCACTAGAGAATTACAATTGCACTCCTCTCTCATATCTCAAAATTATATTTCGAACTCCATGTTATTAAATGCTTATTTATCTCCCCACGTTAAGATTACAGATACCCGTTAATTGAATAAATTACTGACAATTTATTCGATCAATAGCTATAAATTTCTTGAGACCTTCCACTTAACTTATTCGTTAGGTCGGATAGTAATATCCACCTGCAGGGTTTGACATAATCGAAACTTATAAGTTTCCTTAAGTGGATATCATCAATCCCTATAAAGGGACATGGATTCCATTAATAATTAATAGTTGTCATACACTTAATATTGTGACCCAACTCACCGAGAGTACTATTGGCCCACAAGACCTCACTCTATAATAAATTAAAATCAACAACATTAAATATATACATCGATTAATTATCTTTGGATTAAGAGTACAAGCACACATAATAACCATGAGGATTATATTGTCAGTATAAATACAATTACCTCAATGTGGTCCTGTTGAATACACACAAAGTGTACTAACACAGTGAGTTAAAACTATACCGTTTTTCGTAGTCAAGACTGACCTACTGAAACACTGTGTTACAATCCTACTAGTGGTATGTCCAATTCCACCTAAAACTGTGAACCAAAAACTTATATTCTACAAGAACCAATAATCTGATCCTCTATGTGTAAGCCGAACTCTACACATCAGATTATCTACTATGTGGAATATGAGATACTCATGGACAATATGATAAGATATAATGCAAATATTTACCCATAAAGATTCTCATCAAGAAAGGGAATAATGGTTCAATAATTCAAAAAAATATTAATCCATTACATAAAGTCATGGTTTTAGTATAAAATCCTAACATTTATCAATGTTGCAAATGGGTCCCAAACCTTAGGGTCATATTGGAGCATCTGGATGTACGTTTAATGCTCAAAAAACCTAAAAGAGGACAAATACCAACATGCATGCAATATTACTTAAACATAAGGATTAAGGCATGCATGAACATCAATTGAACGCGTTGAATCTCATAAATAAGCAACAAAGTGGGCTCATTACACCTCCGGACTTGAAGGTTGCTAGTCTCTAGCTAGCAACTCAAGATACTAAAACACAACAAATGAAATGACACTTCCCATGAATTATCAACAACTATCATATGCTTGATTCTGAAGTACACAAGAACACAATTGCATTTCATAATCAATGAGCCAATATCCATCTTACTAACAATCAATCCATGAACAATATTGAACAAATCAAGCATAGGCCTGCAAGTAAGCAAGGTTAACCCAACCGAGCCTTGATTTCAATACTAACTGGTCACCCTTGCAATAAAAATTCCCTCAGGGCGAAGCATGATAGTACATCCCTAACTTGCACAACAATTATGCAAAGTGGTGAGATGTGCTATGCTTTCAACAAATTCAACACAACAATAAGTTTGTATTATATGTACAATGGTGGGCATGGGAATACGTCATAGATATGCCAAATGCCAACCATCATTCAACTACTCAACATGTATGAAGATAGAATCCAAAGCATTTATAGGAATTAGTTAGGGCTTAATATAGTTTATACAATCTAAGGGTTTTCAACAAAATGTGGTACAACGAAATTGATGTTGGCCGTCATTTGGCTGGGTCACACTACCCAAGGCCAATATTCAAACAAAACCCAACTGTGCACCTTGTGCACTCAAATATCAACAACAACCAAAAGGAAAACAACTAACTTGATCTTAAAATAACGGATGACGAAAACATCAAACCGCCAACTCAATCCTAAAAGCTACTAGATACTACTATTGACTACCAACGTCCCTCAATCAATATGCTCTTCCTGGACATCCTCCCAATCATCACACTCTTCACCACCCTCATCATTAGACTCTTCCTCACTTTTAGAAACACATGGTCGCCCCGTGTGCACCGCTATGTGATCCATCGTGTACTGTTGTCATCTCAAAATTATTTGTGTGTGTTTTCATTATCCCGCTTTTGGCAGAAAAAACACTCTTCGTCATTTTTGTCTTGAATGAGATCTTACTGGGTTGTTTAGTAGTGGTGCAGTGACTTGCCCGAAAGATTCGCTAGTTGGACGGATTGGTGCATGAACATGTGTGGCAGGGGCTTTCGAGTTTGCTTTACTTTTGCTTGTTGTAACCTTGGAAATAGAGCGAAATCCTTTAGTCCAAATTTCATTTGCACTCTCTTTTACTCCAGCCTCAAACCATGGTCGGGTTACCATTGCAAGGTATGGAAAATTTGCCCTTAGCATAGTTGAAGTGCGAAACTCGACTAATTGCTTGAATATGTATCTCCCAATATCAATGATATCGTCATGCATGAAGGCGTACAATACCTAAAGAGAAATCCTTTAGTGTTCCTCATATTCCTGCTCTGTTGCTGAGTAGATCAGGATATTGTCAATGAAAACAACCACGAATCTATCCAGATACAGTGCAAACACTTCATTCATCAAATGCATGAACATGGCTGGTACATTAATAAGTCCAAATGGCATGACCACAAACTCATAATGACCATAACGTGTTTTAAATGTTGTCTTCAATATGTCCTCTTCCTTCACCCATAGCTGATGATAACCCAATCTCAAATTGATCTTCGAGAAACACATTGATTCTCTCAATTGATTGAATTGTTCGTCTATCCTAGGCAGAGGATATCAATTCTTGATCGTGACCTAGTTTAGTCAGTGATAATCAATACACATTCATAAAGTGCCCTCCTCCTTCTTAACAAATAAGGCTGGCGCCCTCCACGGTGACACACTCGGTCGTATATAACCTTGCCAAGAAGCTCTTGGAGTTGTGTTTGTAACTCTTGCAACTCAGTTGGCGTAATCCGATAGGGTGCCATTGAAATAGGTATTGTTCCCGGTTGTAATTCAATGGTGAAGTCCACCTCTCGCTTTGGAGGCAGTCCAGACGACTCCTCCAAAAAAACATCAGCAAACTCACATATGACTCTTGGTAAACCCAAATCCTGTTGATCAGTCTCTTCTAGCTTTAGACTCACCAACCATCCTGCCAATTGGTTATGCCAGTTTGATCGAGGCGTTGAAGCAAGATCCTACCTATCCCCTTTAAACATGAGGCAAGTACCGTTAAATAAATACGCAGTCACATTCTTCTGGTGACAATCGACCACGGCTCGATGAGCTGACAACCAATCCATTCCCAATATGACATCAAAATCAGTCATCTCTGTGATGCACAAAGCCCACGTCATTCGAAGCCCAGCTATCTCAATATCGCATCCTCGACATATTCTATCCATTGTTACCAATCCTCCTAATGGTGACGTGACAAATATAGCAGTGTCCATACTGTTTCTAACCCCAAAGTCTGTGCACAAGTAGCAGATATAAATGAGTAAGAAGCATCCAAATCAACTAAAGCCTATACACATGTGTTGTATAAAATGAGGGTATCTTGGATGACGGTAGGATCGTACTACTCCCCCTATTCCTGCAAAGCAAAGACCCTTTCTCCCAAGGCTTGATTCTGATTGCCTCTCTTGCGTGCCCCTGCATTCTGTCCTAGTCGGGACTGCCAATTCCTTTGCCTAGTCTGTCCTGAAGATGTGCCCCCACTGTTCCTAGCTCGACCTATTGTCCTTCCTGAGTTTGCACGGGAGGACAATCCGGTCACATGTGACCCTTCTGATCGCAGTTGAAACAGGTAATGTCTGCCACATTATGAGTGGAATCCTAAAATTGTCCCTCTCCACCCGTCTGCTTTGGATTCCTATCTTGACTAGGTTGGCCAAAACTCTGCTGTTGTTGTTGTGGCTGACCGTAAGGCTTGTTCTGAACAAAGCCCAGTTATTACCACCACTACCACCATTTTGGGCAGGTCCTCCAAAACCCTGCCCCACTTGTCTTGTCTGTTCCCACTGCTGATGGGAATCCAATGCCTCCCACTCAAGCATTAATGCATTACTCACTAATAGTACATAAGAGACATCCCGCTGGGACTGGGACTGGGACATAACACTCTTCCTAATAGCCAGACTTATCCCCCACTCAAATCGACATGCCCTAGCCTCATCTGTTGGCACAATAGTTGTAGCATGTCGCAATAACTCCTTAAATCGGCAACATACTGGGTGACCCTCATCAACCCCTCCTTCAAATCCATGAATTCCTACAACATGGCCTACTTGACGGGAGTAGGGAAATACTTTCCTAGAAATAATTCCTTAAACTGCGCCCATGACAAAGCTTCCACGTCATGAGTGGTCCTGACGACATCCCACCAATAATCCATTTTACCCTTTATTTGATGAGCGGCCAAACCAATTCTGTCCCCATCCCCTGTGATCCCCATAGTACCGAAGAGCTTCTCCATTTGCTTCAACCACACCTCAGCTGTCGTAGGGTTAGGCTCCCCAATGAACACTGGTAGCCTCTACTTTTCCAAACTATAAGAGTAACATACCCTAGGTCATTGGTGCGCGAGGTACTGGATTTGGCGCTTGTGGTGGGTGTGGCATATAGTAAGACATCTAATGATAGTAAGCCATATGTGGTGGGTTTGGTGTTGGCTGCTGCTGTGGCACCTGCAGTGGTGGTCACGTTACCTGAGGTGGTGGTGGTAGTGGTGGTCCATGTGGCAGGGGTGGCATAGCTTGCACAGCTGCGAATGCCTGAAGCAGTTGGGCTACTTGTTTTGACCCAAGTAGCACATTGGGTAAGATACCTACTAGCATATGAGCCACTGGAGGCTCAATGTCGGCATTCTGGTTAGTGAGATCAGCTCGAGTCTCATTATCTATGAAGCAGGGGTACTTCAAAAATGACGCCATAACTGTACCGGGTACGGGTACGGGTACAGCTCTGGTACGGCAAAAACTGTATCGGGTGCTTCGAAATTCTACAGGTCCATTTGCCTATTTGGGTACATGAGTAGTACACAATGAGTACAAACTTGGGTACAAAAATGGATATATGGGTCATTTTGAAATTATTTATATTCATAGAGGTAAAATGATAAAATAGTTAATTGTTTAAAATCCTAAAATCTAAATAAGATCTATGTCTTGTAGTCTTCTTCTTTGTTCCAGAGTAGATCATCCAACATTCTAGACTTCGCTCTAGGTTGAACTCTCTCTCTCTCTCCCTCTGTGTTGTATTTTTCTTCTGATACATTAGAGACCATTGGCAAGGGAGAGGGTCTCCAATATTAACTGCATATGTTGTGTTCTTTCTCTCTTTTCCCTGGTCAATATCATCCTGCAGAGGGATGATGATTATATTTATGTCACATTGTTGCTTATAGACTATGGTGCTTGTTTACTTGAAAACACTAATTTATTTATGTTGCCTTTGGTTGGTAAAATGACTTTATATTTTATTTTATACAATGAAACTTAGTAAAATGATAAAAATAAAATAAATTAACATTGACGTACCTAGCCGTATCCGTACCCTACTTTTTTAGATTTTATCGTATTTCATACCTGTACCCCATACCAATACCAGTGCTTCATAGCTCATTATCGACTCAACCACCATTGTCATTGTTACCGTTGATATAAGCTTGGGAGGTCATTCTTTAAATTTCAAATTTGAGGTTTAAGGGAATAGGTTTATTAGTTAAACGGTTTCCTTCTTGGCTTAAAAAGTGACAACAAAAGAGAGAACAAGAAATAAATCAGAAATGAGAATGAACTTTTATTATAAACTACGTGTTACAATGATGCGATACAAATGAAAGATAAGCAAAGAACTGAAATAAACAACAACTGTACTCTATCCATCTTAGTTGTCTCACCAAAGAATACTTATTCTAACCTACTATCCTACTCTTATCACTCAACCTCCTCAGAAAGCTCTGAGTACTTGTTGCGCATCTGTCATTCCTCCTCCTAAGTCACCTCCTCACGCCCATAACAATGCCACCTAACCCTGCAATAGCTACCGCACTGCCCCCATTGGTAACGGGTCGCAATCTTCGTGATGGTGAAAGAAACCTCAATATAGACCTCATGGTCCTTGAAGTCCACATCGTCATGTAGAGACACAATTCGTCCCTCATCATGTGGCCTCTCAATCTAACATGAGTGAGCTAGAACCATCATCCCCACAAAGTGGTCGAAGCCATTTAGTACATCAACACGGTAACACCTAATCAAACGATTGAAGATGTAAATCGGCCCAAGGAAGTACGGAGCTGTCAAAGCCTTGAAACGACCAACGATGCAATCCTAGCGTACACCAAAGTGTTGGGTTGGTACACCAGATCTTGATTCCCGAGGCGCCATTCGTCGTTTTCCATAACAAGCCGTGGTGCGGGTGGTGATGGCAGGTGTACCAACTCCTCGCACATGTCTTCATCCTCCTCCTCCATAGGTAACATAGCATCATCTAGTTCAGCTCTTTGGTTGTGTTGTTGCAGTATATTATGCAGTATTATCGTAAGTGTTTAAAATCCTAAAATCTAAATAAGATCTATGTCTTGTAGTCTTCTTCTTTGTTCCAGAGTAGATCATCCAACATTCTAGACTTCGCTCTAGGTTGAACTCTCTCTCTCGCTCGCTCGCTCGCTCGTTACTGCTGTGAACTCTCTCTCTCTCCCCCTCTGTGTTGTATTTTTCTTCTGATACATTAGAGACCATTGGCAAGGGAAAGGGTCTCCAATATTAACTGCATATGTTGTGTTCTTTCTCTCTTTTCCCTGGTCAATATCATCCTGCAGAGGGATGATGATTATATTTATGTCACAATGTTGCTTATAGACTATGGTGCTTGTTTACTTGAAAACACTAATTTATTTATGTTGCCTTTGGTTGGTAAAATGACTTTATATTTTATTTTATACAATGAAACTTAGTAAAATGATAAAAATAAAATAAATTAACATTGACGTACCTAGCCGTATCCGTACCCTACTTTTTTAGATTTTATCGTATTTCATACCTGTACCCCATACCAATACCAGTGCTTCATAGCTCATTATCGACTCAACCAACATTGTCATTGTTACCGTTGATATAAGCTTGGGAGGTCATTCTTTAAATTTCAAATTTGAGGTTTAAGGGAATAGGTTTATTAGTTAAACGGTTTCCTTCTTGGCTTAAAAAGTGACAACAAAAGAGAGAACAAGAAATAAATCAGAAATGAGAATGAACTTTTATTATAAACTACGTGTTACAATGATGCGATACAAATGAAAGATAAGCAAAGAACTGAAATAAACAACAACTGTACTCTATCCATCTTAGTTGTCTCACCAAAGAATACTTATTCTAACCTACTATCCTACTATTATCACTCAACCTCCTCAGAAAGCTCTGAGTACTTGTTGCGCATCTGTCATTCCTCCTCCTAATTCACCTCCTCACGCCCATAACAATGCCACCTAACCCTGCAATAGCTACCGCACTGCCCCCACTGGTAACGGGTCGCAATCTTCGTGATGGTGAAAGAAACCTCAATATAGACCTCAAGGTCCTTGAAGTCCACATCGTCATGTAGAGACACAATTCGTCCCTCATCATGTGGCCTCTCAATCTAACACGAGTGAGCTAGAACCGTCATCCCCACAAAGTGGTCAAAGCCATTTAGTACATCAACACGGTAACACCTAATCAAACAATTGAAGATGTAAATCGGCCCAAGGAAGTACGGAGCTGTCAAAGCCTTGAAACGACCAACGATGCAATCCTAGCGTACACCAAAGTGTTAGGTTGGTACACCAGATCTTGATTCCCGAGGCGCCATTCGTCGTTTTCCATAACAAGCCATGGTGCGGGTGGTGATGGCAGGTGTACCAACTCCTCGCACATGTCTTCATCCTCCTCCTCCATAGGTAACATAGCATCATCTAGTTCATCATCTGACATCTGACAAATGCGAAATAGTTATATATTAGACTTACGATAATACTGCATAATATACTGCAACAACACAACCAAAGAGCTGAAAAGTTAACTATCTACCGCATGAAACGGAACACTCTCGAAAGTGAAGTGCAAACTACGCAATCTACCCTAGGTCGCAGCAGTGGTCAAACCTAGGGCTCCGATACCAATTGTAATGCCCCGATTTCTTGGAACATTATGTAAATCATAAAACTTCTGTTTCATTTTTTAAAGCAAGAATTTAAATGAAATAAGCCTTAGTCGTCAATTAAATATTATTTTAATAGAGTTTGAAAGTGCATAACTAAAAATGACTAAATTACCACTTCGGGTTTACATTTTTTTGGATAAACCAGCTTAAAATTAAAAAGGGGCTAAACGAATATACAGAAATACAAGGGGCATACCCCAGGACAAAACAACTAAAAAAGAAACGTACTGATGGCTGAATTCCTACACCTTCTAACAAATGATGATGGAATTCGTAGGAGGCCTAACAAGACGCATGACAAAAGGAGTAGGAGACACTCCCAAAATAGGGATTCTGGAAAATGACCAATACAAAATGAAAGGGGCATACCCCATGAGCTAATACAGATACAAAACGGAGGGCATACCTCGTAAGTTACAAATCAGCACAGAATTTTCAATCTTCCAACGACTGCCCAAGCAATAAGTCCTTACTTGATTCCAAGATGCATCCAATCCCACCTCGGACCTGGTTTACATTTATTCCTCAAAACAAAATAATTTAAGTAACAAAGTAGATACTTTAGGGGTACGATATCTAGGTGAACAACTCCTCTCCATTAATGCCCAGCACTTCTTGCACAGGTGGTCCTCCAACTGCACATCTACATCTGGCATTTCATGCCAGGAGCAGAGAAGTTGCACCGATGAGTAATTGAACTCATTAGATAAAGTTACCCGAAAAATCAAACCCATAGGTAATACAACATGCAACAGATTTAAATGCTAAGTAATAGAAATAACGATTATGAATAAGAACATAAACTGTAAAGTAAAATGTGTAATGATAAACACCTTGGTAAGTTTTATTAAATTCTTTTATTTTTCTAGGTACTTCGTTAAGCAATATTGTATCCTCCCCTAGACACTATCACAGGGCACTTAGTTAACATTGACTAGTCATTGCCTACCAAAGGTCATAGTTTGAATTATAATCCGACAAGAAAAGAACCTTCAACCATCCTCTCAAGTCAATACCTACATCACCTTATTTAGATCCCACGAAACATGACATTACCAAGTTCAATATATGTACCTTAGTCGTTTCTTCTTATCAACCCAAAGACACGCCATTCCCTAGGGTCCAGAGCTGTCATCGTAGGCATCCTTGAAGTCACCCTCTACTATCTCCAACTTCTCCTAGTAAGGGCCTTTCACACAATATAACATGGTGTCTCAAACCATAATATCATGCCACACTAGGGCAATCACACTAGGTTATCAATTTTCGTTAAACTTTTCTCACAAGTTTTTACCATGTTCGCTGCTTATAACGAACACCCAATACCCTTCGCTGCCTTATTTGGGTGTCATTTGAACCAGTGCTTTTAACGTGGATTCTAGGTTTACCCCATTAAACCCCAACTACACATGTCATGCTCTATTATCCGTGATCTTAAAACTTAACGCACGTCATAACTTTTTCAACAAGAATTAATCACAAACCTCGAGCAGCATAACCTGGAACCACCAACAACAACAATAATCCTTCAAAAGTACATCTCATGTTTTTAACATCTTATAAACCACAACATGTGTCAGTAACTAATTTATGCATTATCCTCATAGGTAAACAACAATTTTATGAATCTATCACCTAAAGTGGATACATGTGCGAGGTGTGTTAGCCAAAAAAAAGATTTATACAGTCTGCAAAAGATAGCCTAGAAGTATTAAACATGGTTTGAAACTAATCTGGATATTTTGACAAAACTGCCTATTTTTTCAACAGATTGCTCGAGCAGCCTAGAGCTCGCTCGAGCGAGTTTTCGTTCTTCTCAGATTTTGGGTTTAGGTTTTCTACTAAAATTGGTTCACATAGACAGATCACAACAAAGATAGAATCATATCTCGCACAAAATAGACAACTGGAAACATAAACCTCTCTGTAGAAACTCCTTCCGAAACCAATTGAGCAGATTTACTACCAACACATGAGATTGATTAGGTACAAACGTAGACAAGAAATAAAACCATAGACATGCTTTTCTAATCACGCCTTCAAAATAATATCAAACAAGAGTGAATCAAGCCCTAGGGTTGGTAGGTAACTATGCCTACCTCGATCCAAAGCACAAAACAACCACGAATGAAAATCAAGTGGAACGAGCCACCTCCCAGAACTTTTAAGAACTTGCAAAATTCTCAGAAAACTCTCTCTCAACAGCCCTCTACACCTCTGATTTCGTAACGTAAAAATGAAAATAGATATCGCATAGGTTTGTATAATAAAATTGGCATTAATCACATATTCATGGTCATAAACACGCAGCAAAACCGACTGCCCCCTCATCAAACCTTCATAACTCACATATCTCCAATTGCAGATGCTAGCAAAACAAAAATGTAATTTTCTAATTTTAAAATATTAAAACAATCACAATAAAAATTATGACTTATAACGATTGAATTATTTAAAATAAATTAAAATTTAGGGTTATTACAAGAAATACTATGCAAAGAGACCTTTGATTTTTTATGTTTTTGTAAACATGATCAAGCAAGAACTACTATATCACCTTCATCATTTATTATTTTTGGCCTCTTTAGAAGTATCTGAATCACCCTCATCGTGTAAGGATCCATATTTTTAAAATTGGTAATCAACTTTCTATATTTTAAAATTCAATAAATAAAAACCGCAAGTGATTGATTTATTCAGTACATTATACTTATACTACATATATGGTACATACATGTATTGCATACATATTATAGACATACATATGTTACATTTAAATATTTTATATACACAATATGCATGTTATATTTTATGTCTTAATATGTGTGTGCGCGCGAGCATGTGTATATCCTATCTTCATCTCCCTTCCATCAAACTTATCATCAACTCCCCCACAAGCCACTTGCTCTATCTTCTTCCATCTTCTATCTTCATCCCTACCCCTACGCACATCGTCACCCCTTGATTTTTTTCCAAATTCACACCCCCCCTTCCATTTTGTCGTCCCTCGTCCCCTATAAACCCCGTACAAAATCCACTCACCAACCTACAACAAGAAGCAAAGGATAAGAAAGAGATAAGAAGAAGAGGAAAGGAGAAAGAAGGAGAAACACAGTCGAGAACTCTTTTGAAGCAATTCGCAGCCAAAACCCCTTGATTCTTTTCTGGATCTTTGATTTCAAAGTAAGTTAACTTACCCTTTAGTCTTATTTCATGTTCCGGCACACCCAGAAGCTCCACAAAGCTCCCATAGAGTCAAAACCATCAGAGAAGAAGACTATGACATCCGATACTTATCCCAGTAGTCACCCCGACTGTGGATCTGAACGTCTATCCTGAGTGCCGGCATGTGTACTGGCTAGGTCACAATAGCATATTCTGGTTTAGATAAATTTTTTATCCAAATTTCAGAATAACCATATGAATGCTATGAGACTCGAAATGATCCCAAATTTAGTAGGATGTTGATCATTGTTTTGTTTTATATCTCCAATTGGAACCAACTCATTTGAATCTCTAGAACTTTGCAAATTGATGTTTCAACCAATTCTGTCATCGTCCAATTTTTGTCAACTTAAAGAGACCTTCAAGTCTCAAGCCTTTCACGAGAAACGTTTCCTCCATATTGAGCTATAGCCTTGGAAAACTAAAGAACATTTGGAGTTGAAATGATACATTAATTTTATTCTATTATAAATTGAAAGTTTAGGATAATAATTTCCAATTTTCATTTTAATTATCTCGAACCCCAGAACCTCCCATATTTGCTTACTTGTTTAGGAAACATGTTTACTAAGTTAAGAATGTTTAAGGTTTATGATACATGATCATTATTTTGACTTAGAGACCCCTTGAGTCTCGAACCTGACATTTCATCCATCACATGATTATATTCTTCCTAATGCTTGAACTTGGAATGTGTAGATGGGTAGATTTTCTCAATCAAGGCGGAAAACTAGGAGCTCACTATCCAGCCGAAACAATGCTCTCAATTTGGGTGGACCTGTGATTTGCAAAACAATAATCCGTCAAAGAGCCTTCTGCCGCTGTGGCAGGAAGACACTCTGATGATTAAGTCAGGCCAAAGCTCACAGGAATAATAACTCAAGCTAATATTCTCTATTAGCAAGCGAAACTATGCACTCTGTTAGAACGTCCCTTTTTTGTTGATCTGGAGCTTTATTTATAGACTTTCTCTTTAATCCCAATTCTCTTAGGACTCTAATTGGAGTGAAGTGCCTTCTGATTGGCCACTAATGAGATAACTTTCTGTCAAGTAGTTATCTTTTATCATTAGAGTTTCATTCAATCAATACTTCTCATATTAATTAAATTGGCCGTGGATTTCTCATCCATATCTATTTGAACCGAATCCCGACTTATTCGGGATTCTATCTTATCTTGAAGAAACGGTTGCTCGTCGCCTTTCTTGGGCCAACTGTAGTTCGGGCCGACTTTATATGGTCGGCAAGACATGGATCCGCCTTTCTCAGGTCGGCTTTGCTCAATACTTGGTTCTGCTGTCCTAATTTATGTATGGTTGACACTCCTCATGTCGGCCATTCCCTCATGTGATCGGCACGTGCCTCTGGACATATCATCCGGTCTTGGCCGAACTCCGAACTTACTCGGGGGGTTAAACGTATTTTCTCAATTGCGTTTTTCCCTCGTCAATTGCCCCTAGCTCCAGCTGCTTCATACCGACTTGGCGGAGTAGTCGAGGCTATACAGTGTCCTCATGAAGGGGTCTGCGTCGATCTCAGGGGGTTTGTATGTGTATCTGGTCTATCTGAGGCGTGCTCTGTCTTTCAATAAATGCGATGTGACCATTTGGGTGCACCTTTACGAAAAGACGCGCTTTCCGCATGTGCCTGATGTGTCGTTTCAATGCTTACCCTGTAATTAATTAATGATCCAGGGGTTAAGAATCTGACGGTTGGGTGACTTTGAACGTATGGTGTAACTGATTCTGCCGCCTGAAAACCCTATATATTCACATATCCTTTTTTCATTTCTTCTTTCTCGTCCTTTGCTACTGTTCTTCTTTCGTCTTCTTCGTCAGTCCTCTGTAAGTCCTCCGTAAGTCGTCTGGACTTGTTTTTTCTTTCTTGTGCGCACTTCTCCCCCGCTCATCCTCTAAGTATGGGCATTTTTCATAAACACTTCGCCTCCCCGGCGCGTATAGCGGAATTCCGTAGGCACTATAATATTCCAGACGATGTAGTGGTAGAAATCAATAGGCCTGAGACTCATCCTGAGATTCGGGATGAGGACTCCATTCATATTCCTCTAATGGCCGTCACCAAGGGTGGAGTTAGGTTCCCCTTCCACCCTTTACTCCGTAGGGTTCTGGCCTGGTATCGGCTGAACCCTATGCAAATCTCCATAAATACATACCATACAGTAATGGGCACAGTTCGTCTGAACGAACTGTGCAATACAAACTTAGGCCTGTGGGACATAAATTACAATTACGACATGGTCTATAACAAGGATGAGAAATGGTATCTCAAATCCCGTAGGGGCCGAGAAAAGATAGTGACGCATCTCGTCAATTCAAATAGGGGGAACGACGACGATTTCTTGATCGTCTCGGGCAATTGGGAGTTCTCTCCTGACGAACCCTAGCACACGCGGATCCCCGTTCCCCACAGTTTCGGGCAACCCCATTAGTTTCGTTTTCCCTTTGATTGTGATTTCTGATAAATTTGCCGACCTGAGATGTCTAACTACTTCCTTTTTTTTTGTTTCTGTGCAGCTGCCAACGCGAACCGTGGTCAGCAACTCGTTGCTACCAACCCTGAAGATCTGAAGAAGGTGTTGCGCTACAAGGGCATAGAAGGGCAGGTCAAGCTGAGATCTGCCAAAGTACTGCTGCGATATAACCCGACCTACAAGGGTTATATCAAGGACAAAACTTACATTGCCGAGGCAATAGCTAAAGATTCCCAAGCTGCTGTCCCCAAAGGCATACCTCTGCCATACCTTAGGGAGCCGCATCGCGTAACAGTTGCTGCAGTAGTCGAGGTCCCGAGTTCATCCTCCTCAGCTTCATCGTTGGGTAATTCAGGGTCTCAGTCCCCTACGTACTAGAATACCGAAGACGAGGAGGAGATCGACCAAGAAATCATGTCGAAGAATCCCAATGTTCTGAATTTGAAGGAGCTGATGAAGCAGAAGGCAAAAGTGGCTGCCGAGGCAAAAAAGGTCGCAACTCCTACTGAAGCGAAGAAGCCATCTGGCGTGGTGGTGGCCAAGAGGAAGGCCGATGAAGGAGATGTCAAGGAGCATCCCTCTTATGTATCTGCCGAGGCAGGTGAGGTTCCTACCGGCTCCAAGAGGAGAAGACTGGTGAAGGCTCACGCTGCTGGTCCTTCCAAGGCAAAGGGGAAATCCAAGCCCTCTAAGAAGGCGGACACATGGGCTCCAGCCCTTTTGGTATCTGGCGCCAACCCTATCACAATCCCCGATACTGTGGGCGACTTGGGTGTGGCGACTGCTCTAGCCAAGGCGCTGATGCTTGCTAGGGATATCGAGCCATATGCAGAGTCAGACGATCGATCACTGTTGCGTACTGTGGTTGCGCATAACATCTTCATAAGTATCTTAACACTTGATTGTGTCTTTGTTGTTTATCAGATTTCTCATTGTTTCGTTTCCTTCGCAAGCAATCCAGAAGTCCATGCTATGTCTCGGGCAGAGTCAAGAGCCTGAGACCAAGCTGAATCAGGCAGAAGCTGAGGCCCGTGAGTTTAAGGCCAAGTTCTCCAAGGCGCAGGATGAGGCTGATGACTACAAGAAGAAGGCGCTGGAGATTGCCCAGTGTGCCGAATCATTCAGCCGTCTCCTGGCCGAGGATAAGAAGAGGTCAGCCGACCTGGTCGCTGATATGGCTGCACTGAAGAAGAAGCATGCTGAAGAGATGTCTGCTCTGGATGCCGAACCCTTCAAACGTGGAGCGGATGAAGTGGCTGAGGACTTTGTCACCAATCAGATCCCCGAATATGCAGGAAGACTTCCTTGCAATGGGATGGAGGGCGGCGCTGAGGGCATGCAACGTGCCTTCGGATTCCTCTCTATTCAAGGAGATTCCTCACTCATCTGAGCTCGGCAATGAAGAGGCCGAGGATGCCCAGACTGAAGGGCCGGAAGGCGGCATCACTGACCTTACTGCCGATGACCAGGAAGTTACTGGTGTCGGGGAGGATGCTGCAGAGGAAGGACAACTCCAGGAGGACCCTGTCGACATCGTCTGAAGCATGTCTCTGTTTTTTACACAGTTTTTAGTATGTAGTAGTAACAAAGTAGTTGTTTTTAATTCTGCACCCCTGTCTTTTGCATGTAAGTCACACATGAATGAATATAGAATTCGATCCTTTTGTTGGCAACTCTTATCTTGATATTTTCTTGATAGCCTTTACTTGAATGAAGTCGGCAATCTTTGCCCGTACTTACGATCAGTACTTTGAAACATTCCTTCATGTAAACTCAAACTTTTCTCTTAAGTTTGTTCGAGTGTTTAACTCGTACTTGGGTACTAAACATAAACTTTTCTCAAGTATGCTCGGATGTTCACACTTTCCTCAAGTGTTGAACTTTCTCAAACTTTTCCCAAGTTTGTTCGGGTAGTTTAACCTGTAGTTAGGCTTAAACTCATACTTTTATCAAGTATGTTTGGGAGTTCAAACGTTCTCTAAGTGTTGAACTTTTCTCAAACTTTGCTCAAATTTGTTCAGCTGTTTAACCTGTAGTTAGGATTAAACACATACTTTTCTCAAGTATGTTCGGGAGTTCAAACTTTTCTCAAGTGTTGAACTTTCTCAAACTTTTCTCAAGTCTGTTCGGCTTGTTTAACCTGTAGTTAGGCTTAAACACATACTTTTCTCAAGTATGTTCGGGAGTTCAAACTTTCTTTAAGTATTGAACTTTTCAGACTTTTCTCAAATCTATTCGGCTTGTTTAACCTGTAGTTAGGCTCAAACGCATACTTTTCTCAAGTATGCTCTGGAGTTCAAACTTTTCTCAAGTGTTGAACTTTCTCAAACCTTTCTCAAGTCTGTTCGGCTTGTTTAACCTGTAGTTAGGCTTAAACACATACTTTTCTCAAGTATGTTCGGGAGTTCAAACTTTCTTTAAGTGTTGAACTTTCTCAGACTTCTCAAGTCTGTTTGGCTATTTATCCTGTAGTTAGGATTAAACATACTTTTCTCAAGTATGTTCGGGAGTTCAAATTTTCTCTAAGTGTTGAACTTTCTCAAACTTTTCTCAAGTTTGTTCGGCTGTTTAACCTGTAGTTAGGATTAAACACATACTTTTCTCAAGTATGTTCGGGAGTTCAAACTTTTCTCAAGTTTGAACTTTCTCAAACTTTTCTCAAGTTTGTTCGGTTGTTTAACCTGTAATTAGGATTAAACACATACTTTTCTCAAGTATGTTCGGGAGTTCAAACGTTTCTCAAGTTTGGAGTTACATTCTATTCATGCATGCACTGGATTTATCTTCCCCCCCCCCCAGTAAGATAGTACATGTGGCTACAACATTGATAGCCTTACTAAAAATCTATTCATAAACTGAAACTGGTACTTTTATTCATTGAAATCGAATTGTAGCAAACATAAGTACTGATAAAGGAAATCTACTGGTAAAACTTCTTAAGGTTGGAAAAATTCCAAGTACGGGGTATTTCCTTATCATCAAGGTCTTGCAATTTGGAGGCGCCCTTCCCGAGCCGGCCGATAACTCTATACGGACCCTCCCAGTTGGCTCCGAGCTTGCCATCAGTAGGATCTTTTGTGTTTCCCATGACCTTGCGAAGGACTAAGTCGCCGAGGTTGAATTCCCTTTGATGGACTTTCTTATTGTAAGACCTGGAGAGAGTGGAACGATAGGCAGCTAGTCTGATCATGGCTCGTTCCCGTTTTTCTTCAGCGAGATCGAGCTCTATTGCCAATATTTGATTGTTTCCACCTTGTTCCATTAACTCGGTGCAAAGAGTTGGGATACCGACTTCAAAAGGGATGACAGCCTCGGTGCCATACGCGAGTGAATACGGGGTGACACCCGTAGATCGGCGAGGGGTGGTCCTGTATACCCACAGGACGAGTGGCAGCTCTTCCACCCACTTGCCCTTGGCCTTTTCTAGCCGTTTCTTGATTCCACCCAGTATCGTCTTATTTGAAGCTTCTGCCTACCCGTTGCACTGTGGATATGCTACTGAGGCATAGTAGTTTCAAATCTGGTATTGTGAGCAGAAGGCCTTGAACTTGTCCTGGAACTGGGTCCCGTTGTCCGAGATGATGACATAAGGGATACCGAATCTGGTCTGCCAAACAAATCGCTCGACATTCTTTTCTGTGATCTTAGCCAGGGGTTCGGCCTCTATCCACTTGGTGAAGTAATCTGTGCCGACCAGCAGATACTTTCTTTCACCAGTTGCTTTGGGAAGCGGGCTGACAATATCCAGACCCCACTGAGCAAAGGGCCATGGGTTGGTGAGTGGTGCCAGATCGGCAGCAGGCTGATGTGTGATCTGGGTGAATTTCTGGCACTTCTCGCAAGTCTGGACATATTTCTTTGCATCCTCCTGCATGGAGGGCCACCAATATCCCTAAGATATGGCGCAATGGGCGATGGATCTGCCCCCAGCATGGCTCCCACACGTCCCCTCGTGAATTTCGAATAGGAACTTCTGTACTAGATTAGGGTGCACACACTTCAGATAGGGACCAGTGTAGGACTGACGATAAAGTTCTTGCTTAGGCGAGAGGCAGAAGCTTGTTGCTCTGATCCACAACTTGTGAGCTTCCTTCTTATCCTCGGGGATCGTTCCCCCAGTGAGGTAGGAGATAATGGGATCCATCCAACTTGGGCCGAGATTGATTTCCAAAGCCTTCTCAGCAATTGGGATGTTGATACTCGGATACTCGATGGCATCCACATATATGGTTCTGTGCTTATCTTGGGGTATTGCCGAAGCCAAACATGCCAAGGCATCTGCGTGCTCGTTCTGTCTAGAGCTAATGTGTGTCATCTCCACTTTCTTGAACTTAGATAGCTCTACTCTAGCCCTATCCGCGTAGGCGGTCATCTTCTCGTCTCGGGTGGCATATTCTCCGTTGAGCTGGTTGAGGACCAGTTGTGAATCACAGTAGACTTCCACATACTTTGCTCCCAGGTTATGCCCGCACTTGAGCCCATGTATCAATGCCTCGTATTCGGCCACGTTGTTGGAGGCACTGAAATTTAATCGGATGGACTGCTCAAAATAACAACCATCTGGTTTTTCAATAACAATGCCGACTCCAGATCCTCGTGAACATGATGACCCGTCGACATATAACCTCCAATACGGTACTTGGTCGGGAGCCATCCCATCTTGTTCTCCCTGTTCGGGCAAGTCCTTCTCTAAGATTGAAGCCACATCTTCTACAGGCTCGTGGGAGAATTCCGCAATGAAGTCCGCTAGGACTTGTCCCTTTACTGCTGTCCTTGGGAGGAATCTGATGTCATATTCCCCGAGTTCCACGGACCAGGTTGCCACCCTACCTAACAGTTCCACTCTTCTCAAGACAATGCTGAGGGGGTGTTTGGTCGGTACTTCTATCGTGTGGGCCAGGAAATAGTGTTGTAATTTCCTGGAGGCCACCACAAAGGACAAAATCAACTTCTCCAAGGGGAGGTATGTAACGCCCCGATTTTCGAACACGTTAAGAAAAAGAATAAAATAACAAAATTCATAATTTCATTTAAAACATAGTTTGATACAGCCTGATTATGAAAATACTCCTAACAAAAGACTATTACATCAAAAGGCTTTTTATCAAAAGTCAGAGCAGACTAGCCTAATCTAGGTAAATCACGGTTCAACCGAGTCTTCTTCGAGATACGTGTCTTCATGCTTTGACTAGACCGGTTCTGCTCCATCTTCGTCGTTACCTGGTTATGAAATACCAGGGGCAGAAGAAAGTTGCACCATGAGCCGATGAAAGCCCAATAAGTTATCCTACCCTTAAATTCTTTTTGAACAATTATGCATTTAAATAAATAGCAGAACAATATCACATGAACAGTATATGAAAGCGATAACACTTCAGTGCAGAAATTTTAACCAATATTGTATCATTACATTAGTTTCTCTCGGTTTATAAATATAACCTTAGTCTCTTAGTATTCATACCCAGGCGTCGTGGGCATAACCCAGAGCATGAATTTCTGTGTTTCATCACTCATACCCAGGCGTCATCACAAACCCCAAGCAGATGATATTTTCCAAAGTCCATAGCTTACATAGACTTTAAATCCATTAGTCTCCAATTATGATCTCATCCAAATTTCATCAAATTGTTCAAGTGTATATCTCATCAAGTTTTCCAAATATGGTGTTCCCGTACGAATACGCTTCCGACATTTTGCTAACCGTGCTCCCCACCAAGTGCATCCCAAACATCATGCATCCCGTACAAATACGCTTCCGATATTTTACTAACCGTGCTCCCCACCAAGTGCATCCCAAACATCACGCATCCCGTATGGCATGTTCCCAAACACTATGTTTCCCGAACATTTATATTTCCCGATAACGTGTCAACACCAAAGTACATGACTCCCCGACTCAGTTGAAAAATGACACGTTTCGTCCAAATATAACACGGCTAAGTACATAGCTTGTCTAACATGCCACGGCTAAAGACATCGACTTGGCTAAACGACACTATTTGGGTTAATACACCTCATGGTTCAGTCAAAATTTGGCAAGACCGCATCACGGCTAACGACACCTATATCCACAACAACTGGGTCATCTTTTAACTATTCAAGTTTTCAATCGGCATATACTTGATACTCTCATATCAATATTTCATACTCACTTATATGTTCAAGATTCATGCTTCCTTCATCAAGTTATTCTAAGATCATACTAAAATCACATCATTTGAAGTACAAAGACAAAATTTAAAGCATAACAAAAATCAACAACACTTTATGTAAATATCATGGATAGCATGAGTGATTGACTAACGTGCACATATAAACATGTAAGCATAAATAATCTAATATGCCTCCTAACATGCCAAACTAAAAATAACAACCAAGCATATGTATACAAATTAGTAAAAGATCGCAGCCGCAAGGGCTAAAACTGATGTCTTCCACCTTTTCACCATACTCCATAAGATTTGGAGAGGTTTCGGGTTGAAGACTAATTATCCAAAGAGAAAGTAAGTTGTAGGAAACTTACCTAGTGAGAGCTTAAGAGTTGGAAAGATGGTTGCTAGGGTTGTCTCCTTCAGGAAATGGTGGAGTCTCCTTCACTTAGGATTTTCTCATAATAATAGAGAATTTCTACTACTCTCTAGATTTTCTTGATCTTTAGGTTTCAAAGTATCAAAAAGAATAGAAGAAGGAGTTTTGTATTTATAGACAAAGTTTAGGAAAATATCTAGGGAACACATCTAATGGTTAGGGTTTATCCATCAAGATCAATGGCTAGAAAAGGTTAGAAGCTTATTTGGTTAAGATCAAGCATTAAATAGATGTCATGTCTAATAGATCACTAGGCTTAGTCACTAGATTTGATTTGAAGACTAAGTGCACAAGTTGTAGATTTTTGGAGTAAATGATTTTGGCTCATATGGTCTTGGCATTTCTTGATTGGTTTAGGTTTAATATATAGCCACACATGTCTATATCTATACATATGAACTTTAATATAATTGTGAAAGGGACAAATAAGGTCAACAAATGGAGGAATGAGTTGTATGCATATGATTGGAGTGTAGGTGTGAAAGGGATAAACAAAGTCAACAAAGGGAGGAATAATGGTCAACAAAGGGAGGAATGGGGTGTCACATGGGATAAATACAAATGTGAAAGGGACTAGTATAGTCAACAAAGGGAGGAATGAGGTGTCACATGGGATGAATATAAGTGTGAATAAGTGTGAAAGAGGCTTACTAAAGTCAACAATGGGAGGAATGAGTTGTCATATGGGATAAATATAGTCCACAAAGGGAGGAACAAGGTTGGCATTTGAATTGAGTGTAGGTGTGAAATGGCTATTAGAGTCAACAAAAGGAGGAAATAGTGATGAGGATCTAGATATTAGGTGTACACTTGTCACTTACAGTTCCACCTCAAGCCTTTAGACTTCCACCTCAACCCTTTAGACTTCCACCTAAGATTTTTTAGGAGAGAGGAGATATGATGGCTCATGGTTTCTAGATTTATAAGATAAGTGCATAAGTTGGAGGAAAATAATTTAGACAAAATCAAATAGTTGTAGTTTAAATCATACTTGAATTAGGATGACTAGAAAGTCTAGGTTTTCTTACTAAACAAGGTTAGTATAAATCTTAGATTATATTTTGGGAGTGTATAATATGATAATCATATATATATGTATAGGTGTACCTATATACGAAAATATCTTCACAGGATGTAGACTTCTTGACATGATGCATGATGATTTTCGATTTCTAATGAGCACGTGTGTATGTGTATGTACACATACTATATCTAAATAATAAAATATGTATGCGTAAATTTATTCACATATACTTACCATACTAATTTTCACATGGCAATGTAAAATAATTCTTGAACGAATTTTTAATATTCAGGATAATATTATTCACGATTTATTTTTTATTTTTAAAAATACGGGTCTTTACAAGGTATCTTGTCTCCGAATCGAGAATCGTCTTACTCACATAGTATATCGGCATCTGCTCGCCATCCTTATTCTTCAACAAAACTGCGCTGACCGCATGCTCGGATACAGCCAGGTATAGTGTCAATACATCTCCCTTCTCGGTTTGCCAGGTAGGTCTTGATCTCCTAGAAAGCCCTTTCGCATTCTTCCCCCCAGGAGTACTTGGACTTTTTTCTCAACAGCTGAAAGAACGGCCAACAGCGGTCAGATGATCGGCTAATGAATCTGTTGAGGGCTACCACCATTCCTGTTAACCTCTGAACTTTCTTCACAGTTTGGGGGCTCTGTAGATTTTGCAGGGCGATGATCTGATCGGGGTTGGACTCTATTCCCCTACGCGTAACCAGATGCCCCAAGAATTTTCCCGAGCTGACCCCGAAAGCACATTTCGAGGCGTTGAGCTTGAGTTTGTACTTTCTGAGTACCTGGAAAGTTTTGCCAAGATCAACTATATGGGTTTCGACCTCCTCAGACTTGACGACCATATCGTCGATGTACACTTCCATGCTCTTCCCGAGCAGTTCATTGAACATAAGAGTCGCCAACCTTTGGTATGTTGTCCCTGTGTTTCTCAGCCCGAATGGCATTACTTTGTAGCAAAACAGTCCCCGTGGGATAATGAAGGACGTCTTCTCTTGGTCCAACACGTACATGGCAATTTGATGATATCCCCGATATGCATCCAAGAAGCTCATACGCCAATACTCAGCTGTGGCATCCACAAGCTGATCTATCTTAGGCAGTGGGAAGCTATCTTTGGGACAAGCTTTATTCAGATTCGTGAAGTCAACGCACACTCTCCACTTGCCATTCTTCTTTTTGACCACCACGGTGTTTGACAACCACTCGAGGTAATGCACCTCTGTGATGGCCTCGGCTTCCAGCAGCCGATCTACTTCTTCTATCACGGCATCCACATGTTGGACTGTCGATCTTCGTCTTTTCTGCATTACGGGTTTGTGGGCAGGATCCACATTTAAGTGATGACATATGATATCCGGGCTCACCCCAGGCATCTCCTGTGGTGTCCAAGCGAATACATCAATGTGCTCCTTAAGGACTTTTATCAGGACCTTCTCGTCCTGCTCTGATAATTCTTCTCCACTGAGAAAGTACCGCTCTGGGTCCGTTTCATGAGTCGGTACCTGCTTGAGTTTTTCCACAACTCGATCGGCTAGATTACGCCCGATATCCTCTATCGTCGGCCAATTTGGGACCTCTATAGACTTCACGTGTTCGGCTTTGGGCTTATGTTTTATTGAGGTGACATAGCAACTTCTCGCCGTTGTCTGATTTCCCCGAACACATTCGATCCCCTTCTTCCCCGGGAACTTCAGCATCTGGTGATAGGTGGAAGGGATTGCCCCCATCCTGTGGAGCCAAGTTTTCCCCACTATGGCATTGTACGCCGATGGTACGTCTACGACCAAAAAGTTGATATCCAGGGTCACTCTCCCTACCCGCATGGGGATAGTGATGGATCCTAAGGGCCAGACTGCCTCAACGCTGAATCCGATGAGTGGTATGTCAGCCTTCTGCAAGTCAGCCTTATCAAGCTTGAGCTTCTTAAAAGCGTCATAATAAAAAATTTTCGTTGAGCTGCCCTGGTCAACAAGGATTCTCTCCCTGTCGATGGTGCCGAGGAGCAGCGTGATTACCAATGCATCGTTGTGGGGTGCACCACCACCTCCAGATCCTTATCTGAAAAGGATATAACCGTGTCCGTCTTTGTCTCGGGCTCTTTTCGCTTTTGCCCGAGGTGTTGAACGTGATGTTCATGCCCATCTCGGCGTCGTTGGAGCCTTATTTCCTTTTTATCGGGAACCGGAGTTGCCGCGTGTATGAAATGCATGGTCCCGGTTATCGTCGCCTCTTCCTCAAAGGATTCGATTTCCATTGGTTCCGGCTGAACCGTTGGTTGCCGCTGATCGGCCACAAAACGCTGAAGGTGCCCGGCTTCAACTAATTCCTCTAAGAATCGTTTAAGCGCCTTGCACTTCTCTGTGATATGGCCATTATTACAATGATAGTGATACGAGCTCGGATCATGAGTTGTCGGATCACCAAGACGGAGCTATGGATCCCAAAGATGGAGCTAAGGAGGTGCTGATCCCGGACGGTCCAATTACAAGGTCCAAAGCCCGAGCATTACAAGAAGCCGTGAGGAGCCTAATGGTGACCACCTTTCCCACGCGAGAAGCCATGCAAGAAACCACCAAGATCTTGCATGTAATGAAGGTGGCCATGCATTGTGAAGCACGGAATGAAGGTTGCCGCCCGCATTCAAGTCTTGCCGCCCACAATTAGCTCATTGCTTACATCATGCCGCCCACTCTCTAAAAATAGCCAAGGACCATTTATGCATTGCCGCCCAACAATAAAGTCTTGGCTGTTTTTCCCAAATGGAGGTGCACGGATTATCAACATGACCACCCATCTTGGCCATTCATCAAATGCCGCCCATCTTCAATGGCCGGCCACCTAAATTTAGCTCTAGTTTTTCCTATAAATATTGTAATGTTTGAAGGATATTGTTTTAACTCAGATTATAATCAAAACTTGTGAGATTCTTCTCCTTTAGTTCTTCACGAACTCGAACTTATCGGATTCAATCCGTGGCGTTCATCCCGACTTATCAACGGCTCATCATCACCGTTGTGGCGTCTTCCATATACCACGATCCTTGCTTTGACTCATTCCTTGTATCGCGGTCCTCTATACCAAGATCCTTGTTTGGTCTAAAGTTTGTATCAAGGTCTCCACCCTATCCAACCGAACCTGTTTTTGGTCGATCCTTCAAAAGCGAAGTAAGTTTCGCATCATTTGGTATCAGAGCTTTTGGAATCCAAATCAGGTTTATCTATCCTTGTTTTCAATTATCTTAGTTTCTAAAATTCCATATCTGTTCCTTCTTTCTTCTCATTTCAATATCAAAAAAAAAAAAAAGAATTTTCGTCCAAAAAAAAAAAAAAAAAAAAAGAAAGACGAATTAGAAAGGCAAAAAAAAGAGAAGAAGAAGCCGTTGGAAATTGGAAGCCGTTGGAAATTGTTTTCTTCCTTCAAAGTGTCATTAATTACTTGTTTACCATTCCAAATCTTCTCCCTCCAAATTTCTCCGTGCCAAATCTGTTTTTTTCTCTTCTCCTTCTTCACAATTATTTCTGTTATCCTTTTCTCTTCTCATCACAAGAGAAAACTTCCTTTCCCTTCTACCTTATCTTTCCTTTCATATCTCCGGGTTAAAGCAAGAATTGTGGTGGAAAAAGCGCAAGTCTTTTGGAGGCCATTGTTTTGTTATCTGTTTGAGTTTTGAGTTTTTGCAGGACTTGTGGAGTAAGAAAGAGTGGTAAAAGGCAAAAAGAGAGGTCATTGTGCAAAAAGAGCCAAGAAGCACCGAGAGTTAAACACTTGGGTGGTGAGTGTTTTTTTCTGGGAAATTTAAACACTTGGTGTGTGATTTTGTTTTCTTTTCAGGTTCAAACATGTCACAAGGAGACGGAGGCGGCCAAGGAGACAATAACAATAAGCTCTTGATAGAGGCTATACATCAAATGTCCCAAAAGTGGGATTCGGCTTTAAGAGAACTTCGGGAAGAAATGGATGAATTAAAAAAGGATCGGCGGTATCAAGTTCCTCATCCAAGGAGGCCTAGTCCGAGGGGTCCTAAGGAGCCAAATGAGTCCAGGGGGGACTATGATGGAGATGAGAGTGATGAAAGTAGGCGGAGCTACCACTCTAGGGCTGTTCCAAGTGAGAGGAGAAGGCGCCACCGCCATGACTCTCGGGATAGAGTGGACCGAGACTTGGGGAGCATTAAGCTGAACATCCCACCCTTCCAAGGAAAAAGTGATCCCGACGTCTACCTTGAATGGGAGAGAAAGGTTGAAATGATGTATGATTGTCACAACTATTCCGAAGAGAAAAAGGTAAAACTTGCCGCCATTGCCTTCACTGATTATGCTATAGTATGGTGGGATCAATTGTTAATAGGTCGGAGGAGGAACTATGAACCGCCTATTGAGACATGGGCCGAGATGAAGGCTGCCATGAGGAAGAGATTCGTGCCTTCCCACTATTACCGAGATATGCACCTCAAGTTGCAGCAACTTAGGCAAGGTTCCAAGAGTGTGGAAGAGTACTTCAAGGAGATGGAGATGGCCATAACCCGGACCAATATCACCGAGGAGAGGGAGGCCACCATGGCACGGTTTTTGAGCGGGCTAAACCGTGAGATTGCCAATGTTGTAGAGCTGCAACATTATGTAGAACTTGACGATGTGGTGCACATGGCTATAAAGGTAGAGAGGCAACTTCGGCGGGGAAGAATGGCCAAGTCAGAATCTCCTTTTGCTGGTTCAACGTCTAGGCCTAAACCATCCGTGGATCAACCTTCCAAGTCCGGGGAAAATCCAAACTATGCCAACCGAGGGGAGCAAACCAAGCCACGGGAAAACAACAAGGATAAAGGTATAGCTCCTACCACTTCATCTCAAAGAATTAGAGACATCAAATGTTTCCGCTGTTTAGGAGTTGGCCACAAGGCTTCGGAGTGCCCAAACAAGAGAGTCATGATCGCGCTGGGAAATGGGGAGTACGAGTCCGAGGCTAGTGAAGAGGAGGTGCCACCACTTGAGGATGATAGTGATTGTGAATATGCCGTTAAAGGGGAAGTACTTGTGATCAGGAGAGCCCTTAGTGCACAAACGGTAGAAGAAGAGGACGGCCATGTTGAGCAGCGTGAGAACATTTTCCACACGCGGTGCCTTGTGAAGGAAAAGGTCTGCAGCATGATCATTGATGGAGGGAGCTGCGTCAACGTTGCTAGTAACTTACTTGTTGAAAAATTGGGGCTGCCAACCATGAAGCATCCGAGGCCTTATAAACTTCAATGGCTGAATGAAACCGGTAAAGTGAAGGTGAATAAACAAGTCCTTGTCTCATTTTCAATTGGCAGGTACAAAGATGAAATCCTTTGTGATGTTGTGCCCATGCACGCAAGCCACATCTTGTTGGGTCGCCCATGGCAATACGACCGTAGTACCTTGCACAACGGGAATACCAACCGGTACACCTTCACCAAAGATGGCCGAAATGTGACTCTAGTTCCAATGTCACCAAAGCAAGTCCTTGAAGATCAAATCAGAATCCAGCAATCACTGGGGGGGGTGAGTGAAAAAAAAGAGAGTAATGAAAAAAAAGAGAGAGTTGAAAAAAAAGAGTGTCAAAAAAAAGAGAGTGAAAAGGGGGACAATGAAAAAAGAAGAGAGGAAAAAAAGATAGTGAGCTTTTATGCAAAAGAAAAAGAAGTGAGGAGAGCTTATGAAACTAATCGGCCGATGATTTTGATTGTTTACAAGGAGGCCAATTTTTCTCACCATGATCTTTCTTCTTCCATCCCTCCAGAAGTTCAATCGGTTTTGCAGGAATTCGAGGATGTCTTGCCCGAGGAGGTGCCCGCCGGCTTACCACCAATTAGAGGCATTGAACACCAAATTGATTTTGTTCCGGGTTCTCCTATTCCAAACCGACCAGCCTATAGAGCCAATCCGGAGGAAACCAAGGAACTTCAAAAACAAGTTGAGGAGCTGTTGGCCAAGGGACATGTCCGAGAGAGCATGAGTCCATGCGCGGTTCCCGTGCTGCTGGTGCCAAAGAAAGATGGAACATGGCACATGTGTGTTGATTGCCGCGCCATCAACAAAATCACGGAAAAGAAGCCCATCGCATACTTCAGTGAGAAATTGAGTGGGGCAGCCTTGAACTACTCGACATACGACAAGGAACTCTATGCATTGGTGCGAGCGTTGGAAACTTGGCAGCATTACCTTTGGCCCAAGCAGTTTGTGATCCACACGGATCATGAATCTTTGAAGCACTTGAGGGGACAAGACAAGCTCAACCGTAGGCATGCCAAATGGGTGGAGTTCATTGAGATGTTTCCGTACGTCATACAATACAAGCAAGGTAAGGAAAACACGATGGCGGATGCATTGTCTCGAAGGTATGCCTTGATATCTACTCTTAATGCTAAATTACTTGGGTTTGAGCATATCAAAGAATTGTATGAAAAAGATGAGGATTTTAGTGCTATCTTTAATGCTTGCAAGTTGAGTGCATTTGATAAATTTTACAAGCATGAGGGGTTTCTGTTTAGGGAAAACAAGCTTTGCATTCCTAATTGTTCGATGCGTGATTTGCTTGTACTTAAGGCTCATGGGGGCGGGTTAATGGGACACTTTGGGGTAGCTAAGACCTTAGACATGCTTAAGGAGCACATCTTTTGGCCACATATGAGAAAGGATGTAGAAAAGATTTGTTCTAATTGTGTTACTTGCAAGAGGGCTAAGTCTAGGGTGAATGCTAATGGATTGTATACTCCTTTACCCGTGCCTAATGGACCTTGGACTGATATATCAATGGACTTTGTACTAGGGTTGCCTAAGACTAAGAGAGGTAGAGACTCAATCTTTGTGGTTGTTGATAGATTCTCGAAAATGGCTCATTTCATCCCTTGTCACAAAACTGATGATGCTACCCATATTGCTGACTTATTCTTTAAGGAAATAGTGCGCTTGCATGGATTACCTAATAGTATAGTGAGTGATAGGGACGCAAAATTTCTGAGCCATTTTTGGCGAGTCTTATGGGGAAAACTAGGAACGAACTTGCTATTCTCTACTTCCTGCCACCCACAAACAGATGGGCAAACTGAGGTTGTCAATAGGACATTATCTACTCTCTTAAGGGTTGTGCTTAAAAATAATCTAAAGGCTTGGGAAGATTGTTTACCTTTTGTGGAATTTGCTTACAATCGCACTATTCATTCTTCTACTAATTTTTCGCCCTTTGAGATTGTTTATGGTTTTAATCCTCTAACCCCTTTGGATTTACTTCCTTTGCCTGTAAGTGAACTTTCAAGTTTAGATGGACAGAAAAAGGCAGAAAAGGTGAAGAAGATTCATGAGGAAGCATGGCAACGAATCATGCAAAGGAACGAACAAATCTCTACTCGAGCCAACAAGGGGAGGAAGAAAGTTGTTTTAAAACCAGGGGATTGGGTGTGGGTTCATTTGAGGAAGGACAGATTCCCTTCAAAGAGGGCAAGCAAGCTGATGCCAAGGGGAGATGGCCCCTTTCAAGTGATAAAAAGGATCAACGACAACGCTTACAAGATCAACCTTCCGGGTGAGTATCAAGTGAGTGCTACCTTTAACGTTTCTGATTTATCTCCTTGTGATGTAGGTTCAGATTCGAGGACGAATCTTTTCGAGGAAGGAGGAGATGATACGAGCTCGGATCATGAGTTGTCGGATCACCAAGACGGAGCTATGGATCCCAAAGATGGAGCTAAGGAGGTGCTGATCCCGGACGGTCCAATTACAAGGTCCAAAGCCCGAGCATTACAAGAAGCCGTGAGGAGCCTAATGGTGACCACCTTTCCCACGCGAGAAGCCATGCAAGAAACCACCAAGATCTTGCATGTAATGAAGGTGGCCATGCATTGTGAAGCACGGAATGAAGGTTGCCGCCCGCATTCAAGTCTTGCCGCCCACAATTAGCTCATTGCTTACATCATGCCGCCCACTCTCTAAAAATAGCCAAGGACCATTTATGCATTGCCGCCCAACAATAAAGTCTTGGCTGTTTTTCCCAAATGGAGGTGCACGGATTATCAACATGACCACCCATCTTGGCCATTCATCAAATGCCGCCCATCTTCAATGGCCGGCCACCTAAATTTAGCTCTAGTTTTTCCTATAAATATTGTAATGTTTGAAGGATATTGTTTTAACTCAGATTATAATCAAAACTTGTGAGATTCTTCTCCTTTAGTTCTTCACGAACTCGAACTTATCGGATTCAATCCGTGGCGTTCATCCCGACTTATCAACGGCTCATCATCACCGTTGTGGCGTCTTCCATATACCACGATCCTTGCTTTGACTCATTCCTTGTATCGCGGTCCTCTATACCAAGATCCTTGTTTGGTCTAAAGTTTGTATCAAGGTCTCCACCCTATCCAACCGAACCTGTTTTTGGTCGATCCTTCAAAAGCGAAGTAAGTTTCGCATCAGATAGCTGCACCAATCTCTGTTCGGTTCGCATTTTACTGGCTCCCCTGACCCTGCTGGCCACTTCCAAAAAGGCTCGTTCTTCAAAGGCCAGATCAACTTGAATATTGGAGTGCTGAAAACCGTACGTATCACCTTATACGCCTGGGGTCCAGGTGGTTTGCACTCCTTTGTCACCTGCGCTAGTTCGGCCACCTCAGTTATTGGCCTCTTTGCTGCAGGTTCTACAGCCGCACTCCTATGCGCCTTGCCAGTTGACCGATCCTTGTCTCGGCGGATCTCATCTTCAAATTTAGCATACTTCTCGACCCTTCCCATCAGGTCGGGAATTGTACTCGGGGGATCTATGGTAAGAGATTCCCTCAGCCGATCTCGGTACGACAAACCCAGCCTGAAAGATTCTACGGCATAGGCCTCTGTACAATCCCCTATCTCATTATAGGTCGCCCAATACCTGTTGGCGTACTATCTGAGATCCTCTTCCGGTCCTTTTCTCAAGGCTAGAAGGGTGTTCACATATTTCATTTGTGCTCGGTTAGCCATAAATCTTTTGAGGAACTGGTCTGCCAGTTGTCTCCAGCTGGTAATGGATCTCGGCGGCAGGGCCTAAAACAAATTTAGGGCTGTCTCGCCCAAGCTCAAGGAAAAAACCTTGCAGTAAAGGTTGTCATGGCCTACATAGATCATCATGGAGTTCATGAATCCTTTGATATGAGTCATTGGATCCGTTCGTCCATTATAAATTGTGAATTTATGAGGGACAAACTTTCTGGGTAAGTCCTCTGTCTCAATCTGTACTGACAGGGGTGACACTGCCAGCTGTTGTAGCTCCTTATGATTCTCATCGTCCTCCGGGCAGTTGAATCCCAATTGCTAATTCAACCATGCTCTCATGTCGGTCACCGGAGCCACTGGTGGTAAAGTTTGATACGGGATCCCCTGCTGAACATCTGGGGGCATCCCCGCCCGCTGATTCAGCCATTCCCTCATGTCGGTAAGTGGTTGCGCTGGAGGTAATCCGCCCAGATTTGACGGTGCCCCAGCCTAGTTTTCCCCTCTTCGGGGCCTCCGACTCGGTTCATGTCGGCTATCTTGCCTTGATGGCCCACTTTCGAAATGCTCATCATGCCTAGATACCGACTGTCGGGTCGGGTTTCTTTGCTTGCGGAGAGTTCGGTTTTCCCTTTCCATGCGTCGTATGTAACGCCTCATGTCCTCTATTTCTTGATCCCTCCTCCGGATCCGATCAGCGTTATTGTAGTCCTCGTCTCGGCGAGACCCTTCATGAGTTCGGGATTCTCTCCCTCCCTCATTCCGGGTTTGATTTAGGGATCTGTCCCTGTTTTTTGACTGTTCCACTTCTCGCGGAAGATCAAGACGCTGCTCCAGAGGTAGTGATGGCAATGCAGTTGGTAGCGCGGGAGCTACCGGAGTATTGGTGGGTAATGGAATGGCAGGGGGCGGCACCTGTTCTCCAGGATGCTCTCCTACCAATTTTGGGGTTGAACCCTAGGGACTTCTTTCCTAGGACCCCTTGACTTATGTGGAACTGGAGGGGGGGGATTTAGACCATTCTTTCCCATCACGCTCCCTCCCCTGATCTCTTCTGGGTGTTTCAGCCATGAGTCTCTAGCTTTTCCACAGACGGCGCCAATTGTAGATGGGTAGATTTTCTCAATCAAGGCGGAAAACTAGGAGCTCACTATCCAACCGAAACAATGCTCTCAATTTGGGTGGACTTGTGATCTGCAAAATAATAATCCGTCAAAGAGCCCTCTGCCGTTGTGGCAGGAAGACACTCCGATGATTAAGTCAGGCCAAAGCTCATAGAAATAATAACTCAAGCTAATATTCTCTATTAGCAAGCGAAACTATGCACTCTGTTAGAACGTCCCTTTTTTGTTGATCTGGAGCTTTATTTATAGACTTTCTCTTTAATCTCAATTCTCTTAGGACTCTAATTGGAGTGAAGTGCCTTCGATTAGCCACTAATGAGATAACTTTCTGTCAAGTAGTTATCTTCTATCATTAGAGTTTCATTCAATCAATACTTCTCATATTAATTAAATTGGCCGTGGATTTCTCATCCATATCTGTTTGAACCGAATCCCAACTTATTCGGGATTCTATCTTATCTTGAAGAAACGGTTGCTCGTCACCTTTCTCGGGCCAACTGTAGTTCGGGCCGACTTTATATGGTCGGCAAGACATGGATCCGCCTTTCTCAGGTCGGCTTTGCTCAATACTTGGTTCTGCTGTCCTGATTTATGTATCGTCGACACTCCTCGTGTCGGCCATTCCCTCATGTGATCGGCACATGCCTCTGGACATATCATCCAGTCTAGGCCGAACTCCGAACTTACTTAGGGGGTTAAACGTATTTTCTCAATTACGTTTTTACCCTCATTAGAACGTATTGCCCACATGTATCCTATGATTGAATAACAAAATTAACCATGGTTAGAAATTCTTCGTGTACATTATCCAAACCTTGTTGTACCCTAGTTTATAATTACTACACATCTATCTCATATTATATAAATTACACTTTGATCCGTAGATTACTAATAACTATGTTTTCCCTAGCCGAGGTTAATTATCTATCGACCCTAACTTAGACTATTTATGTGAGGACCCGATATTCGATCTCTTATTTTTATTATTTTAGTTATTCGAGAATTCATGATTTTGAGTTTAATATTCTGATTATGATCTTATTTTAATAGTTTAGAACATTAGGGTGCGATGCGGGGGTGTTAGAGACTTAGTGTAATTAACTAAATTTTAATTATATAAGAATTAAGAAACCCTAAAATCAGTTTACATAAAAAAATACGCAGCCTTTTCCATTAAGAGATCTCTAACCCTAAAAACTTGAGGAGGGAGAACCAGTGCCTAGACGAAGAATTCGGACGACACGATCAACTAGAAAGTTGTAGAGTACATCAAGAGCTTCGCATAGGATCCAAGAACAGCCTTATACACAGAGCATTCGTGGGCCTTTTGACTATTTTACTGTTTTTTATATTTTTTATCATTTGAGATAGGATTTTGTGTTGATTTACATTGAGATATTGTGTGGATCATGTTTAATTCGATGATATATATGTTGTATTGAGGGTGTGATCAAGTCGAGCATATTTTGTGTGGATTTTGAGATGATTTGGATAGTTAGGCTATAGAAATGAAGGCCAAAATGAAATTATTTACAAAGAATAGAATATGAAAAAAATAGAACACTGCAATAATCTGATTTTGGAAAATTCTGTTAAGATGGTTTTAAAACTCTAAAATTTTTGAAAACTGTACTGAGTGTTGGTTTATGTGTTGCTATGTTGGGTTAAAATTTTAAAGCCTAATTCAATGTAAATAATTTTACAAAAATCCGTGATCGAGCTACAGCAGATTCGCGCCTGTGCTGGCAGCACTAACACACTTTGGTAAAATGAGCATAACTTTTAGTACAGTATCAAAATTGCGCATTGTTTATTTTGTTTGAAACTAGACACACGGAGCTTCAAAAAAATATATTTTGCATTTTATTTTACACGAGGAAAATTATTTTTTCAATTGAATTTGACAAAATAGTTTTGGTGTTTCAAAATAAGGTAATCAACTATGAAACAACACGAATGTATTGTCCGAATTCTATTTTTAACCTATTATGTATCGTTTGAAAGCTTGTAGAGTATAGTTTCTATTGACATTAGACCCAACGACTCTACTTATAAGTTATAATACTTTAGAACTTTTAAGAGTGAATTTGACTAAATAGTTTTATCCACTCGAGTAACCTATTAAAAAATATAATTTGAATTTTTATACACTCGGTCTGTTTCTTGCCTTTCGTTCCACGAAGAGTTATTTTTTGAGTTTGGTTTTGACTAATAATGTACATATGAGCATGCATAAACATCGGTCTTTGGGTAAGGGATGGCTCCTCGGTATGAATGCCCATAAACTCGATATGGGAGTTTTCGCAATTCCTCCTGTGAAAGACCGCAAAACAACCGAGTAAAGAGGTGGTCTGACGGTCAGAGTAGCCCGTGAACTCTATGATAGGGTCCCCGATGTGGGCTGGCTGCGGTGCAAGACCGTCAAAATTATGCACGAGTCACATGAGAGCATGATAGTGTTATGAATGTTTAGTTGATGGTTTATATTGTCATTGTGCATATTATATTATTGATGCAAGCATGATTTACTCAATATATCGATGTTTTCAATATGACTTCCTACTCGAGCTTCAGCTTATTTGTTTTCTATAGAATAACAATTTACAGGTGATGATATAGAACCAATGGCTTAAGGTTTACTTATGGAGATGGTTCAGCATGCTTAGTTGGATTTTCTATTTTAAAGATATTTTAATGTTTAGCAGTTCAGTTAGAAGTATTCATGCTTTAATTATTTATTTGTTCAGGCATTATGGGCCTATTTTTGGTTAGTTCGAATTCGATTGAGACATGATGGATTACTTGTTGTTTGATAATTGGATATCATTTATTGGGATTTAATTCAGTTTATTGATTATGGTTATGTTAAGTTTTGGTTTGAGTTATTCCAATACTTATTTCATACCCTAAAAGGTTGGAGTGTGACAAGTTGGTATTAAAGCATGGTTCGAATACCTAGAGCCATGGATAGGGTCCTCGAGGTCTAAAGGTCTGCATGTTTATGTGGAGTTGTGCTATAAAATGTCATGTCTTGTCTTCGGACGTTCATGCAACTACTTGCGAAATCTGGTTAGAAGAGGCGCCTGATCACCATGTCTTCTGATTGGAGGTCTAAGAAAGTTAATTGGAATATCGGGCTGATATTCTTAAGGACACTTCTCAATACGTGTTTTACATGCTTACGTGTTTATGTGCTTTTATGCTTATGTGTTATGTGTTTATATGAATATTTGTCGTTGATAGTTGTCATTGTTCTCTTGTGTCATTGGTGTATGCTGCCGCACCGGGGTGTAATAAGTGAGTTGTTAGATTTTGCTTGCTTAGAAGAGGTCCTTGTTGATTGTGTGGTGACCTTAACTATGTTATTAGTCATGTGAGATTGTGACGAGCGACCTTAGACTATTCCTTGATATGACGATGCGAGACGTGATGGGGATTGATGTTTTTGAGGTACCTTTTTTTAGCTCGCACCTGAGTTAGTGTCGTCTTGAAGTCAGTATGTTAGAGTATGTTCTATCTGTTAAGATGCCTATTGAGGATGATGTGGTTCTGAGGCACGTGTGTCATTCTTGTGAGATGGAAGTTGTCGACCATAGTTATCTTTTGATCTTATTCGATTAGACATGAGTAGTTTAGATCTTATTCTGGGTATGAACTGGTTGACCTCCTTTAGAGCTGCGATTGATTGTTACCAGAGTAGAGTGACCATCAACATTTCGGAGGGTGGCAGTTTCAACTTTGGAAAAATAGGGAAGATGTTCAATCTGGAATCCATGGGTTTGTGGGGTAGAGAGACTGTTGGTCATCTATTTGCAGTGACATGGGATGATGAGGGGAATCAGAATCGAGGAGAGTTGCCTAGGGTGGTTTGTTACTTTTCGGATGTCTTTATAGAATATATTGTGAGTTTACCTCCTCAACGGAAAGTGAAGTTTTCTACTGATCTTGTGCCCAAGATAGCTCTAGTTTCCATGGCACCCTATCGACCCAGCAGAATTGAAAGAATTGAAGATACAACTTTAGGAAATGATGGACAAAGCTTTCATCCGACGTAGAACTTCAACTTGGGGTGCATCGGCCTTATTTGCTGAAAAGAAGGATGGGACCTTGAGGTTGTGTATTGACAGTCGGAGACTGAATAGTGTGATAGTGAAAAAACAAATATATCCGATGTCGAGGATTGACAACTTGTTTGATCAGCTTAGGGGTTCTTGGATTTTTTCAAAGACTGATTTGAGGTTGGGTAATCATCAGTTGAGGGTCAGAGAGGAAGACATAGCCAAGGCAGCATTCCAGACGCGGTATGTTCATTATGAATTTGTTGTGATGTCGTTTGGTTTGACCAACGCACCTGCTTCGTCCATGGGATTAATGAACCGGATCTTCAACGAATTTCTGGACTAGTTTATGGTGGTATTCGTGGATGACATACTAGTTTATTCGCCAACAAAGGAAGAGCATGAGAAACACTTGGGGATTATACAACAACTTTTGAGGGAGAATTTCCTCCATGCTAAATACTCTAAGTGCAACTTTGGACTTCCCAAGGTGAATTTTCTAAGGCATGAGGTGTCAAACGAAAGAGTGATAGTGGATCCGTTGAAACTAGAGGCAGTGTTGACTTGGGAGCGACCCAAGAGTGTCTTTGAAATTTGGAGCTTTTTGGACTTAGCAGGTTACTACCGACACTTTGTGGGGGATTTTTCACGGCTGGCAGCTCCTATGACACAACTTACGAGGAAGAAAACCAGATTTGTTTGGAATGAAACGTGTGAAAATTCATTCCAAGAATTAAAGAAGAGGTTGAGATCCGCTCCAATCTTGGTGGTTTCAGAGCGAGGACAGGGGTATTCGATCTATTGTGATGCTTCCAAAGATGGGTTGGGATGTGTGTTGATGCAGGGTGGGAGAGTTGCAGAGTATGGTTCTCGTTAGTTAAATAATCATGAGTGCAATTATCCCACCCATGATCTAGAGTTGGCGGCAGTTATCTTTGCACTTAAGTGTTGGAGACATTACTTATATGGTGAGCGGTTCGAGGTCTTCTCAGATCACAAGAGCCTTAAGTACATCTTCACACAGAAAGATATGAATATGAGGCAGCGAAGATGGATGAAGTACATAGAAGACTATGACTTTGAATTGCAATACCATCTGGGTAGGGCTAATGGGTTGGCAGATGCCTTGAGTAGAAAGTCACTTCATAGTCTAGTTGGCGTAGCTATCCGAGAGTGGAATATGATTGGAGTGATTGGAGACCAGAGTCTACAATTCAACACTGACAATGACAGGACTACTTTGTTCAACGTGGTGGTTCAACTTTCATTGTTAGTAAGAGTTATAAAGGAACAAGAGGATGATCTGGTGGTCAGTGAGAGATCATTTGGCTTTAGGGGAGCAAGTTAATAGTTGGGTTCTTCATGCGGATAAGGGACTAGGGTTTGCTGGTAGAGTATATATACCTAAGTCGTGCTGCGAGAGTGTACTTAGAGAGTCTCATCATTCTCGCCTTGTTGTACACCCTGATAGTACGAAGATGTATCAAGATATGTTAAGGCAATATTGGTGGAAGGGGGTGAATATGAGGTTACACTATTTGTGTCGAAATGTCTGGTGTGTTAGCAGGTGAAGGCCAAGCATCAGAAACCAGCCAGGTTATTCCAACCTTTGCTATTGGTTAAGTGAAAGTGGGAACATGTGACCATGGATTTTGTAATTGGGCTTCCGAGGTCGCCAGCAGGGCATGATGCAATATGGGTGATTGTTGACAGACTGACCAAGACCGCCCATTCTCTTCCTATCCAGGCGATAGATGTTATAAAGGCACTTAGTAGACTTTACATTCAAGAGATTATGTAAAGACCCGTATTTTTAAAAAATAAAAATAAATCATGAATAATATTTTTCTGAATATTAAAATTCGTTCTAGAATTATTTTACATTGCCACGTGTAAATTAGTATGGTAAGTATATATGAATAAATTTACGCGTACATGTATTATTATTTAGATACGGTATGTGTACACACACACACACACATGCTCATTAGAAACCTAAACTTCACCATTCATCATGTCAAAAACTCTACATCCTGTTAAGATATTTTCGTATATACTCATTACACGTGCACTTATACGTATATATATGAGGACCATATTATATACTCCCAAAATATAACTAAGATTTTATGCTAACTTGTTTAATGAAAAACCTAGACTTTCTAGTCATCCTAATTCAAGTATGATTTAAACTACAACTATTTGGTTTTGTCTAAATCATTTTCCTACAACTTATGCACTTATCTTATAAATCTAGAAACCATGAGTCATCCTATATCCTCTCTCCTTAAAATCTTAGGTGGAAGTCTAAAGGCTTTAGGTGGAACCCAAAAAATGACATAAAATGCACTTAAAGATCCAAACCCTTATTACTACTTCCTCTAGTTCCTTCCACACTTGTATTTATCATATATGATACCTCATTCCTCCCTTTGTTGACTATACTAGCCCCTTCCACACTTGTATTTATCCTATATGACACCTCATTCCTCCCTTTGTTGACCTTAGTAGTCCCTTTCACACTTATATTTATCCCAAATGACAACTCATTCCTTCCTTTGTTGACCATTATTCCTCCCTTTGTTGACTTTGTTTATCCCTTTCACACCTACACTCCAATCATATGCATACAACTCATTCCTCCCTTTGTTGACCTTATTTGTCCCTTTCACAATTATATTAAAGTTCATATGTATAGATACAGGCATGTGTGGCTATATATTAAACCTAAACCAATCAAGAAATGCCAACACCATATGAGTCAAATCATTTACTCCAAAAACCTACAACTTGTGCACTTAATCATTAAATCAAATTTAATGACTAAGCCTAGTCATCTATTAGAAATCTCATCCATTTAATGCTTGATCTTAACCAAATAAGCTTCTAACCTTTTCTAGCCATTGATCTTGATGGATAAACCCTAACCGTTAGATGTGTTCCCTAGATATTTTCCTAAACTTTGTCTATAAATACAAAACTCCTTCTTCTATTCTTTTACATACTTTGAAACCTTGAGAGCAAGAAAATCTAGAGAGTAGTAGGAATTCTCTAGTATTATGAGAAAATCCTAAGTGAAGGAGAATCCACCATTTCTTAACGGAGACAACCAAATCAACTTTTCAACTCTTAAGCTCTCACTAGGTAAGTTTCCTACAACTTACTTTCTCTTTGGATAATTAGTCTTAAACCCGAAACCTCTCCAAATCTTATGGAGTATGGTGAAAAGTTGGAAGACATTGGTTTTAGCCCTTGCGGCTGCGACCTTTTACTAATTTGTCTGCATATGCTTGGTTGCTATTTTTAGTTTGGCATGTTAAGAGGCATATTAGATTATTTATGCTTACATGTTTATATGTGCACGTTAGTCAATCACTCATGCTATCCATGATATTTACATAAAGTGTTGTTGATTTTGTTATGCTTTAAATTTCGTCTTTGTACTTCAAATGATGTGATTTTAGTATGATCTTAGAATAACTTTATGAATGAAGCATGAATCTTGAACATATGAGTGTATGAAATATTGATATGAGAGTATCAGGTAGCCGATTGGAAACTTGAATAATTAAAAGATGACCCAGTTGTTGTGGATATGGGTGTCGTTAGCCGTGATGCGGTCTTGCCGAATTTTGACTGAACCATGAGGTGTATTAACCCAAATAGTGTCGTTTAGCCAAGTCGATGTCTTTAGCCGTGGCATGTTAGACAAGCTATGTACTTAGCCGTGTTATATTTGGACGTAACGTGTCATTTTTCAATTGAGTCTGGTAGTCATGTACTTTGGTGTTGACACGTTGTCGGGAAATATAAATGTTCGGGAAACATAGTGTTTGGGAACATGCCGTACGGGATGCATGATGTTTGGGATGCACTTGGTGGGGAGCACGGTTAGCAAAATGTCGGAAGCGTATTCATACGGGAACACCATATTTGGAAAACTTGATGAGATATACACTTGAACAATTTGATGAAATTTGGATGAGATCGTAATTGGAGACTAATGGATTTAAAGTCTATGTAAGCTATGGACTTTGGAAAATATCATCTGCTCGGGGTTTTTGATGACGCCTGGGTATGAGTGATGAAACACAGAAATTCATGCTCGGGGTTATGCCCACGACGCCTGGGTATGAATACTAAGACACTAAGGTTATATTTATAAACCGAGAGAAACTAATGTAATGATACAATATTGGTTTAAATTTCTGCACTGAAGTGTTATCGCTTTCATATATTGTTCATGTGATATTGTTCTGCTATTTATTTAAATGCATAATTGTTCAAAAAGAATTTAAGGGTAGGATAACTTATTGGGCTTTCATCGGCTCATGGTGCAACTTCCTTCTGCCCCTGGTATTTCATAACCAGATAACGACGAAGATGGAGCAGAACCGGACTATTCAAAGCATGAAGGCACATACGTCGAAGAAGACTCGGTTGAACTGCGATTTACCTAGAATAGGCTAGTCTGCTCTGACTTTTGATAAAAAGTCTTTTGATGTAATAGTCTTTTATTAGAAGTATTTTCGTAATCAGGCTGTATCAAATTATGTTTTAAATGAAATTATGAATTTTGTTATTTTATTCTTTTTCTTAACGTGTCCGAAAATCGGGGCGTTACAGATTATTTGACTGCATGGAGTACTAGTGTTTATCATATCGGATTGGGATCTCAGATTTACTTTTCATTTTTTATCTAGTCTTCAAGTGGCACTTGAGACAGACTTGCGTATGAGTACTGTGTTTCATCCGCAGACAGATGGCCAATCTGAATGTACCATTTAGATAATTGAGGACATGTTAAGGGCGTGTGTCCTAGACTTTTGAGGTTTGACGGAGAATGATTTAGCGCTAGCAGAGTTTGCCTACAATAATAGTTTTTATACTAGCAACAGGATTACACCTTATGAAACACTTTACAGCAAGCCATGCAGATCGCCAATATGTTGTGTCACGCCATCGAATTTAACATAACAACTATATATAACTGTTGCTAACATCTTCACAATTCTCACCAAAAGCCCTCTTTTTAAACATAAGCCAAGATAATCCAAGTTTTACAATTTTACGAAAGTTAGATTATCGAAAATATTACAGAGAGTTAGGACCTTCAAGTCAACTAGAGTTACACTACATCTTCTTCAAAAATGGATAAAAATATGTCAAATAACTCCACAAATGCAGCTCATAGAATGTCATGCAAAAATCCACGCACTCCATGCCAAATCCGAGCTAAATATCAGGGACAACACCTGAAAAACAAATAAGGGTTGAGCTAATGAGCCCAGTAGAGAAATGCTATGCAAATCTTATATGAAGATGGAATATCATGGTATAGAAGGTAAACAACAATGGTTAACTTCAATGAATTATTACAAGATACGTTAAGTTTCAACCGAATCATTCTCAAATCGAAACCTACTCATCGGAGGCTCGTTTCACGTAATTGTTCCCATCATCATTAGGTAACACTTTCGAATCCGCATTGACGATATCTCATGCCTAGTATTCCCATAGGATCCTAGTCCCATCCCCTAGAAATCCCATCGGGGAGTCTAATTTACAACATTCCTAGCATTTCCATAAGAAAGTCTAGTTAGCATTTCCATCAGGGAGTCTAGTTCACAATACTCCTAGCCTTCCCATTAGGGAGTCGAGTCTAGTTCACAATACTCTTAGCCTTCCCATCGAGGAGTCTAGTTCACAGTACTACATCGGCCAATGTGTTCACACACCACATGAGTCGTAAATTATTCCCATTATTTCAATGTATCGATCGTAAATTAAAACCAAATGGTACGATGCATCACTTCCACCAAGGATGCCATACTACAACTCTTTCAAGCAACAAACATAATATCTAGTCCATAAAGATAAACATTTTCAAGTTAAAAGCCCCCAAACACACCCAAACATGCTCAAGCCCTTAACTCGAAGGTTAAATGCACAATACACCAATAATAAACCATAATCATGTAAGAAGAGTAAGAAAATCCCTACCTCAAGAAGAAAATCCAAGCTTTGAGCTAAAAAATAGTGAAGCCTTAGCTTGAATGATGGAATGAAGCTCAACCAAGCCCTTTCCAAGCAAGAACTTACCTCCAAGTGCTAGATTTCAAAGGGTATTGAAGGATTCTTGGAGAAATTTGAAGAATCTAAGGGTTTAATCATGTATTTGGGTGACAAGGAAGTGAGATGAGGGTTTTCTAGAGAGAGAAGGGGAAGAAATTTGGGTTTAAGGGGTGTGTGTTGTGCTTTAAAAAGAGCTGATTTGTCTTTTAAAAAAACACGCATACTCGGTCTGACCGGCAACGGGGAAAGGCACGAAGAGGCCTGATCGGTCACAACAAGCCACTACCGAAGATTTGGTTACCCGCTTGACCAGTCACACGAAGAACACACGGGAGCCTGACCGATCACGGAGGCCTACTAACCAAAAATGTTCTACCCGCCTAACTGGTCAAAGGAAGAAGGCCATTAAGCCTGACCGGTCACGCCCGCCCACTAATGAAAAATTTATTTTCGCATGACTGGTCACGCTGGCCATTCTCCAGGCCTCACCAGTCACCTAAGGCTCGCTATTTACATTTTCCCTTTTCACCAAAACTCATCCAACTTACCCTTCATTTCAATTGATGCTTATCTATATCCATTTCAATCACCGTAAAACGTTTTTAAACACAAAAATAAGACGGGTCCTTACATCTTCTTCCCTTAAAGAAATTTTGTCCATGAAATTTTAGAAGCACTATAATGTCAATGATTTCCAGCAATGTCAAACCGACATACTATACACATGATATACAAATGAACAAGTCAATGCAATTTGAGTCAACTATGTCTATTTCAATGTCACAATTCCACAAATCTTAACAACTCAATTAAACAAACGTGTCTAAACAATGCTCGATTGCATATTAAACACCATGATTGAATAAGTCTCGTAATTAGGTGACATACCTCAACAAGTTCATGCACGAACAATATCAATTTGCCACGTAAAGTTTATGACTTAACAAGCATATTCGAATCAAATTCAAACCAGAAAAAACAATGCCAACAAGCATATTACAGTATAATCAATCAAACCCCAAACAAATTTAGGTATTTCTCTCGCACTTCGTCTTCTCGTTCCCATATCGATTCCTCTCTGCCATGGTTACTCCACAACGCTCACACTAATGGGATAGTCTTACCTCGTAGCACTTGCTCACGAGTATCGAGAATACGTATCCGTTCTTCTCCATATGAGCCATCGGCCTCTAAATCAAGTTCGGACCACTCAACTACATGGGATGGGTCCGACTTATACTTCCTCAACATTGACATATGAAAAACGTCATGCACACCCGATAGTTTTGGTGGTAGAGCTAAACAGTATGTCACTTCACCAATCCTTTCAATGATGTCAAATGGCCCAATATACCATGGCGAAAGTTTTCCTCTTCGCCCAAAGCGCAACAAACCCATCCGTGATGACACTTTCAAGAACACGTGGTCCCCGACTTCAAATGAAAAAGCGCAACAACGACGACGGTTGGCATCGTTGTTTTGTTGACTTTGCATGGTAAGCAGTCTTTGGCGAATCATCTTGACTTTCTCGGTAGTCTCATCTTGTGTGGCCACAAGACGTTGACGAATCACTTTCATGCTTTCAGCAGTCTCTCCAATTAAGTCTGGGCCCACAATAGTGGCCTCCCCCAATTTCGTCCAACATATGGGCGATCTACACGGCCTTTCATACAAGACCTCAAACAGTGTCATCTCGATGCTAGATTGATAACTGTTATTATATGTAAACTCAACAAGTGGTAAATGATCTTCCCAACCACCTCGAAAATTCAAGACACAAGCTCGAAGCATGTCTTCCAAAATCTGGATTGTTCGTTCCGCTTGTCCATCCATTTGTGGGTGATAAGTAGTACTAAACAAAAGATTTGTACCAAGCGCAGCTTGTAAGCTCTGTCAAAATCGTGCGATAAACCTTGGATCTCGATCGGAGACAATGGACACAAGAATTTCATGAAGGCGAATAATCTCGCGAATATATAAACGGTTGAGCTTCTCCACAGAATCGGTCACCTGAACAGGTAGAAAATGGGCGATCTTCATCAAACGATCAACAATCACCCATACTGCATCATGCCCTCTCGGTGATTTCTGCAAACCAGTAACGAAATCCATAGTCATATTCTCCCACTTCTATTCAGCCATAGGTAGTGGTTGCAATTCCCCAGTAGGTCGCTGATGTTCGGCTTTTACTTGCTAACATGTAAGACACCGTGATACAAAGTTCACCACATCTTGTTTCATTCCAGACCCCCAAAATTGCCAACGCAAATCATGATACATCTTCGTACCTCCTGGATGAACGGCTAATGGTGAATGGTGAAACTCCCTCAAGATATCTTCGAAACAGGCACAAATAACTTGCCTTAGAAATGTAGACTTCGATCAACATTCATCATCCTCTCTAGCACTGCCACCGAAGAACTTCTTTATTAACTCATTCGTTTTCTCATCGTGTTGTTGGGTGTCAACCACTCGAGTTGATAATGTCGATCGCACCATCAAATTGCATAACGTTACCTCAAAGTACGTTGCATGTAACCCCAAGTCTTGCATCGTCTTCCATTCACGAATCGCTAAGCTCGCTAGATGAGTCGATTTCCTATTCAAGGTGTCTGCTACCACATTAGCCTCCCCGGGTGGTATTGCAAATCAAAGTCATAATCTTCCATGTGCTTCATCTATCGACGTTGTCGCAAATTTAACTCTTTTTGAGAAAATAAATACTTCAAACTTTTGTGGTCGGGGAAACCTCAAACTTCTCACCGTACAAATAGTGTCGCCGAATCTTCAAGACAAATACAACAGCTGCAAGCTCTAGATCATACATGGGATAATTTTGCTCATGTATTCTTAACTGTCACGATTCATAGGCCACTACCTTGCCCGATTGCATCAAAATACACCCAAGTCCTCCTCTCGACGCATCACAATATACTGAGTAACCCACTTCTGGCTCTGGAACAATCAAGATCGGAGCAGTGGTCAAACGTCTCTTCAACTCCTTAAAAGCCGCCACACAAATCTCATTCCACACAAAACGAATTCCCTTGCGTGTTAAATGTGTCATTGGAGTTGCTAGATGGAAAAGGTCAAAGACAAACGGCGGTAATACCCAGCTAATCCCAAGAAACTTTGAATCTCAAAAATATTCTTCGATTTGGGCCAATTCATCACTGCTTCCACCTTCCCTGGGTCAATGAACACACCACTTTTTGAAACCACGTGCCCCAAAAATTTGACTTCGGACAATCAAAACCCACACTTGCTAAGTTTAGCGTATAAACTATGCTCTCTCAAAATTTCCAAGACGACTGCGAGATGAGACTAGTGCTCCTCCTCCGTAGGCAAATAGATCAATATGTCATCAACAAAAATCATGACAAATCTATCAAGATATGAGCGAAAAATGCGATTCATAAGATCCATGAATGTTGCCGGTGCGTTTGTCAAGCCGAATGGCATAACCACAAACTCATAATGCCCATGGCATATTCGAAATGTCATTTTCTAAATGTCTTTCTTTCGGACCCTTAACTGGTGATAACCCAATCTCAAATTGATTTTAGAAAAGCACGTCGCTCCCCGAAGTTGATCAAATAGGTCATCAATTCTCGGTATCGAGTACTTATTCTTCACGATAACGCGATTTAATTTTCGGTAGTTGATACATAGTCGCAAAGATCCATCTTTTTTCTGCGCAAATAAGGCCGGTGCTCCCCATGGAGATGTACTAGGGTGAATAAATCTCAAATCTTGCAACTCTTGTAATTGTACTTTCAATTCTTTCAATTCAGTTGGTGCGAAACGATAAGGAGGCATAGGTATAGGTGCGGTACCGGGGAAGTAAATCAATAGTAAATTCGATCTCTCATTCTGGAGCCAAGCCAAGCAACTCAATAGGAAACACATTCGGAAAATCTCGAACCACTAAAGGTAACTCTCCACAGTTTGGCATATCTTCTTTAACGTCAAACTAGATAGAATTGCGTAGATTGACTCCCGCTCTTGAGAACCCCACAAATAAGGTTCTAATGGCTCTCGTCGTTCCCGAAAGAGTTCAAAACAAACCCCTTCAGATGAACGAATGCGGACTCTACGCTTGAAACAGTCGATGGTGGCATGATACCTAGACAACCAATCCATACCCAAAATAATGTTAAACCTTGACATGTCTAAAACGATGAAGTCGAAAGTGAAATGACAATCTAGGATAACAAGCTCACAAGCTCTACAAACACGGCTAAGCGGCGATCTACCTCCAAGAGGAGTCTCAACTAACAATGGTGGGTTAAGGTGATCAGTGTCTAGTTCCAATGCATGCACAAATGATGCAACAATAAATGAATGAGATGCTTCAGAATCAAACAAAATTGTAGCAAGGGAGTTAAATAACAAAAATGTACCCCTCACGACGATGTCTCGGGACCCTGAGTAGTGGGTTCTGGAATCGCTGAAGTAATATTGAAGACTCTGCCCTGCGCATAATGGCCCTGGCCATACCCACCTCGTTGTCCGGAACCTTGAGGAGGTGCCAAGGAACTTGCTCCTCTATCATCCTGTGAGCCTTGCACTGAAAATAGTCTGTTGGTAATGAGGTTGCTGTTGCCTCTAACCACCCCCAAACTATCGTTGATGCTCACGACTTAGTCCTTGCCCAGGCTGTTGTATCGACCCCACCTCACTGCATACTCATGTCCCCTGAGGACAACTTCTAGACAGATGTCCAGTCTGGCCACAAGTGAAACATACCCTCTGAGGTATAGAACACTGGCTACGAATGTGACTGGATTGGTTACACCGGTGACACACAACAGGTGGCCTTAAAGTATTGCTCCTAGAATCAGAGAGAGTATGTGGCCTAAGATTCGAGTGGCCCTGTGGAGATTGAAATTGCTCCCTCTGTCGTATGCACCCCTGACTCCCGGAGCTCCCTGAAGATGATGAATTTCGTATGATACTTGATTGTCTAGGTTCCCAAACTATGGAACCCCATTGTGCCTCCCTAGGCAACTCCACACTCCTTGCACACTCAACGATCTCATCAAAATTTATCTTGTGTTGGCTCACCACAAGCCTCTTCATAGAAGAGTGAAAACCCCTCTCAAAACGACGGCACTTACGATCTTCCGAAGTTACTAACTCTGGTGCATAGCGGGATAGGGTCTGAAAGTTCGCAACATATTCCGACACTGTCATGTTCCCTTACTCCAACCTCTCAAACTGTACTCATAACTGCTCATGATAGGATTCGAAAAAATATCAGCTCTCGAAAAGAGTCTCAAATTTAGCCCAAGTAATGTCTTCCACATCCAGTTAATCAATTCTAGCTGCTTGTCTAGCGACCCTTCGTGCATCCTTCCTTATTTCAAGGACAGACCTCCACCATTCATTTGCTTCCCTAATCAATTGGCAAGCCACAATGCCGACCCGGAAATCATCCTCTACTATCCTCAATGCTATGAATAACTTGCAAATTTTCGGAGAGACAATGATTGGCTGCGAGAAAGTCACTACCCTTTCTGCTAAACTGAGGGGAATTAAGACGGTGGAACTCTCTCATCGTGTCTATTGCCCGATCACCAGCATGGGCTCTCGGAGCCTGATTCAGTAAATTGACCTTGGCAAGTGCCGCCACAAACTCCCTAATGAACACGCACCCGAAATAACCGATGGTTCAACGCCACAAATTCCGCTTGTGGAATCTCTTTTTGTTGACTCACAACATCTTCCTACGTTCTGTCACGACCCCAGCCTCGACCTCGGCCTCGGCCTCGAGGTACACCCAATCTCACCCCACGTCTCGGAGGCATAATGCAACAATAATAAAGACAATACTATCAAAATCTAATAACTATTGCTCTTACAAGGCCAACGTCCAACAGAAATTCCTAACAAGGGTCAACAATTTCATGTAGATCCATTCATGTGATATGCAAAGCCAATGCATGGCAAGCACACAAGCACACACAATTCATGTATAGACACGGCAAGTTTTGAACCCAACGAGGCTAAAAGCCTCCCCACGATCTCAAGTTTTTCTAACCTAGGCTTTGATAACAAGTTGTCACGCCCATGAATTTAACATAACAAATATATATAATTATTGCTAACAAAGCCCAAAAGCACCCTTTTTAAACATAAGCCAAGATAATACAAGTTTTTACAATTTTACAAAAGTTAGATTATCAAAAATATTACATGAGAGTTAGAACCTTCAAGTCAACTAGTGTCACATTACATCTTTTTCAAAAATAGATAAAAGGATGTCAAATAACTCCATGAATGTAGCTCATAAAATGTCATGCAAAAATTCACCCACTCCATGCCAAATCCGAGCTAAATGTCAGGGACTGCACCTGAAAAACAAATAACGGTTGAGCTAACGAGCCCAGTAGAGAAATTTTATGCAAATCATACATGAAGATGGAATTTCATGGTATAGAAGGTAAACAACAATGTTTAACTCCAATGAATTATGACAAGATACATTAAGTTTCAACTGAATCATTCCCAAATCGGAACCTACTCATCGGAGGCTCGTTTCACATAATTGTTCTCATCATCATCAGGTAACACTTTCGAATCCGCATTGACGATATCTCATGCCTAGTATTGCCTTTGGATCCTAGTCCCATCCCCTAGCAATCCCTTTACGGAGTCTAGTTCACAACCTTCCTAGCATTCTCATAAGGAAGTCTAGTTCACAATATCCCTAGCATTCTCATCGGGAAATCTAGTTCACAATACTCCTAGTCTTCCCGTCGAGAAGTCTAGTCCACAATACTCCTAGCATTCCCCTCGAGGAGTCTAGTTCACAATACTCTTAACCTTCCCGTCAGGGAGTATAGTTCACAATACTATGTTGGCCAATGTGTTCACACACCACATGAGTCGTGAATTATTCCCATTATTTTAATGTATCAATCGTAAATTAGAACCAAATGGTACGATGCATCACTTCCACCAAGGATGTCATACTACAACTCTTTCAAGCAACAAACATAATATCTAGTCCATAAAGATGAACACTTTCAAGTTAAAAACCCCCAAACACACCTAAAGATGCTCAAGCCCTTAACCCAAAGGATAAATGCACAATACACCAATAAGAAACCATAATCATGTAAGAGGAGTAAGAAAATTCCTACCTCAAGAAGAAAATCCAAGTTTTGAACTCAAATGGTGAAGCCCTAGCTTGAATGATGGAATGAAACTCAACCAAACCTCCTCCAAGAAAGAACCCACCTCTCAATGATCTCAAAGGGTATTGAAGGATTCTTGGAGAAAATTGAAGAATCTAAGGATTTGATCATGTATTTGGGTGAGAAGGAAGTGAGATGAGGGTTTTCTAGAGAGAGAATGGGAAGAAATTTGAGTTTAAGGGGTGTGTGTTGTGTTTTAAAAAGAGTTGGTTCGTCTTTTAAAAAAACAATGTGCATACCCAACCTGACCGATCACGGGGAAAGGCACTAGGAGGCCTGACCGGTCACAGCAAGCCATTGTCGAAAATTTGGTTACCCGCCTTACCGATCACACGAAGAACACATAGGAGCCTGACTGGTCACAGCGGCCTACTGGCCAAAAATATTCTACCCACCTGACCGGTCATGCCAGCCCACTGATGAAAATTTTATTTTTCCATGATTGGTCACATCGGCCATTCCCCTACCCTGACCAGTCACCCAAGGCTCCCTATTTACATTTCCCCTTTTCACCAAAACTCATCCAACTTACCCTTCATCTCAACCGATGCTTATCTATATCTATTTCAATCACCGTAAAACGTTTTTAAACATTAACATAAGATGGTTCCTTACATGTTGAGCTAAAATGGGAGAAGGTACAGTGTTGGGACCTGACATGGTTCGAGAGACTACCGATAAAGTTATTCAGATTCGACAATGATTACTGACCGCTCAGAGCTATCAAAAGAGTTACACCGACCGTAGGTGGCGACTACTGTTTTTCAAGGTAGGCGGTCATGTCTTTTTTAGAGTCACACCAAAGAAGGGGTTGTTGACAGTTGGCCGAATTGGGAAGCTATCACCGAGGTATGTGAGACCGTTTGAAATTCTACAAAGAGTGGGGGAGGTGGTGTGGTGTATTATCGACTAGCCTTGCCTCCAAGGCTGTCACAGGTTCATGACGTATTCCATGTGTACATGTTGCGTAAGTATGAACCCGACGCATCACACGTGTTAGATTGGGGTCCATTGAAAGTTGAGGATGATATAACATATGAAAAGAAACCGATAAAGATCTTAGATACCCGAGAGCAGGTTTTGCATGGTAAAACTATTTTATTGGCCAAGGTATTATGGCATCATCACAGAGTCGAGGAAGCTATATGGGACCAAGAGTCCGAACTTTGTTCCAAGTATCCAGATTTGTTCCACCCTTAAGGCAGCAATTTCGAGGACGAAATTTCTTAAGGGGGGAGTGTTTTGAGGACCCGAGGTTCGACCTCTTATTTTTATTATTTTAGTTGTTCGAGAATTCGTGATTTTGAGTTTAATATTCCGATTGTGGTCTTATTTTGATAGTTTAGAATGTTATAGCGCGATGCGGGGGTGTTAAGAAACTTGAAGGGGATTAGTATAATTAACTAAATTTTAATTATATAAGGATTACGAAACCCTAAAATCAGTTTACATATAAAAAAAACTATGCAACTTTTTTTCATTAAGAGATCTCTAACCCTAAAAGTTTGACGAGGGAGAACCGGTGCCTATACGAAAAATTTGTACGATGCGATCAACTAGAGAATATTCTAGAGTACATTGAGAGTTTCACATAGGGTCTGAGAACAGCCTTATACACAGAGTATTTGTGGGTCTTTCGATTACTTTACCGTTTCTGCATTTTTTATCGTTTGAGGTAGGATTTCATTTTGATTTACATTGAAATATTGTGTAGATCATGTTTAACTCGATGATATATATGTTGTTTTTGGTGTGTGATCAAGTCAGGTATATTTTGTGTGAATTTTGGATTGATTTGGATAGTTAGGCTGTAGAAACGAAGGTCAAAACGAAATTATTTTGTAAAGAACAGATTCAGAAAAATAGAACACCGCGATATCTGATTTTGAAAAATTCTGTTAGGATGGTTCTAAAATTTTAAAATTTTTGAAAATTTTACTAAGTCTTGGTTTATGTGTCTACTATGTTGAGTTAAAACTTACAAGCCTAATTCAATATAAATAATTCTACAAAAATCCGTGATTGAACTGCAGCAGATTCGCACCTATGTCGGCTACACTGACACACTTTGGTAAAATAAGCATAACTTTTTATACGAGTATCGGAATCATGCATTGTTTATTTTGTTTGAAATTAGACACACAGAGCTTCAAAAAATATATATTTTATGTATTTTATCTTTACCCAAGAAAAATTAATTTTTCGATTGAATTTGACAAAACAGTTTTGGTGTTTCAAAATAAGGTAATCAATTATGAACCGACATGAATGTATTGTCCGAATTCTATTTGTAACTTATTACATATCATTTGAAAGCTTGTAGAGTATAGTTTCTACTAACATTGGACCCGATGTCATTACTTATAAATTATAATATTTTACAATTTTTAAGAGTTAACTTGACTATATACCTTTATCCACTCGAGTAATCTATTGAAAAACATAATCTAAATTTGTATACACTTGGCTTGTTTTTTGCCTTTTATTCCACATAGAGTTACTATTTGAGTCTGGTTTTGATTGATAATGGTACATGTGAGCATGCATGAATATTGAACTTCAGATAAGGAATGGCCCCTTGTTATGAAAGCCCATAAACTCGACATGGGAATCGTTGTAATTCCTTCAATGAAAGACCGCGAAACAACTGGATAAAGGAGTGGCCCGACGGTCAAAACAGTCCATGAACTCTACGATAGGGTCTCCGATGTGGATTGCCTACGGTGCAAGACCGTCAAAATTATGCATGAGTCGCATGAGAGCATGATAGTATTGTGAATATTTAGTCGATGGTTTATATTGTCGTTGTGCATATTATAATATTGATGCGAGCGTGCTTTACTCAATATGTCGACATTTTCAATATGACTTCCTACTCAAGCTACGGCTTATGATTTTTTTGTAAACTAACAACTTACTGGTGGTAATATGGAACTAAAGATTTAAGGTTTACATGTGGAGATGGTTCAACATGTTTAGTTGGACTTACTATTTTAGAGATATTTTAATGTTTAGTTGTTCAGTTAGAAGTATTCATGCTTTAATTATTTATTTGTTCATACATTGTGGGCCTATTTTTGGTTAGTTCAAATTCGATTGAGACATAATGGATTACTTGTTATTTGATAATTTGATATCATTTATTGGGATTTAATTCAGTTTATTGATTATGGTTATGTTAAGTTTTGGTTTGAGTTATTTCATTGCTTATTTCATACCCTAAAAGTTTGGGGTGTGATAATTTATGCATTTACCCTCGGATCGTATGAATGTCATTTGGACCCCATGTCATGATTATTAAATGTCATGTTCATTATGCTCTCAATATTAAAATTCATTATTATCAATCACATTATCACATATTAAAAATTGTGTGGAGCTAATTCAATATTAAATCAAATCAAATACAATGATAAGCAACACAATATGATAAGCAATAAGTAAATGAAAAAGATAAAGGAGAGAATACACAAACGATATATAGTGGTTCGGTTCTGAGCGTGTCCACTGCCTAGTCTAGTCCACTCCCAAAGAATTACATGATCTATTAGAAATTTGAACGGCTTTGGTTGCCGCATAAACCCTTGCAACCTTTTCTTCCCATTAGTTTTCTCGAGGAGCTAACCAAACTGCTGAATTTTTATCCCCTAACTCGTTTCTTCAAGGTTTACACTCACAAACCTCACAAATAGCTTATTGATACAAATTGGTGAAGAAGACTAAAACAAATTTGATGCGAAACTTACTTCGCTTTTGAAGGATCGACCAAAAACAGGTTCGGTTGGATAGGGTGGAGACCTTGATACAAACTTTAGACCAAACAAGGATCTTGGTATAGAGGACCGCGATACAAGGAATGAGTCAAAGCAAGGATCGTGGTATATGGAAGACGCCACAACGGTGATGATGAGCCGTTGATAAGTCGGGATGAACGCCACGGATTGAATCCGATAAGTTCGAGTTCGTGAAGAACTAAAGGAGAAGAATCTCACAAGTTTTGATTATAATCTGAGTTAAAACAATATCCTTCAAACATTACAATATTTATAGGAAAAACTAGAGCTAAATTTAGGTGGCCGGCCATTGAAGATGGGCGGCATTTGATGAATGGCCAAGATGGGTGGTCATGTTGATAATCCGTGCACCTCCATTTGGGAAAAACAGCCAAGACTTTATTGTTGGGCGGCAATGCATAAATGGTCCTTGGCTATTTTTAGAGAGTGGGCGGCATGATGTAAGCAATGAGCTAATTGTGGGCGGCAAGACTTGAATGCGGGCGGCAACCTTCATTCCGTGCTTCACAATGCATGGCCACCTTCATTACATGCAAGATCTTGGTGGTTTCTTGCATGGCTTCTCGCGTGGGAAAGGTGGTCACCATTAGGCTCCTCACGGCTTCTTGTAATGCTCGGGCTTTGGACCTTGTAATTGGACCGTCCGGGATCAGCACCTCCTTAGCTCCATCTTTGGGATCCATAGCTCCGTCTTGGTGATCCGACAACTCATGATCCGAGCTCGTATCATCTCCTCCTTCCTCGAAAAGATTCGTCCTCGAATCTGAACCTACATCACAAGGAGATAAATCAGAAACGTTAAAGGTAGCACTCACTTGATACTCACCCGGAAGGTTGATCTTGTAAGCGTTGTCGTTGATCCTTTTTATCACTTGAAAGGGGCCATCTCCCCTTGGCATCAGCTTGCTTGCCCTCTTTGAAGGGAATCTGTCCTTCCTCAAATGAACCCACACCCAATCCCCTGGTTTTAAAACAACTTTCTTCCTCCCCTTGTTGGCTCGAGTAGAGATTTGTTCGTTCCTTTGCATGATTCGTTGCCATGCTTCCTCATGAATCTTCTTCACCTTTTCTGCCTTTTTCTGTCCATCTAAACTTGAAAGTTCACTTACAGGCAAAGGAAGTAAATCCAAAGGGGTTAGAGGATTAAAACCATAAACAATCTCAAAGGGCGAAAAATTAGTAGAAGAATGAATAGTGCGATTGTAAGCAAATTCCACAAAAGGTAAACAATCTTCCCAAGCCTTTAGATTATTTTTAAGCACAACCCTTAAGAGAGTAGATAATGTCCTATTGACAACCTCAGTTTGCCCATCTGTTTGTGGGTGGCAGGAAGTAGAGAATAGCAAGTTCGTTCCTAGTTTTCCCCATAAGACTCGCCAAAAATGGCTCAGAAATTTTGCGTCCCTATCACTCACTATACTATTAGGTAATCCATGCAAGCGCACTATTTCCCTAAAGAATAAGTCAGCAATATGGGTAGCATCATCAGTTTTGTGACAAGGGATGAAATGAGCCATTTTCGAGAATCTATCAACAACCACAAAGATTGAGTCTCTACCTCTCTTAGTCTTAGGCAACCCTAGTACAAAGTCCATTGATATATCAGTCCAAGGTCCATTAGGCACGGGTAAAGGAGTATACAATCCATTAGCATTCACCCTAGACTTAGCCCTCTTGCAAGTAACACAATTAGAACAAATCTTTTCTACATCCTTTCTCATATGTGGCCAAAAGATGTGCTCCTTAAGCATGTCTAAGGTCTTAGCTACCCCAAAGTGTCCCATTAACCCGCCCCCATGAGCCTCAAGTACAAGCAAATCACGCATCGAACAATTAGGAATGCAAAGCTTGTTTTCCCTAAACAGAAACCCCTCATGCTTGTAAAATTTATCAAATGCACTCAACTTGCAAGCATTAAAGATAGCACTAAAATCCTCATCTTTTTCATACAATTCTTTGATATGCTCAAACCCAAGTAATTTAGCATTAAGAGTAGATATCAAGGCATACCTTCGAGACAATGCATCCGCCACCGTGTTTTCCTTACCTTGCTTGTATTGTATGACGTACGGAAACATCTCAATGAACTCCACCCATTTGGCATGCCTACGGTTGAGCTTGTCTTGTCCCCTCAAGTGCTTCAAAGATTCATGATCCGTGTGGATCACAAACTGCTTGGGCCAAAGGTAATGCTGCCAAGTTTCCAACGCTCGCACCAATGCATAGAGTTCCTTGTCGTATGTCGAGTAGTTCAAGGCTGCCCCACTCAATTTCTCACTGAAGTATGCGATGGGCTTCTTTTCCGTGATTTTGTTGATGGCGCGGCAATCAACACACATGTGCCATGTTCCATCTTTCTTTGGCACCAGCAGCACGGGAACCGCGCATGGACTCATGCTCTCTCGGACATGTCCCTTGGCCAACAGCTCCTCAACTTGTTTTTGAAGTTCCTTGGTTTCCTCCGGATTGGCTCTATAGGCTGGTCGGTTTGGAATAGGAGAACCCGGAACAAAATCAATTTGGTGTTCAATGCCTCTAATTGGTGGTAAGCCGGCGGGCACCTCCTCGGGCAAGACATCCTCGAATTCCTGCAAAACCGATTGAACTTCTGGAGGGATGGAAGAAGAAAGATCATGGTGAGAAAAATTGGCCTCCTTGTAAACAATCAAAATCATCGGCCGATTAGTTTCATAAGCTCTCCTCACTTCTTTTTCTTTTGCATAAAAGCTCACTATCTTTTTTTCCTCTCTTCTTTTTTCATTGTCCCCCTTTTCACTCTCTTTTTTTTGACACTCTTTTTTTTCAACTCTCTCTTTTTTTTCATTACTCTCTTTTTTTTCACTCACCCCCCCCAGTGATTGCTGGATTCTGATTTGATCTTCAAGGACTTGCTTTGGTGACATTGGAACTAGAGTCACATTTCGGCCATCTTTGGTGAAGGTGTACCGGTTGGTATTCCCGTTGTGCAAGGTACTACGGTCGTATTGCCATGGGCGACCCAACAAGATGTGGCTTGCGTGCATGGGCACAACATCACAAAGGATTTCATCTTTGTACCTGCCAATTGAAAATGAGACAAGGACTTGTTTATTCACCTTCACTTTACCGGTTTCATTCAGCCATTGAAGTTTATAAGGCCTCGGATGCTTCATGGTTGGCAGCCCCAATTTTTCAACAAGTAAGTTACTAGCAACGTTGACGCAGCTCCCTCCATCAATGATCATGCTGCAGACCTTTTCCTTCACAAGGCACCGCGTGTGGAAAATGTTCTCACGCTGCTCAACATGGCCGTCCTCTTCTTCTACCGTTTGTGCACTAAGGGCTCTCCTGATCACAAGTACTTCCCCTTTAACGGCATATTCACAATCACTATCATCCTCAAGTGGTGGCACCTCCTCTTCACTAGCCTCGGACTCGTACTCCCCATTTCCCAGCGCGATCATGACTCTCTTGTTTGGGCACTCCGAAGCCTTGTGGCCAACTCCTAAACAGCGGAAACATTTGATGTCTCTAGTTCTTTGAGATGAAGTGGTAGGAGCTATACCTTTATCCTTGTTGTTTTCCCGTGGCTTGGTTTGCTCCCCTCGGTTGGCATAGTTTGGATTTTCCCCGGACTTGGTAGGTTGATCCACGGATGGTTTAGGCCTAAACGTTGAACCAGCAAAAGGAGATTCTGACTTGGCCATTCTTCCCCGCCGAAGTTGCCTCTCTACCTTTATAGCCATGTGCACCACATCCTCAAGTTCTACATAATGTTGCAGCTCTACAACATTGGCAATCTCACGGTTTAGCCCGCTCAAAAACCGTGCCATGGTGGCCTCCCTCTCCTCGGTGATATTGGTCCGGGTTATGGCCATCTCCATCTCCTTGAAGTACTCTTCCACACTCTTGGAACCTTGCCTAAGTTGCTGCAACTTGAGGTGCATATCTCGGTAATAGTGGGAAGGCACGAATCTCTTCCTCATGGCAGCCTTCATCTCGGCCCATGTCTCAATAGGCGGTTCATAGTTCCTCCTCCGACCTATTAACAATTGATCCCACCATACTATAGCATAATCAGTGAAGGCAATGGCGGCAAGTTTTACCTTTTTCTCTTCGGAATAGTTGTGACAATCATACATCATTTCAACCTTTCTCTCCCATTCAAGGTAGACGTCGGGATCACTTTTTCCTTGGAAGGGTGGGATGTTCAGCTTAATGCTCCCCAAGTCTCGGTCCACTCTATCCCGAGAGTCATGGCGGTGGCGCCTTCTCCTCTCACTTGGAACAGCCCTAGAGTGGTAGCTCCGCCTACTTTCATCACTCTCATCTCCATCATAGTCCCCCCTGGACTCATTTGGCTCCTTAGGACCCCTCGGACTAGGCCTCCTTGGATGAGGAACTTGATACCGCCGATCCTTTTTTAATTCATCCATTTCTTCCCGAAGTTCTCTTAAAGCCGAATCCCACTTTTGGGACATTTGATGTATAGCCTCTATCAAGAGCTTATTGTTATTGTCTCCTTGGCCGCCTCCGTCTCCTTGTGACATGTTTGAACCTGAAAAGAAAACAAAATCACACACCAAGTGTTTAAATTTCCCAGAAAAAAACACTCACCACCCAAGTGTTTAACTCTCGGTGCTTCTTGGCTCTTTTTGCACAATGACCTCTCTTTTTGCCTTTTACCACTCTTTCTTACTCCACAAGTCCTGCAAAAACTCAAAACTCAAACAGATAACAAAACAATGGCCTCCAAAAGACTTGCGCTTTTTCCACCACAATTCTTGCTTTAACCCGGAGATATGAAAGGAAAGATAAGGTAGAAGGGAAAGGAAGTTTTCTCTTGTGATGAGAAGAGAAAAGGATAACAGAAATAATTGTGAAGAAGGAGAAGAGAAAAAAACAGATTTGGCACGGAGAAATTTGGAGGGAGAAGATTTGGAATGGTAAACAAGTAATTAATGACACTTTGAAGGAAGAAAACAATTTCCAACGGCTTCCAATTTCCAACGGCTTCTTCTTCTCTTTTTTTTGCCTTTCTAATTCGTCTTTCTTTTTTTTTTTTTTTTTTTTTTGGACGAAAATTCTTTTTTTTTTTTTTGATATTGAAATGAGAAGAAAGAAGGAACAGATATGGAATTTTAGAAACTAAGATAATTGAAAACAAGGATAGATAAACCTGATTTGGATTCCAAAAGCTCTGATACCAAATGATGCGAAACTTACTTCGCTTTTGAAGGATCGACCAAAAACAGGTTCGGTTGGATAGGGTGGAGACCTTGATACAAACTTTAGACCAAACAAGGATCTTGGTATAGAGGACCGCGATACAAGGAATGAGTCAAAGCAAGGATCGTGGTATATGGAAGACGCCACAACGGTGATGATGAGCCGTTGATAAGTCGGGATGAACGCCACGGATTGAATCCGATAAGTTCGAGTTCGTGAAGAACTAAAGGAGAAGAATCTCACAAGTTTTGATTATAATCTGAGTTAAAACAATATCCTTCAAACATTACAATATTTATAGGAAAAACTAGAGCTAAATTTAGGTGGCCGGCCATTGAAGATGGGCGGCATTTGATGAATGGCCAAGATGGGTGGTCATGTTGATAATCCGTGCACCTCCATTTGGGAAAAACAGCCAAGACTTTATTGTTGGGCGGCAATGCATAAATGGTCCTTGGCTATTTTTAGAGAGTGGGCGGCATGATGTAAGCAATGAGCTAATTGTGGGCGGCAAGACTTGAATGCGGGCGGCAACCTTCATTCCGTGCTTCACAATGCATGGCCACCTTCATTACATGCAAGATCTTGGTGGTTTCTTGCATGGCTTCTCGCGTGGGAAAGGTGGTCACCATTAGGCTCCTCACGGCTTCTTGTAATGCTCGGGCTTTGGACCTTGTAATTGGACCGTCCGGGATCAGCACCTCCTTAGCTCCATCTTTGGGATCCATAGCTCCGTCTTGGTGATCCGACAACTCATGATCCGAGCTCGTATCAAAATTGCCTTCAACAATGCAATGGAGAAGAAATTGAATAGTGACAATAAAGTACAATGTATGAACTCACTTCATCTCTCTCAATATCTCACTCAAAAATAAAATACGAATTAAATCAAAGTTAAAAGAACTCGTAATTTGCAGAGGATGGCACTTGATTGCTTGATAATAGGTTGGGTCGAAGTTCTCTAGTTTTCTAATTAAGCAGCCAATGGTTTGATAAAACCGTAGAAATATTCAAGGAGCCTTAATCAAATCGTGATTGAATCAATCAATTTTTAAACCTTCAATAAGCATAAAATTGAACATTTATGATTTATAAGAAAATATTGAATCGATTCAAATCCCCGCAAAAAATAATTCAGAAGATTTTCGAGCAAAATAGTAACCGGTTGACCGCACGATGGTGCCCGTCAACCGCCTACCCATCCAGCTACAGGGGAGGCCCGATCAACCGCATGTTTGTTTGACCACAAGAAAGGCCTTGTCAACTGCGTCTTGTAACATTTGAATCCTATGGTCCGTTGACATGCCAAAATATCACAAAACTTTCCACACATAATTCTCAACATGTAATGTATAAAAAATGAGATTAACGACGACGTTCAAACAAATTTACAAGATTACGGCATGCAATAGGAAATTCATCAACCGTTAGCATGACTATCAAGTATCAATTTCAATTCTAACTATAAATTTTTGTAAAGCTATCATCTTAATATTGGCATCATTAAAATCATAAAGAATTAAATCATGTCAAGAAATTATTTCTACAACCTCTCCTTTTTTTTATGATGACACTCATATGCACGGATTAACAATGATATTTTCCAAGAAGGCTCTTTATACAATTATACTCCCGCTCAATATATGCATCATACAACAAATGAACATTCTATCTTTGAAGACTTGGTCAAGTGATGCAGGAATATAGCATATCTAAATCATGGACAAGAGGTAATGTTTATATTGGTAATACTCATAATCCAATGATGATGAGATGATACAACGTCAATGGTCTACGTTTCAATTTAGCGCATTTATGGATCAATCTCTTCTAAATCATATAAATCATTGCGTAGAGACAACTGATAAGTCACCTAGAGGGCGGGTGAATAGGGTGACGCTCCTTTTTTATTTTTCTTTAATAACTCAACAAACAATTAAACACAATAGGATAAACGATCAACCAAATAAAGTACTGAAGGCAAATGAGATAAGAGGCGAGAATTTTTATAGTGGTTGGACGATGTGCTTAGTCCACTCTTCAGTGACCTTGCCTTGAACAATCACCGGTATCCACTATGATCCAGTATTTACACAATGTTAGATTATGAGGCCAACTTCTCTTTGCGCCAGTTCTAACCAATACACGCAGACTGGCTCGATGTTTTGGTCTGCTAACCGTAATCACAAACTCTCTTTGTTCCTAGTACATGCAAACTAGAGCTATTTCTTGGTACACGCAGACCAAACTTCCCTCAAGATCACCGAGCAACTAGTACACGTAGACTAGTGCTAGGTTTACAATGATGAAGACCAATCACGAACAATACCACAACTGAAAAATATATGGTGACCAAAAAACTCCTAACTGAATCACATTGAATTTGGTTCACACTCTCACAAGGTGAAATTTGTGGTGTGTGAATTTATCTAAGAGGATATACAAGTGTCAGCTCAATACTCAGAATCTAAAATAATCTGCAAGTGAAAGACTTATCTGAGGAGGAGGATGAACAGTGAATATTTCCAAAGCTCTGTTTGTTCTTTTTCTTCTCAACGTTGTAGCTTCTTCAGTCGTCGTGCTCTTCTTTTCTTCAAACGGTCCTTTTAAAACATGCTTCAGTATCATACTAATTTGGACATCCTCCCAATTTAAATCTTCCATGTTTATCATCTAATTTGATCCTGTAAAACTTTCCATAACGGTGGTTAAAGGATTCCCTTTTAGGGCCAATGGTTATGAATCCAGAGAATATTAGGAGAGTTCAAATCAGTGTAGAATTTATAGATTAAGGTATTTCTTTGAAGGGCATGCGATACTACTGAGAGTATTATATGGGAATACAGTCAAGTCATTGCACCGTCTAATCTTGTATCTGTCGGTTTGCTAGCCAGCTTTCTTGCTGAATTTCCTTCCAGCTTTCTAGAAGGCCTGCCAGACAGGGTTCTAGATGGCACATGTCCATCCCGAGAAACTGCCTCTTTTCTCTTGTAATCTCATGGTGACATGTGATTGAATCATAGATATTAAAACATTAGAATACAAGGGTTTCAATATACATAATGCATTTCGGTTGACATAGTTGCACATTTATTTTGGGTCACCAAACCAAATATCAATAAAAACATGTTTACCTTTCAATCTCTCCCTTTTTGATGATGGCACACCATAGGCATGCAAAATGAATATGCCAAACCGAGAAGGATTAAGGTAGAAGATAATCCAAGTATGAATCCTTAATCATAATGCATTCAACTCATGAAGTGCAACCAATCAAAGACCAAAATAAGAATACCACAACAATGTTTGGTCATTAAGTCACTTCATGCCTTTTTCTTCCCCTGTGACATAATCAAAAATAGTAAGTAACCGAGTAGTAAGAAAAGGGCACAAGAAGAAAAGGGCTCAAGAATTTCTGCAGATCATAATAGGGAGTTTTCTCTCCCAGAGTTTATGATCCGGGTGCAAAGTAAATTGGCACAGATTATGAATGACACATAGATAGCAATAATTCCATGGGAAAGCCTGATTTGATGATGAGAAAATATGTATGAGACGTCAATATGCACAAAATGAAACGTCTTACTGTCCAAATATCGTCACGGTTCTATAGAATCGTTTTCCCTTTCTACTCCATGAAGATGGTCGCCACTGGAGCAACCATATGTAATATCTGATAAAAACATTTGCACGAGCTATCATTAGTGATATTACTAACATATGTATAAAAGAGTAGGATATCACACTAATAGATGTTACAAGTCTGCTTGACTATCCCCTCAAGAATTTGATAGACGTATAAGTACACAGAGCTTGCAAAATATCATTATGGTACATAAAACATGACACCATACTTTTAAAGCTCATATGATAGCAATCACATGGTCATCACTTATGATATGCACAGGAAATCATGGACCCGAACCATGTTACCAATATCATAGAGTGTGAGATGTGCAAATCTCAATCGAGAGTCTATATTATATAAGACACACTAGACAATTGTATATGCAATTTACAGCTCGACGGTATGCTATTAGAATGTAGTCTTCCAAACTCCTTCTTTCCATGATCATTTTAAAATCATCAAATGAGATCTCATTAAAAGTCATGCGCAAGCAAGCATTGGTTATCTTAATAAAGACATCATCAAAGCTTATAGAATATGCACAATCACTTGACAAGCCATGAAACATAGGATAACCAAGTGCTATGGGCTAATCTCAAAAAAGAAGAGTGCATAGAGTCATATTATGATCATGAAACACTTCTTCATTTTCATTTTATGTATCAAACTTTTTACAGAATCACTTGAAGAAGGATAAAGTTCTAAAAACATGTGCATGTTATCAATCGACAAGTCATCTTTCTGGATAGAGAGAGCCTGACCAATTTTATTTTTAGGTCTGTTCAGTATCATCCGGTCGCACATCCGAACTCAAGGACGGTTGACCGGTTGGTCGACCGGTTGTGGATCTAGTCCACAATTCGGAATATGTTGCAACCTATCTTTGTTTTTGAAAAGCTTAATATGCCTTATGTGCATGAAAATAGAATAAAAATAGTGTTTTAAGACAAGTTTGATGAAACATGAATACCTAAGATAGTTTAGATCATCAAAATGCACATGCATGATTCAAAAACAACTTTTATGGGAATCAAGCTGATCAATGATAAATTCAAGTCATATAATCATATCATCCTAATACAATATATGAAGGATATACACTTCTCTCAGTTGGAATTTTCAAATTCCAATATGTCGATAAGGTTTTTGTGAAGTTCTTCTCCTCTTGAGGTAATGTAATATCTTGATGATAAACTCCATTGATTGCATTCCTGTTAATAACTTCACATCCTCGAGATCATCTTGCAATATCTTATTAACAACTTTGCACAACCAGTCATTAGCGGATTCTCAAGATCGAACACCCAATGATATATGTATATCAAGAATAAGATCACTTAGAATCCATGGAATCAAAAGACTAAATTTGGATCACATAATGCATATTCAATTATTCTCATTTATTCTCGATATGTTCTATACTCTACATGCAATGACGAGATGAGATCTGTTATACCCAATCTCATCCGTAGAGTGATCTAATCTTGAAGCTATTAAAAGAACCACTTGATGAAGTTCTACCAAAGCACATGCTATAAGAAAATTCATGAAGTGATCAATAATAGGTATGTTATAGAGTGGTTTTCTCAAAGAATAAGATGTATCTAAAAGAATGTGCAATAAAGTGATCCATCTATCTCAACATATCTGCTTGTTATCATCAATATTCTACAAGTCATACATATCACCAATTCCAAGAGTATGCCAAGTTAGGAATAATAAACCATACTATACTACATTTTATGGTAGATGGTATCACAAGTCATATGCAAATGTAAGGATGATACGGTTACTAATTTCCAAACAGTTCCTATTGCTTTGATGCAACTACAGAATAAGCATTTATTCTCTTTGACCATTGCTTCGCCCTTCCCTTGTATTGGCTTGTTCTTCCTTCGGGTCTTTCCATTTGGATGTCGAATCTTTGATGTTGAGCATTGACAGTTATACTTTTCCCCATTTGTATCAAAATCTCTTGTCATTGTTATCGAGGTTTATACTTTCATTCTCGTGCTGACTTTGGAGTAAGGAATTTTTTCTTCCTTCTCGGTTGATACTTAGATTGTCTCTTGTTTGAATTCCACTTGGAATCATTTGTATATGCCTTTGAATCCTTGAGTCCTGCATGTAAACATTTGTCCTTTGGTACCCATTTTCTTTTGGGTCCTGACTTGTTAGGCTTTCTTTTAACGCAATTAATTCGAATGTGACCAAGTTTGGAACAGTAATGACATCTAACATTTGTAGAGAACTTGTTTGATATAGAACAGGTTGATATGGTCCTTTTGTGCGACATATTTAAAATAGTAGATGCATTAAATCCAACTCCATACCGATTTTCAAAATCTATATTTTTGATAGTCAAGGTGTTTAGGTTTTTTAATTCTCCAATAAGCTTTTTCACACTCATTCTCCTTTTGTTTCAATGAAGTTTCAAGAAATATGATTCTATCTTTTAACGTAACAACTTCATTTTCTAAAGAAGATACTTTCTTTTTAAGATCAATGTTGTTCAAGACAAAATTCTTTAATTCATTATAGAGTTCTTCAAAGGCATCATGGATGTTTTCATTATCCGAGGTATAGTCACCATCATGTAAACTATTATTTTCACCTATAGAAGCAATAAAAACGAAACCACACGCTCCTTTTTTCTATTCCTTTAATAACTCAACAAATAATTAAACGCAATCGGATAAAATATCAGCCAAATAAAGTACTGAAAGCAAATGAGACAAGAGGCAAGAATTTTATAGTGGTTGGGCGATGTGCTTAGTCCACTCTTCGGTGACGTTCCTTTGAACAATCACCGGTATCCACTATGATCCAGTATTTACACAATGTTGGATTATGAGGCCAACTCCTCTTTACAACAGTTCTAACCAATACACGCAGACCAGCTCGATGTCTTGGTCCGCTCACCGTAATCACAAACTCTCTTTGCTCCTAGTACACGCAAACTAGAGCTATTTCTTGGTACACGCAGACCAAGCTTCCTTCAAGGTCACCGAGCAACTAGTACACGCAGACTAGTGCAAGGTTTACATGAAGACCAATCACGAACCATACCATAACTGAAAAATATATGGTGACCAAAAAACTCCTAACTGAATCACAGTGGATTTTGGTTCACTCTCTCACAAGGTGAAATTTATAGTGTGTGGATTTATCCAAGTGGATATACAAGTGTAAGCTCAATACTCAGAATCTAAAGTAATCTACAAGTGAAAGACTTCTATGAGGAGGAGGATGAACATTGAATATTTCCAAAGCTCTGTTTGTTCTTTTTCTTCTCAACGTTGTAGCTTCTTTAGTTGTCGTGCTCTTTTTTTGTTGCAAACTTTCCTTTTAAAACATGCTCCAGTATCATACTAATTTGGACATCCTCCCAATCTAAATCTTCCATGTTTACCATCTGATTTGATACTGTAAAACTTTCCATAGCAATGGTTAAAGGATTCCCTTTTCGGGCCAACGGCTATGAATCCAGAGAATATTAGGAGAGTTCAAATTAGCGTAGAATTTATCGATTAAGGTATTTCTTTGAAGGGCATGCGATATTACTAAGAGTATTATATGGAAATACAGTCAAGTCATTGCACCGTCTGATCTTGCATCTGCCAGTTTGCTAGCTGGCTTTCGTACTGGATTTCCTTCCAGCTTTCTAGAAGGCATGCCGGACAGCTTCAAAATGGCACATGTCCATCCTGAGAAACTACCTCTTTTTTCCTGTAATTTCATGGTGACATGTTCGAATCATGCATATTAAAACATTAGAATACAAGGGTTTCAATATACATAATGCATTTCGGTTGACATAGTTGCATATTCATTTTGGGTCACCAAACCAAACATCGTTAAAAACATGTTTACATTTCAACAAGTATGTGTGGAATCATGTATTCAATATGCAAACCATGAATCACTATCACATTTCAAGAAAATAACGCAATATTGGGCATAGAGATCAAGACATGAAGAAGGTAAGCCATAAATTATAAGCAATGCCATAAACAAAACATGTCATATATAGGATAAGATACAAAAACTTTGATAAGTCATAAAGTACGGCATGATAACATCACAGAGTATGATAAGCAATAAGTAAGACATCATCTCTCATATAGGCTCCCACTAATAACATCTAACGCTCTCAAAAGCGGAATGTAATGACCCGTATAATTTTATTCATGATAATGAAATTTTTTATAATTATTCTATTCTCTTGCACTAGCCACGTATATAATTATATAGACATATAGTGAAATTGCATAAGTAGTATACATTAGATGCAATATATGTTTATACTAACCTTGTTTATTAGAAAAGCTAGACTTTCTAATTCAAGTATGATGTCACTTGTAACTATTTAATTTTGTCTAAATCATTTTCCTCCAAACTTATTCACTTATCTTAAAAATCTAGAAACCATGAGTCATCCTATCTCCTCTCTCCTAAAAATCTTAGGTGGAAGTCTAAAGGCTTTATGTGGAACTCTAAAAATGACATAATATACACCTAAGATCTAAATCTCATTACTCATTCCTCCCTTTGTTGACCTTGGTAAGTCTTTTTCACACTTATTCACACTTGTAATTATCCCAAATGACACCTCATTCCTCCTTTTGTTGACTTTAATAACCCCTTTCACACCTATACTCCAATCATATGCATACAACTCATTCCTCCCTTTGTTGACCTTATTTGTCCCTTTCACCCTTATATTAAAGTTCATATGTATAGACATGGACATGTGTGCCTATATATTAAACCTAAACCAATCAAGAAATGCCAAGACAATATGAGTCAAATCATTTACTCCAAAAACCTACAACTTGTGCACTTAATCCTTAAATCAAACCTAATGACTAAGCCTAGTGATGTATTAGACATCACATCCATTTAATGTTTGATCTTAACCAAATAATCTTCTAACTTTCCTAGCCATTGATCTTGATGGACAAACCCTAACCATTAGATGTGTTCCCTAGATATTTTTCTAAACTTTGCCTATAAATACAAAACTCCTTCTTCTATTATTTTTACACACTTTGAAACCTTGAGAGCAAGAAAATCTAGAGAGTGGTAGAAACTTTCTATTGTTGTGAAAAGATCCTAAGTGAAGGAGAATCAACCACTTTTGAAGGAGACAACCAAAGCAATCATCTTTTCAAACCATAGGCTCTCACTAAGTAAGTTTCCTACAACTTACTCTCCCTTTGAATAATTAGTCTTATACCCGAAACCTCTCCAAATGTTATGGAGTACGGTGGAAAGGTGAAAGACATCATGTTTACTTGTTAAATTGCACTTCTAGAGATTTTGATGGATATTATCGTTTCATTATGTTTTTAAGTTTTGTCTTTATAATTGAAATGATATGATTAAGCATGATGTTAGAATAAATTGATGAAGCATGATGTTAGAATAATTTGATGAAGCATGATGTTGGAATAACTTGATGAAACGAAACATGAACCTAAACATAGATGTTATTATGAGATATTGATATCTGAGTGTCCAATGGATGGCCGACTAAAAACCTATTGAATAATTAAAAGATGACCAGTTGTTGCGGATATGGGTGTCGTTAGCCGTGATGCGACTTGTGCCGAATTTTGGCTGAACCATGAGGTGTATTAACCCAAATAGTGTCGTTTAGCCAAGTCGATGTCTTTAGCTGTGTCATGTCTTTAGCCAAACTATGTACTTAGCCGTGTTATATTTGGACGTGACGTGTCATTCGTTCAATTGAGTCTGTTAGTCATGTACTTTGGTGTTGACACGTTATCGGGAAATATACATTGTTCGGGAAACATAGTGTTTGGGAACATGCCGTACGGGATGCATGATGTTTGGGACGCACTTGGTGGGGAGCACGGTTAGCAAAATGTCGGAAGCGTATTCGTACGGGAACACCATACTTGGAAAACTTGATGAGATACATACTTGAATAATTTGATGAAATTTGGATGAAATCATAACCGGAGACAAATGGATTTAAAGTCTATGTAAGCTATGGATTTTGGAAAATATCATCTGCTCGGGGTTTTTGATGACGCCTGGGTACGAGTGATGAAACACAGAAATTCATGCTCGGGGTTATGCCCACGACGCCTGGGTATGAATACTAAGATACTGAGGATATGTGTATAAAAGATGAGAAAATAATGTTACAACACCATATTGATTTAAATTCATGTACTTAAGTGTTATTACTTTCATATACTGCTCATGTCATAATATGTTACTGTTCATTCAAAATCATAAATATTCAAAAGGAATTTAAGGGTAGGATAACTCATTGGGCTTTCATTAGCTCATGGTGCAACTTCCTTTTGCCCCTGGTATTTCATAACCAGGTAATTACGAAGATGGAGCAGAACCAGACTATTCAAACCAGGAAGGCACATACCCTGAAGACCCGATGGAACCGTGGTTTACGTAGAAGTTGCTAGTCTGCTCTGACTTTTTGATAAAAAGCCTTTTGATGTAATAGGTTATTTTGGAGGAAGCATTTAGATTTCAAGTCTGTATTACATTATATTTTGGATCAAACTATGTTTTAAATGAAATGATGGATTTTGTTACTTTATTCTTTATATTAACGTGTCCGAAAATCGGGGCGTTACACGGAAGCACAAAGAATCGCGGGGGGGGGGGGGGGGGGGGGGGGGGTGAATAGGAATCAGATTTTAATATTATAAAAATTTTGATGTTGATTAAGAAAAGAGATCAAGTTATTGTCATACTTGTTGAGATCTTTATATAGCAACCAGGAGCTCTCGGACTCAATTTTCACCGTGCGGTGGCTCCGGATCTCACCCGACCTTGGTAGCTCGATCAAACCACTCCATAAAGCTTGAGTCTTGAACAATGATGGATGATGTGATTATGCATAAATAACTCACTCTAGACATAGTTAAATAACACTCGATGATGAGACACAAAAATCTAGAGAGAGAGAGCTTAAAAATCTACTAAAAAAACTTCAAAAAACTCTCCAACATTGTAATAAAATTTGTCTTGGGAGAAGGAAAATGAAAATTCTCTCTCTAGAGGCTATAGGAACATTCCATACCTAAAAAAGATCAAAATTATTGTTTTTATATGTCTTGGTACGGACACAAGCAGACAACCAAATAGAAAGGAAGCAAAAACGCACGTAAGTGCCAGAATATTGCCTTCATGCTACTGGAGCTCTTCAAAGCGCCGAGGCGCTCTCAAGGCGCTGCTAGGGCGCTGTCCTCTAGAAAATTCTGTGCACACTAATGCACAACACGACGCCGAATACGTGCCCTCGCGCCGCCAGGACCCTTCCAAGAACATGCCGCTCTCAAGGCACTCTTGGAGCGCTGTTTACTGGAAAAATCTGAATCTCGGATGTTCATTACAACACCAAATATGCGCCCTCACGCCACCGAGGCACTTCCAAGCGCCATGGTGCTCTTAGGGTGTAGCCTACTAGAAAATTCTAGATCACAGATGCACATTACAATGCCGAATATGCACTCCTGCGCCACCTGGGCGCTTCCAAGCGTTGTGGCACTCTCAGGGTGCTCCTAGGGCGCAGCCTACTGAAAAGTTAAGAAAACAAAACACTCAAAATGCCAAATAAGCACTGTTGCCAAGGGGGTGTTTCAAGCGCCGTGGCACTCTCACGGCACTCTTGGGACGCCAAGGACTGTCCAAAACCAAAGAGACCCAAGGACCCTAAAAAAAACTAACTAGAGGTAAACCCTATGTGATGATGCAAGATGCAAATGAGAGGCATTACCATGTGTTGCTTCGAGCCTAGATTGCCTTGAATCCTTTGATCTTCGGTGTCATTCTTAAACCAACAAATGTAACCCACGGTTGAACCCAAAAGAATTACATAAAGTATACAAGGGAAAGTGATGGTTTTGTTCAACCCAAAGAAAACGCCAATTACAAAATATTAACATAACTCTCAAAATATCTAACTCAAAACATGCATATCTATCTCTCCTCCTGTGGCATCATTAGAACAAGGGAGGCATCACAGAGTAAAGGGGTCCGGCAGAGGGAACTGGCGGTCATAGAGGTCACGAAGGTAAGCCACGTCGGTCTGCAATGTGTCCATCCGAGTATAGAATCCAAAGAACTGATTGGTCACCTACTGAGCTAGATCGATTTGGCTTTGGGAAATAGGGAGACCTTCTCAGAAGTGGGGGACTGCTAGACACTCAATTGGTCAAAGCGACCCATGAGATTGGACCAATAAGGTGGGGGTTGCTAGTAGAATGAGGGAGGCTCAATGTAGTATGATGGAGGTTGCTGGTAGTAGAAGGGAGACTCAGTATAATGTGGTGGAGGCTACTGATGGTAGGAGAGAGGCTCTGTGTAGTATGGCTGTTGGTAGTAGGAGGGATGACCAATATAGTATGGAGGTGGTGTAGTGTAGTGTAGTGTAGTGTGGTGGTGGAGGGGGGTCATGGCTGCTTCAAGCTCACTATCATCTTTCGACCAGCCTTCAGCATCTGCTTCAGTATCCTCCTTCTCCTCAGAATGTCTTTAGCCATAATGTGAATTTAGTCGAACTATGGATTGAATCATGAGGTGTCTTTTTTTAAATAAAATAAATCGTGAGTAATTGTTTTCCGAATATGTAAATTTTATTTCACATTAATTATTCTATTTTATTAGCAATTAAAATTTGAATTCTACTTTCCTCAAATGGAACTTGTCACGAATACCACATACGCCTTGCGCACACACATGGTACACTGAGCCCACCTTAAAAGTCGGCTGACAAAGACAAAGAAATAAAAAATGGCTTTCATCGTCTTTTTTCCACTCACCTTCGATTGCAACATGCCTCACGGCCCGCCACCCCTATACGTGTATATGTTGTAAATATGTGTTGTATATATACCTATGGGTATACACCCTTCGCATGCATGTGTGTGTATGTGCGCGCGAACGCACGTGTGCGCCTATTACTCTAAAAACCTAGAAATCTTAACCCACTCATCACTTCCTCCTTTGTGGACTTTGCATACCCATTTCACACACACATACATATATATCTACCCTAAACCCACCATGGTTTCTACCCTAAACTACCCCCATCACCACAGCTTCCATCCACCATCATCACCACCACCCCTCCACCTTTTTCTACTGTCATCCCCACCTTCCCCCATACAGATTTTCGCAATCCCAAATCCTCCAAAATCATCTCCTCCATTGATCTCCCTTAAAGCCCTCCTAACCCTTAGATGTGTCCCCCTCCACCTTGCTTATATATGTGGACCTTGACATCTTTCTCTTAATACACTTTGCAACCCAAAAATTCGTAGAGTAAGAGAGGGAATTTTTTACATTAGAAAGAGAGAGTTGATATATATAGAGAGAACCCCATTTTTAGAGGAAAAATTCAATTCCTTCCTTTCAATACAAATCGATCCTAAAAATAAGTTCTCATCCCCTTTATTCTTTTTAGGATGTTTAAGTCTAACACCGAAGCTTGACCAATCAAAAATATTGAGATGTTAGAGATAGAAGACAAAGTACAATTACGACCTACCGGTACGAGTATACGACCTACCAGTAGAACCTTTATAATTTTTTATATTTCTTAACTTTTGAAGTTTTGGATTTTGGTTGTTCACATACATATAAAATCCTTAGGTTTTTGCATGATTTTAGTAATGTTATAGAATCCTGAATTCTTGTAAATCATCGTAGAAATCGAAGCTGAAAACTTTCATATAGCAGTAGACCTACCGGTAGGGATTTATAAAATGAAAGTAAAATATATTAGGAGTCTAGGGTTGAAAGTACAATAAGGGGAAAAAATTAATTTTTCGAACAGTTGGCTTTCTTACTGGTAGGTAGTGGCCTTCTACCGGTAAAAGTAACAAATACACTATAAAAATAAACTACAGTTTTGACTCTTATCCTAAATTATAATTTTAACCTTCTATTTTACTTAATTATTGTTTTACCTCTCTAATTTTATTAATTATAATATAACCCCTACAATTTTACTAAAATTATAGATTGCACCCCACTGAATTTATAAATTATAGTTTAGCCCCAGCCTATTAATTATTTACAATTTTGTCTTATACTTTATGTTTTAGACCTTATATTTTCTAAAATTACACTTTACTACTATACTAAATTAAACTGATTTTTACCCATGTACGTCACACAATTACCATTTTACCCTTGTGTTGTTCTAAATTATAAATCAACCCCTTAATTTAACTTACTACATTTCAATCCCACCTTACTAAACAAATTATTTGAAAACCTGATACTTAATTATCTCATTAACTCTAGGTTCTTTAATCGCAAAGCATTAAGAATATGTTAGAATCCACTCATCAACGTTCATAACAAGAATAAATTATACTTCCATTCACGTTATGTAATACCCGTGAATTTTAATTGCATTTATAACTTAATTAAGTGTCGAATTTTAGTTAAACCCCGTAGATTACTAGATTAACTAGTCTAGTTAAATTGTGTGATTTTATATATGTCTTGGGATGTGCTTAGTTGGAGTAATATGAGACACATGGAAGTTGGGTACACAATAGAGGAGAGGACATGACACACTAGATCATTTTCCTTAGGACTCTAATAAGACACCAGGGGAAATTCTACGTTCTTCTATTCTCACCATCAGAAGCACCGCTAGAGAGAGAGAGAGAGAGAGAGTTCGGCTAAGAAGAAGAAGAAGAGAAGGGAAAAATCAAGAGAAATTCTGGGTTTCCTAAGATTGGAGCATAACTTGGTAATTACATGCTTTCTTCTACTTGATTTCAATAATCTTCATGTTCAATTCATGTTTTGTTGCTGGGTTTATGATTAGACACCATAGAAACCCTTGATTGTGGAGTTTTGAAAGAGTTCTTGGTGGATTTTTGATGAATCAACTCAATTCTTGCATCTCTTGTAAATCTGCAGATTTTGGGTCTTGTTTCTAAGTGATTTTTGAGGATTTTATTGACTGGGTTTCACAACTCATAATTTTCTGAAAATTTTACTGAGAATTTCTCTATGGGTTTTCTTTGTTGGGTTAAAATTTCGTACCTTGATTCCATGTATTGAGCTCTGTAGAAATTCGTGAAGTTGTTGCTGTCAATTCGGATTTCTGCAGGCAGCAGTAACCTATCTTGGTAGAACAGTCATAACTTTTGCTACGGGTATCGAAATCGCACACCGTTTGATTTTTCCGAAACTAGACTCGTTTATCTTTCTATCCATATAAGATTTGTACCTTAAATTTGACTGTACAAAAGCAGGTTTTGAGTTAAAGTTCAGACACATACAGTTTCTGCAATTTTGTTTGTCCTTCTTTCTTTAAATAGGTGTACAAGTCTTGTCCGAACTCCGTTTTTGACCTATGAACTATCGATTCGAAGCTTATGATGTGTATTTAGAGTTGGTGTGGATTTTGTATCAAAGAGTTGACAGGTTGCATCATTTTTTAGACCCTTAAGTATCAGCTTAATTTTATCGTTGGACCTCAAAAGGTTATCGTGGATACTTAGATCATTTAAGAAGTTTATTTAGAGTTTGTTACTCCTTGAATGGTACCTAATGTGTGTTTACATTACTTGTTTACTCTAGGAAGTTCGAGTGGACACGTGGAGCAAGGTGAGTGATTATTACCCAAACTATACGGTTTTTGACGTGTTTTGCTACCAAACTTGAAAGCTATGTTTTGTTACATGATTTTCTTAATATTATGAACTTCATGGACTTTAAATGGAAGGTGGACTCTTTTATTATCTAGTAATGGAATCCCTTACGTCCTAGCTTACTAGGGGACAGTGCTAAAAGGCTAGCAAGATGTGTTTGTGTATGCTGTGGGATAATGCGATAGACGTCTAGCTTATCCGCACCAGGGACGCCTGGTGAAGCATTGTGAATATTGAGTGGGATGTGCATTATAAATTATATTGTGAATTGTGAATTCCTTTTGGAATATGTAAAGTTTGAATTGGATTACTTTAAAGACAGTTTTTTTTATATAGTTCATGGAAAGCGTGTGGCTTGTGTAATAATCACTCATACGAGCTTTAGCTTATGTAAATGTTTTTCTCCACCTTTCAGGTAGCGAAGAGTAGGGTGCCGTAACATAATCTATGTGGAGCCATGGCTTGTGGATATGTTGTAGATAGGATGTAGACATGACGTTGTATATATCCACTCTTTTGACTTGTAAATATTTGTATTTAGCTGTAAAACTTGTAAATTAAGCACAGCTCTGGGATGGACTTTAAGTTGAGATCTTGTTGTATAGACTTGTTATAGTTTTTGAATGTTAATACAGGCTTGAGTTCCGCTGCATAACTCTGTGAGTCCCTTGTTGGTCATTTGCTTATCGATTGTTTAATGCTATATTGTGGCCTAAGTGATGATTTCACTGGCACTTTGTTATGATTAAGCCATAGGGACGGGTTCGGGTCGTGACACGTTATGCTTCATTTCATGTTATTTTAATTAATTATCATTTACTTATGGTTTAATCATTGTCTTTTGAATATGATTTTGATTAGATTTAATTTATGAGACTAGATTTTCAACATAGTCGTTTGGTGAAACATTGATACTTAGGGTATTCTGTGGATGTCCGAATTAGAAATTGATTCAAAATTGTGATAATGATTAGTTGTTGTGGATATATTCTCCGTGAGATATTTATGGTTGTCTTTAACTGTGATGCGACTTAAGCCGAGCTACGTTTTAGCCTGAGGTGTACTACCCAGTTATGTTGTCTACTCAAGTCTGTGTCTTTAGTCATGTCATGTTTTTAGGCAAACTATGTGTTTAATCGTGTTATATTTAGACATAATGTTTCATTCTCGATGAAGTCCATTTGTCATGTAGAAAGTACATTGGTATTGCCATGTTTTCGGGAAGTATAAATATTCGAAAACATAGTATTTGAAAACATGTCATACGGGAACATGACGACTGGGAGCGTGGTGGTTTGGGGAGCATGATTAGCATGGTGGTCAGAATTGTTATCATTCGGAAGCACCATAACGAGATTTTTAGATAACATTATATGACGTAGATAATACATGGAAATATTGATGAAATTATATGACGTGAATCATACCTGAAAATATTGATTCAAGTAAAGGACTTGTGTAACATCTGAGATTTTGATAGTACTTGTGTACAAACAACGAATAATTAAGGATTTACGTACAAACTTAGAAATGATATCACCACATAGTAATTATGTAAATTTCTTGTACTTACGTGTTAATGCTTTTGTATTTACTGCACATTTCATATCATACTACTGTATCATCTGCTAAACATTTAAAAGAGAATTTAAGGGTATAATAACTTATTAGACTTTATAACTCATAGTACATCTTTTTTTTTTTTTGCCCTTGAAGTTTCATGCCAGGTACCGAGGACGTTAGAGCAGACCCGAAATATCTGGCAGACAACTACGTCATGTATTAAAAGACTCTTTCGAGCCTTGGTTACATAGTGTAAATGCACTGTATTAACCATTTTTCCTCTTTCTTTGAACAATATTTTGGTATGAGATCTACTTTTATCAAGTTTAATTATCTAACCTAGAAGATGTATCAAACCAACTTGTACTTTTTCCTTCATTTATGAAACAATAAATGTGTTATTATTATTTTATTAACAGTTTTAAAAAATCAGGTCATTACATCTTTAGTGGATTTGCATCTTAAGCCAAGTTCTAGCTTTAGGAGTGTAATGCATTTAACCAAGTTATTTATTGAACCAAGTTATTTTCTTTAGCTGCAACATGTCGTTTTAAATAAAGTTTAGTAATTGTGGAAGTGAAATTTAGAAACTACCTAGGTGTATGCACGGTGTTCGAAAAACATAACGTTTGGAAGCATGACGAACAGGAACATAATAATCAAGAACGCTAGCGGTCGAAAACAAAGTCAACAAAGTGGTCGGGGTCGCTATCGAACATGAGCACCATAAATTAAGAATCTTTGGTATTCACCCTAACGTGGCATATGGTCATGATGGTGTGATTTGAAAGTCAAAGACTTGTGTATGACATCGGAAGATTTGATAACACTTGAAATATAGATTTGAGGGATGACACTTGAGAATTACACTTTAGACTTGGACTTTTATATAGCTTACTTTTTACTCACACACTTGCGTGTTACTTCTATACAAACTGTGTATATCACATCATATTTCATATGTCATAATCGTGAAATGGGACTACGTAGAATAACTTACTGATCCTCCTAGCTCATGTGCAATTTTTCTGTCCTGACATTCCACGACAAATACCAAAGACGAAGGAGCAAATTAAGAGTACCCGACCCTTGACAACATCAACACCAATGAGGACATTGTTGAACCTTGATTTACCTAGTATAAGTTCTAAAACACTGAAATCTCCTTGTAAAGTCTTTTAAACAAATACTTTTTAGGAACTTTATTTTGATATTTCATATTTTTATAAGAACAAATATGTATTTTCCTTTTCTTATCAATGAAATATTTTAAAATTTGGTTACTTCATTTTAAATTAACGTTTTCGCAATTCAGCACGTTACAACAGAGTATATGATTAGAACATTTTTGTATGAAAATAGGATTAGCCCTTTGAAGAAAAGGAAAGACAAAAGACAAAAGCCTCATTAAGGACAGATACGTGATGTATGTCAGCATTGCTGCTGTAATACGATCTTAATCAGGAAAATAGGAGTCTTAACATTCTCTAGAGCAAAACAAAGACGAACAACACTACTTCAAAATGTCCTTCAACTGCCCAGGAATACTGGACTTAAGAGTGTGATTTGATGACTCCAGATTGTAAGGTCTGGAACAAAACTCTCGTGTTGTCTTTTTCCTATTTCCTTCCCCCCATTGGGTTATGAAGATCAGAATCTTATAATCTTGTTAATTTTCAGGCTTTTGGGATGGAGAGCGATCAAAAGGTTAACCCGTCATCTAATCTTTTCCCCTCGAGTTCAAATGAACTTTTATTTGGACTCTCCCTTTACCTAACAAGAAAAACATCAGATCTTCCTTCGGCAGCTAAGCTCTGCCATGAAAGGTACAATTGATTCGCACAAGTCTTGTACTGGGGAATGAGATTAGACTCCCAGTCCTAAAGGGTCATTAATTCTGTCTGGTTTGACAAAATAGTCTACTACGGCGTCTTTAATCCCCCAAAACGGGAGAAATCGCCATTCTATGGTAATCCGAAAAGAACTCGAGAACAATAGCAACAACAAGAAAAAAAAAAGTTTTCCAGATAAACAAACTTGCCCTCAACATGCCAGTTCAAAGTCCGATAAATGGCTCTGTACACCCAGGGCAATGGCCCATTACAGCTGATCTTAAGGAAAACAATATTAACAATACCAAGGCACGACCAATGGATCCAACCAAATTTTATCATAAGAAACCACATAGTAGTATCAAATAAAGGTATTATTTGGCAAGGAAAAAGATCTCTTTTTTGGTGAATAAACAAATTACCATTGGATTCATGTGGTATGGGCACCATGTGTTCTTGAAGCCCATATGCCGAATACAAGAAACCAGAAGACAAATAAGATGGCCCAGTAGCGTGCAGGTCCATATTTGATTCTAGTTAGCACAATCTGCGGGTTTCAAAAGCAAAAACATTAGTCATTTACTTCTATAAAAGGAAATATTATCCTATTCTATCCCTCAGATCCAGACCCTCAGACTAACCACCAATAAGTATAGAAGAAAACCAAGTTCGTAATCACAAACAAAAATAAGAGAACTGAAATGGCCTAAAATGCACCAGGTTCTGCAGCATCAGCCCATAATTGGGGAATGGAATGCTGTTGAAAACTGCAGTGTCTATCCCACAGGTGCCATTCATGAAAACTTAGCAATATGTACACACATCCGAATAATAGCAAAATTTTCGAAGATTAAATTTAGATATTTAAACTTCTCTTTCAAATTCACTACTTACATAGCAACCCCCACAGAGAAGGCATGTTTTCACATTATAAACTGGAATATAAGAAGCTATAAGAGGGGAAATGTATCATAAAAACTATGTTCCTTCAAATGCCAAATTGTGTGCATGGTAAATCAGTCTCACATTTGAGAGGACCTTCATACAAATGGGAAACCAATAATCTAGTTTAAACTTATGTACTCTGATTTGAATGAGTTGCAAGAGTATCAGCTTATGCTTATAGTACATGTTGAAGAGCATATGATAAACCACATTCCAAAAGCATAAAAGCTCATCTGACCCCAAGGTAGTATGTATCCTACAGATGCTGTCACAATCAGTAATAGGAAAGATAACTCCGAGACACCAAAAAAATTCCCTAGGACTGCTATAACTCGCATAATAGAGCATTCGGGTTTAGGTTTCACATAGTTTCCCCACCCGGACATAGGGTTGAAGAAAATAGGCAAAAGGAAAAATTAATGCATTTATAAGTTTAAAATCTCTTGTAGACTGTTTAAAATTTAGAATTTTCCAAGTACAGTTAAGGCTTCTAAAACTAAGGCATAAGGGTTTTATATCCCAGCCACTTTTCCAACATATAGACATTAAAAATAGACCAACCGATATTATATGTTGAGTAAAATACAAATTTAACGTTGCTATAAAAAATGAACAATCTTCTTAAAGTTACATAAGCACATATACACATACATACATATGTTTATATAAGATATATAACTAACAAAAGTTTGCAACCCCTGTTCGGCTATGTCTCTGTCCCAATTTTTCTCTTTTTGGATAAACAGTCCTAATTTTTCTCAATACTGATGCATCTACATATTTGTGTATTTGTTGTATCGTGTTCCATGCCAACATCCCTTCTTTTAAAAGAGAATTTTGTCATAATTATAAGTCCTAGCTGATGATAAGTAGAGGATACTGGTACTATTGAACAAGTCATTGTTCGAATAACTTTTTCAGTTAAAAGGATCTGCTATATAAGTACACAATTACATAAATGCCTTTTTCTCACCTATTTGCAAAGGTCAGCATCAGAATTTACTCATGAAAGCCTTGTCAAATTTTGAAGAACTACATATTATAACCTTAATAGAAGGAATCTCCTATCGGATGGCAAATCCTCCCCAGAACCTCGCTCCCGCACTCCCAGGTCTAGCTCTCCTAGAAAACCTCACTTCCACCTAGGATACAACCTCCTGAGCATATAAATCCTAAGAGAAACAAAAGCAGAAGATAGCAGGAAAGAGAAAATATAAAGGATTGATAATATACTAGAAACATCAACTCAAATTTACTCAAGCACTCGGTATAAAATAATATCTACTCAGCACTTGGCATAAAATAATATCTACTTATACCCAATAAAACAATATCTGCAATTGACATGAACTACAAATTATACTACGATTTGTATGATACATTTACATTCTTATAAATAATTCCTAAAAGATCCCCCGGTGCTTCCAAACAAGGAGCTTTTATGATCCTCCTCTCCCCCCACTCCCGCCACCACTTGGTGCAACTCAAATTCTACCCAACAAGTCCTAAGAGTTCCATCACAGAAGAGAAAATGAGAAAACTATAACCACGTGTTTTCCTTTGCTGATCAGGAGATAAAGACATGAAAGCAGTTCATCATTACATAAATAATCCTAACAAAACATATTTCCTATCCCATAAACAAATGATAAGCACGATGAATCGAAGATCAAAAGAATGAACGATATAACCACTTACAAAGCGAAAGAAGACAACAACAGTTAAAGCACAAATGCCTCCAAGGAGGATGTGAAGACCACTCTTGGCAGTTTTCTGCAAGCAGCAGAAGTTTGTCAGCTGAAATATATTCAACACGAAGCAAAGCATGTAACAAAATGCAAGGAATCACAGAGAAAAAGTTCAAAGCAGCAACACCAACTGATACTTCACTTATTATCAGGAACTAATAGAAGAAAGAATGCATGACACACGGGAAGACATTTTCTGTGAATTGGTGAAGTTTCTATGCAACAATACTAATTGCAAATAGAGTAACATATGGGTAGATCAAGTAGGAAAATGTGCGTCACTATGTAACTGTTAGCAATAACAACACTAACCAATAATTCCCAGAAACATCAGCTCATGTCATAGCAACTTTACTTCTGGCCTTACAGGAGCATGAGTTTTGACCAGTAATACCTGCGGACCCCAGGAAACATGAGAAAAACTCATTCCAATATGGATAATAACTCCCCATTGGTGGTTAATTAGAAGTTTTCAACACATAAAGTGTCGTCTTCTTGACATGAAGCATGTTATTTCTTTAAATTGGGGAATTCATCAGTGTTGGTAATCCCTTTTAATATTTCACAACGTCTTCTCTGTGAAGGAGCAAACTCAACCAAATACATAACATCCTCAAGTCTTAAAAAGACGCTATAACCACGACTCTAACTGTGAGCCACAACATATTATTTTTTATCGAAATGCATCCTCGGTAAAATTCACTTACATATGATTCCACTGCAGAATAGCATCAGATCTCGTATATGTCATGCAAATGACCAAAATGTTTAGACGCCTCTTACACTTGCAGTTGCAACTGTCAATACCTTTAAGGATAAGAGTTCCTACTCCACTGGAATCATGCTTCCATGCCTGATCCAGCTTATTAATCGCAAGATACATAACGTTATGTGATGAGAGAGAAGGGAGAGGGATATAACTGCCCGCAACCGATTCATCAACACTTGTCAACAAGGCAATCCATGACATTGTAGGCTCTCAATCTCCTCCTCACAAGGAAAAAATACTTCAATTTTATGGAACTACTCTAGGGAAAGAGAATCTTTGAGAGTCCAAAAAGTTGTTGGGATGTATGGTTGCAAACCAGCAGTACTTGTTGCTATGATTTCTCTCTTGTTAAAAAGAAACTTGTTATTCATATGAATGAGAGAAGTGTTTAGGGCGTTAATTAACCCTAGTCCACACAATGTTATTCATACATAAAGAGAGTGCAGTTAAAAGCCTAAAGACCAATCCACCCCTAGCGAACTCGAACTTAAAGAAAATAACATTAACTCTTAACACTCGCTCTCAAACTGGGACATAGATATTGTAAAAACCCATCTATTTATATAGTCTCTCTAAAAGTAGGTTGCATAATGACTTGGTGAAGATATCTGCTAGTTGAACGCCTGTACACACAAAAAATAGCAATCACAACACTATCCACTTTTTCTTGAACAAAGTGGCAATCTATATCAATATGCTTGGTCTTCTCATGAAAAATAAGATTAGATGCAATGTAAATAGCTGCTTGATTATCTCAATACATACCCATGGGTAACTGAACACCAAAACCTCGAGGGAAGGATTACACCCAAATAATATCACATTTTAGTGAGCATGGTAAGGTACTCAGCTTTTGCACTAGATCTCGCAATAACTGTTCACTTCTGACTTTTTCAAGTAACAAGATTACCACCTAAAAAACACAATGACCAACAGTTGATCTCCTGTCAGAAGATCCTCCCCAATCTAAATAATTAAATGTCTCAACACGTAATGACTACTTGACAAAACATACCACGTCCTGGATCGGCATTAAGATACTTCAAAATACGAAGAACAACTTCCTAATAAGAAAGTCAAGGTGCAGATATAAATTGACTCACCAAATTAACTGCAAATAAAATATAAGGACTCGTGATGGTAAAATAATTCAAATTACCATCCAATCGACGATACTAGTCAGCACTAAAAAAGTAACTCTCCTAATTAACACAATTTGAAATTTGGATCCTTAAAAGAGTATCCACATGTCTTCGCAACCTCTTCTAAAATATCCATGACATGCTCTAAGACAAACTGGTCCTGTTCTTCGACAGAACCACCTTAATACCTAAGAAGTATCACAGTCTACCCAAATTCTTGGTATGCAACTGTAGTTGTAGAAACTCCTTTTAACTTGGCAATGCCTTGCTGACCTATAATGATGACGTCATCCACATAACAATCAACAATATTCTCCCTTTGTTAGATGCGAGACAAAAGAACGAACGATCTGACTAACGATGGCACATGCCAAACGGCAGGACATCATACAGAATTTTCCAAACTAATTCCTTGGAGACCATTTGAGCCCATAAAGAGCTTTGCAAAATCAACATGTGAGGACCGTTTTGATCTTAAATTTTATTTTAATGTTATTTTTAATTTTAGTAATTATTGAACAACTGTGAATTTGGAGATTTTAATAATAATTCTGAAAGTTTGGAGTTTAATTCAAGAAATTGTTAGAATTGAGGGATTGGCGGTGTAACTTGTCAACTTGAGGTCACCTTGAGGTTATATAATTGAGTTTTGCCTAAAAAATTTCATTCTATCAAAATCTCCAGCCGTTGTCTCTCTTCCATGCGTCTCTATCTCATTCTCTCTGGTTTCGTGCCCCAATGAAGACCTGTGTCTTGAATTCTCAAGAAATGCGAAGTAGGAATACACGCTCTTCAGCGCCTTATGGCTCGGGCTGATTCTCTATTTGCTATAGTTTCTGCTTCCACAGCCGCCTTTGCTTCATCCCATTTTGCTCGTATAGATATTCCAGCACATGCATTTACTACCTCTTCAGCTATTCCTTGGATTATAGATTCCGATGCTTCCAATCATATGACAGGTGGCTCCTCTGCATTTAATTCTTACTCTCCCCGTTCTGGTAAGGATAAGGTCAAAATAACCGACGGGTCATTTTTTGCTATTTCAGGGAAACGTTTCATTCCCTATTCTTCCTCTTTGTTTCTCTTTTCAGTTTTCATATTCGAAACTTTTTCACTAATCTTTTATCTGTTAGTAGGCTTACTCGTTCTGTGAATTGTTCCATGACTTTTTTCTCTACTCATTGTATTTTTCAGGAACTAGATACGGGAAAGGTGATTGGCAGTAATAAAGCACATGATGGCCTATATTTCTTGGGCTCTGCCTCTTGTACATCTCATTCACCCATGTCATGTGATCTAACTCTGCAAGCAGATGTGAGTTCAGCTATTTCTATGTTACATCAGTGGCACCGTAGATTGGGTTATCACTCTTTTATAATCTTAGAAAAAATTTCTTAGTTTAGTTAAACATTGTTCTCGGAGTCATTTTTTTAATGAAGCCTGTAAGTTTGGAAAACATAAACGTTCATTTTATGCACCCATTAATAAAATGAGCGATTCTCCGTTTGAAGTCATCCATTTTGATATTTTGAATCCTTTCCTTATTCCATCTCTAAAAAGTTATCGGTGGTTCGTCACTTTTATTGACTGTTATTTTCGTGTCACTTGGGTGTATTTACTTAAGTCCAAAGGAGAAATCTTTTCTTATTTTAAATATTTTCATGCGATGGTACGCATTCAGTTCGATAAGCCGATTAAAATTCTCTATAGTAACAATGACACTGAATATATAGATAGGAGTTTTCGGACCTTCCTAGATAAAAATGGCATTCTTTTTCAGACAACTTGTGTTGACACTCCACAACAAAGTAGAGTTGTTGAGCGCAAAAATTGACATCTTGCTGAGGTTGCTCATGTTCCTAAAGTCTTATGGGACGAAACCATTTTAACTGCCACCTAACTTATAAATCTCTTACCATCCAATGTTCTCTTCAAAATTTCTCTCGAGTGTCTCCCTGTGTCCGTGTCACGACACTTCCTTCACTGATTTTTAGTTGTGTGCTTTGCTCATGCCCATCATCCCTCGGGTGGCAAGTTAGATCTTAAAACCCACAAATGCATTTTCATTAGGTAATCTTCTACCCAAAAGGCTACAAATACTATGAGCCTTTCTCTAAAAAAATTTATGTCTCTACGGATGTCACTTTTTGGGAGTCTGAGTTCTTTTACTCTCCCTCGCTTCCATCTCTTCAGGAGGAGTCTAGGCAGGAAGAGATATCTACCTGGTATAATCCCATCGAGGAGGAGCCACTATTCTATAACTATAGTGACCATAATAAGAGGGAGCCTTATCTGCCAGCAGGAACACATGACATTGATAGTGATATGGGGGAACGGATACACCAATAACAAAAGGTGAACTCAAAAACATACACTAACCAGAAGAACCGAAAATCCTCATGTGTGATACCACTTTGTCTATCACAATCGCCTGCTCCAGTTCCCGACTCCTCGACCCATTTAGTAATGACTCTTTTCTCATTGAACCTTCTCTTATTGATTCTAATAACTTTTCTATTACTCCTCGAAAAGGTGTTAAGTCATGCACTCAAACATACCATATCCCAATTTGTCTCTAACGATCGTTTATCTTGTTCATATCATGTTTTTGTTTCATCTCTATCTTCTATATCTATTCCACAGAATTGGTAGGATGCAATAATGATACCTAAATAGAAAAGAACTATGGCAAAAGAGATGACCGCTTTGAAAAAGAACGGCACTTGGGAGCTAGTATCGCTTCCGGAGGGAAAAAAACAGTAAGATGTAAGTGAGTTTTCACCATTAAACAAAATACTGATGGTACAATTGAGAGACACAAGGCGAGGCTTGTTGCTAAAGGTTTTACTCAAACCTATGGTATTGACTACGAAGAGAAGTTTGCTCCAGTAGCAAAGATGAACTCTGTGCGAGCTTTATTTTCTTGTTTTGCAAATTTGAATTGGTCTCGTCATCACTTTGATGTAAATAATGCATTTCTTCATGGTGAGATAGAAGAGGAGGTGTATATGGATATACCACCGGGTTTTCCTTCCTTTAATATAGAGGGAAAGGTATGCAAATTGAAAAAAGTCCTTTATGGATTGAAACAGTCACTTCGAGCTTATTTTGATGGATTTTCAAAGGCTATGTTGCGGTTTCGCTACAAACAAAGTCATGCCGATCATACTATGTTCATCAAATGAAGTATTGGTAAAGTCATCGTCCTTACGGTTTATGTTGATGAGATAATAATGATAGGCAATGATATGGATGAGATTCTAAATCTCAAGTCTAGTCTGGCTCAAGAATTCGAGATTAAAGATTTGAGATCACTACAGTACTTTCTGAGAATGGAAGTGGCAAGATCTGATCGAGATATTTTTATCTCCCAACGGAAGTACATCCTTGATTTATTAAAACAAAACAAGTATGTTGAATTGTAGACCTGCAACTTCCCCTATTGAGGCAAATCATCAACTCAATCGAGACTCGGGGGAACACAGCGCCTAGTGGGCCGACTAATATACTTAGCCCACACTCGACCATATGTTTCTTATGTAGTGGGCATTGTTAGTCAATTCATGCATGATCCTCATGCTTCACATTTGGATGTTGTCTTATCGTATTTTGAGGTATATCAAATTAGCTCCAGGAAAAGAGATTTTGTTTTCTAATCACGTCACTTACGGTTGGAGACATTCACTGATGCCGACTGGCTACTGAATCTCCTTGCGAAAAATTTGATTACTTCGCGAAATAAGAAGCAATCAGTGGTTGCACAGAAGCTGAGTATAGAGCTATGGCTCATAGTGTTTGTGAGCTCTTGTAGCTCCAAACCCTATTACGTGATTTGGGGATGTCTGATAATAAATGGTCCAATGAAACTCTACCGTGACAACAAAACTACCATAAACATCGCTCATAATCCTATTCAACATGACAAAACAAAACAAATTGAGATTGACAGGCACTTTATCAAAGAAAAGCCAAGTGAGGGTTTTGATATGAATGTCTTTTGTGAGATCTAAAGATCAATTAGCCGACATCTCCACAAAAGAGCCGAGCAGCAAGAGTTTCTAACCCATTGTGTTCAAATTGGGCCTGATTAATATCTTCGCACCAACTTGAGGGAGAGTGTTAAGTTATATGTGTTTATGCAGGATTAAGAGTGTAATTATATTAAATTTAAGTTTTGATTCCTTTTCCTTGTGTAAATAGAAGAATAGTTAAGTTAGAATAATAGATGGATTAGGTGTCGTTTTTACTTGTATAAATACTACGTGATGAATAGAAATAAAATTATTCGAGATTATTAAGTTTAACCAGATTCAAATCGACCCGAGGGTTGATCGTATTTGCGGGTAATCGGAGGGGATCGCAAGTTCTAGGGTTTCTTGAAGTTCTTAATTCAAAGTAGGATTTCATGTTAAATTCATGTTTAAATTTGTTTAATTCATCATATGTAGCGTTCTTACTTGACTCAGTGTCTTGGTATAGATTATGTTGAATAATATTGTGCGAAAATTTGGTTATAGATTATGACTCTAACTCTTTATAGTAATCCCAATATGAGTACAATTACAAAAAAGGCCCTTAGGCTCTTCCCAACATAGAAAGACAATAATAAGTACACACACAATAATAAGGAAACACAATAATATAGCAGCTAATACATCAATAAAAGAAATAAACCAATATAAAGAAATAAGCCAATATATGGTGAATATTCAACACTACCCCTCAAACTAGTGCAAAGATCTCTCATGCTCAGCTTGCCAAGAATGAAATGATGAAGTCAGTTCCAAGACATTTGGTGAGGACATCTATCAGTTGTTCACTAGATTTCACAAACAGAGTGCAAATAATCTCACTGTTCAACTTCTCCTTGATAAAGTACCTGTCAATCTTCACATGCTTGGTTCTGTCATGTTGAATCGGATTGTGAGCAATACTAATGGCTGCCTTATTGTCACAATATAACCTCATGGGTTCTGTATACTCAAACCTCAAGTCTCTTAGTAGGAGTTTTATCCACAACTCACAAATCCCCTGCGATATCGCCCAGAATTCTGCCTCGACACTGGATCTAGATACGACAGCCTATTTCTTATTGCGCCACGTGACAGGATTACCTCCTAGAAAGGTGCAGTTCCCTAAAGTAGATCTCCTATTGCAAACTGGGCCTAACCAGTCTACATCTGTATATGCCTCTACTTGTATATAATCATGGCTCCAAAGAAAAGACCCTTCCCGAGTGCTGACTTCAAATATCTAAGAATTCGAAGGATAACATCATAGTGAGACTCATGAAGAGCATGCATAAACTGACTTACCACACTCACAGCACAAGTAATATCAGGACGAGTATATGACAGATAAATTAACTTGCCCACCAATCGGCGATATCTACCCCTGTCTACCACTGCTTCATATGTGTCATCTCCTAATTTTTTATTAGGCTCCATAGGCGTATCACATGCCTTGTTCCCAAGCAAACCGGTCTCGATTAGAAGGTCAAGGACATACTTTCTTTGTGAGGTAAAGATTCCTTGACTGCTCCTAGCCACTTCAATTCCCATAAAATATTTGAGACTTCCCAAATAATTTATTTCAAACTCCTTAGCAAGGTACCCCTTTAACATCTGCATCCCCTCCACATCATCACCTGTAACAACAATATCATCCACATATACTATGAGGGCAGTTAGTTTACCCTCTGAGGAATGTAGGATGAAGAGTGTTTGATCACCTTGACCTTGCCTAAAATCATATTTGATTATTACTTGAGTAAATCTTTCAAACCACGCTCTCGGAGATTGTTTAAGCCCATATAAGGACATTTTGAGTCTACAAACCTTTCGCACTGTCTTAGGATCTTCAAAACTAAGAGGAATGCTCATGTACACTTCTTCCTCTAGATCTCCATGCAAAAAAATATTCTTCACATCAAGCTAATGAAGTGGCCAATTGTTGTTTGTCGCTAGTGATAGAAGAATCCTCACAGTGTTTATTTTTGCAACTGGAGCAAACGTCTCCTGGTAATCTACTCCAAAAGTTTGTTTGTACCCCTTTGTCACCAACCTTACTTTATATCTCTCAAGGGATCCATCCACTTTGTGCTTGACTGTGAACACCCACTTGCATCCCACCGTCTTGTGCCCGTTTTAGTATTTCAACCAACTAAAAAGTGTTATTTTTAAGGAAAGCTTTCATCTCTTCTAACATGGCACCTCTCCACTTGGGATCACTGAATGCATCCTGAACATTGTTAGGAATAGACACAGAGGCAAGTTTTGAAACAAAAGCTTTATGAGAAAGGGATAGCCTACTATACGACACAAATTTAGACATCGAATGTTGGGTACAAGCCCGGACACCCTTGCGTGTGGCAATGGGTTCATCTAATTCATTGTTAGAAATAGAAGGAGAAGAGGAAGCAAGAGTACCTGAACCTGTATCACATGATGGTGATTGCAGTGGCGGACCAAGAAGGATAGTTTTATGTCTTGGCCTCCTGTGCTAAAGAATATCTTATTTTCTTGCGGGAGGGCTTACTGTTTCCATCTATGAAGCACGGATAAGGATACGGGATACGGCTAGGATACAATACGGATATGGCGATACAGCAAAACCTAAAAAAAAAAGGATACGGATACGTCGGGGATACGGCTGTAAAAATTAATTTTTTTTATAATTATTAATCATGTACTACACATAAAAAATGAGTCAAAAGAAATAAAAATGTAGTTGAATTACTAATACCATTATATCAAGCATCAAGCACAAGTCAATTATGCTTTATCAAAACTCAAAAGTCAAAAGTCATTCATAGTAGAAAGAAAGCGACCAAAAATACTACAAAGCATCAATATATTATATATGCCAAAAGTCTAAATCAAGTTCAATTTCCAGTCATATCAAGTTCTACATTCAGTCACCACTCATCAACTTCAATTGTATCCCCTTCGCCTTCATCGGTGAATATCACAGCTTCCATATTTGGCTTATCAAGGGAAAGACTTGCAATTTCAAGTATACCAGCCCCTTCAAGTGAATCAAATGCATCTCCACCAACATGCCATAATTTGGTATCTCCTTCCGTGTATACTCGAGTTTTCCTTGATAGAAGACGGAGATTGTTATGCACGTACACCAAATCTTCTGCTCGTTGTGGTGTCATTTTATTTCTTTTCATCCAATTTCTTTCACAACATGATGAGGAACATGGTTGGCTAAGCAACTTCAGTGCTAAAGATTGGAGCGTAGGTGCGGGAGATCCATGTACAAACCACCAAATAAGTGGTTCTAGTTCCCCTCTGTCACTTCTTGAGTCAAAATCTCCAAAATTTTCCGAACCACCCGAAAACTTTGCACACACCACGTTGACAACCTTTCTCTCATCTGGGTTTGGAAAATATCTTTGAAAACACTTGTTTCTCATGCTTGAAATTTCTTGATCTCTATGAGGAGGAATCAGCTCGGGATTTTCATTAAACCACACCGAACTATAGTACTTAGATAATCAAGTGACAAAGTATATCAAATCAAATTATGCCAGTGACATCCATGATCCATCATATTGCATTAAAAAACAATATCTATTTAATACAAATTTAGGTATGAGTCATTGAGTTATTACCTCGGATTCAACGAATGCGCTAGACAATGAAGCGGTGTGTTACTTTTGGCCTACCTATCAACTAGTATATTATGCACCACCGAATAAAAGACTACCTCATCCGTTTGGGATCTATTTTCATGCTTGTAGATGGCCGCCTTCACCTTTTCAATCATTGCATCCCACATCTCATAAACCAAGTGAAGACATGATTTGTCGGTGTCACAAATTATAATCATCTAATAAATTGGCAAGGTGAAAGAAAGTATATAATCAATATTACCCCACCAACTGTCTTTCAACAATAAGTCTCTTAGCGCTTCGGCTTTCTCAACATTATCCTCTTTGTAAGCCACCCACTTTTCACTTATCACCATCGATTGGAGGCCCCACTTTATAAGTTTAAATCTTTTTAGCATCACAATTGCTGAGGCAAAGCGCGTATCTGCTACAGCAAGTAACTTTAAGGGCACAAATTCATTAAACATTGCCAATCTCATTGAATGATTCACTATAAAGTTCTTAATATCTCCCACATCTTTAACAATACGTGTAATCCATTTGCACTCATCGTAAGCAAAAGCAGTACCTCCAGTTTTCTTTGGTACACAAATATTTCTAACCGCAAGGTTCAATGTGTGAACCACACAAGGAGTCCAAAAAATTTTGGGATACTTGCCTTCAATGAGTGCCCCAGCTGCAGAACAAACAGAAGAATTATCGGTGATCACTTGAATCACGTTTGAAGGCCCAACATCTTCAATGGCTCTAGTCATCAACTCAGAAATAAAAAACTTATCTTTGTGCTCTCCTCACAATTCACAGCTTTCAAAAAGATTGTTCTAGCTTCCGATGTTGCCATAAAGTATAATCTATAGCACTGATCGGCTAACTATAGAGTATAATCTATAGCACTGACCGGCTGACCCAATACAAGTATATAATTAATAATTCACTGTTTACTTTAAGCTAATAACAAGCACACAGATAAGTGATCACTGATCACTGATCACTGATCAAAGATCAAAGGAATATGGTTTTTGCAGTCCGTTCAAATATTGCTGGACCTTAGAACTCTATAGGAGAAGGGGGGGAGCAACTCTTATAGAGCTTCACCTTCTTTGTGATACTTGTTTATACTCTGGAATCGGTCTCAAGCGAAGAAAAATATCTTCTAAAACCAGCCAGGCTCGTTTATAATTGAAGTCAATGAAGATTGAAGAGAAAGACGAAGAATAAAGTGATGCTGAATGTGGATGCTTCTGGTATGCATAGAATTGGTTAAGTAGCTATTGCCTACACTCCACACAGAGATTTTGTACTATGGGTTAGGCTTTTGGTTAGCTAATTGAGAATTAGGATATAAGGGGGTAATGTGAGTGAAACATAAGACTATCTTTCAGGTACTCAGAAGAAAAATATTTGGCCTGGCCTGGATGTTACCCCCAAACAAAAGAACAAATAAGAACATTAGAGGCAATAGCTAGTGTTACCCCAACAGCGAGAGAGAGAGAGAGAGAGAGAGCGCGAGAGAGAGCGAGAGCGCGCACGAGAGAGAGAGTTGAACATGGCCTAGATGCCTCCTAAAGGTCTGGAGGCCTGGAGGCTGAACGGCGGCTGGGAGGTCGAACGGCGGCCAGAGATCTGGAGGTTTGGAGGTCGAACGGCGGCCGGAGATCTGGAGGCCGAACGGCATCTGGAGGTTTGGAGGTCGAACGGCGCCTGGTCTGGAAGTGGTCTGGAAGTCAGCTGACAGGGTTTAAGACTTTTAATTTTGGCGCAGTATAATTAATAGCTAAATTACACATTTCCCCTTCATTTTTATTCTATTTTTTAAAAAAGTTCCATTTTTGACCCCTGCCGTATTGAAAACGTATCCAAACGTATCTGTGCCGTATCCCTCATGTATTGGAAACGTATCCGAAATTAAAATGATTTAATTTTAATACCCGAGACCTCTCAGCCGTATTCGATACGTATCAGGGCGTATCAGGCGCATATCGGTATTCGATAAGTATCCGATACGCGTAAGCGACTAGTTTCGGAGTATCCGTGCTTCATAGGTTTCCATGAACTCTTCTCCTTGATTTTCCATTCCCACTTCTTCCTCCTCAGTATCCTTCTCCAATATGCTCAGTATCTCAAAAGAATTAGACACAGACACAAACAACTCCGAAATCTCTCACTTCTATAGGTGTACTTTCCCCCTGAAGGGGTGAAGAGGAGGCAAAATAAGACTTTGACTCAAAGAATGTGACATCCATGGAGACAAACCACTTGCTGGTTGGAGGATTGTAGCACTTATAATTCTTTTGAGTGGAAGAATAACCAACGAACATGCATTTAATGGCCCGTGAATCAAGCTTGCAATGTGTAGGAGAAGGATTATGAATGAAGCATGTACACCCAATGACACGGGGAGGATGGAGAACATAGAAGACCTAGTAAGTACTGTGACAGGGGCACGTGTATCAAGAACACGGATAGGAAGACGGTTGATTAGGAATGCAACAATCAAGATGGCCTCACCCCTGAATTATTTTGGGACATTCATCCAGAAAGTCATGGTTCGGGCCATATCTAAAAGGTGGCGATTCTTGCGCTCGGCAATGCTATTCTGCTGAGAGGTATTTGTGCAAGAAATTTGATGAATTATACCATAGTCCCAAAAATGAGTTTCAAGACCACCTTTAAAGAACTCCGCCCCATTATCAGAGCGGGCAATTTTGACAAGTGCCCCAAATTCAGTGCAAATCATTTTATGAAAATCTTTAAAAATGGTATGAATTTTACTTCTGTCTTTCATCAAATAGACCCATGAAATACGAGAAAAATCATCTACAAAAGAGCCAAACCACCTATGACCTTTAAGGGATACAACCCATTAAGGGCCCCAAACATCAGTATGAATAAGACTAAATGAAACAGGACTTTTAGACCGTGTTTGGTAACCATTTCGTTTTCTTTCTGTTTTTTATTTTCTGAATTTTCTGTTTTTTGAGAAAGAACAGTAGACAACACGGTAACACGTCGACTTTCTTCATTCTAAACATAGGCAAAAAACTCTCGAAGAGATGGAAGTGGCTACATTCCCAATACTCGACTCTAATGGAATCATACTCCTAATTTAGACCAGCCAAAAACTTGAATATTCGGTCTCTATCAACGAACTTCCTATAACTCACAATATCTTCAGCTCAAATTGGGTTCCAATCCTGTTAATGATCAAAAGACTGCCATAAGCTGGTAAAGGTAGTGAAATACTGGAGAACTGTCATCTCATCCTGTTTTTGTCGTTCAATGGTGTGCTTCAAGTCATATATCTGAGTCATGCTTCCTTTGCGAGCATAGGTAGCTGCAAGGGCATCTCAAATCTCCTTGGTCATATCCAAAATCAGATATCCCTGCTGATCGAAGCAATCATAGAATGTACTAGTCTGTTCATCACTTGAGAATTCTCTATGTCCCATTTTTTATACCCTGGATCCTTAACAGGCGGTGACGGTGTTGTCCCATCGACATAGCCTAGGCAGTCTTGACTCTTTAGAGACAAGATAGCCGAGCGTGACCAAAAGAGATAATTCTGGTCATCGAATAGGGTGGTAGTGATTCTCAAGTTAAAGTTGTCTCTGGAACAGATTCAGCTATATGAAATCTTTTGAAACAGCTTGATTGAAAGGTAATTGAAGATGAAGATGGAAAAAAGAGGAAGCAAGATTTGGGGCTGCAAACATTCTCCGACGCCTAGCGCATCAACTCTCCAACAGTCATATCTTGAAGATTATAAGGAAAACAGAGGGGCGCTGAAAAGCTGCAGATTTTGAAGAAGAAAAGGCATTTCATCTATCTCTACAATTGGGGAATAGGACCTTCCTTGTCTTTCTTTGCCGCTAGTTAACAAGGTGAGAAAATCAGAGCTTCATCTAGTTTTATTATCTACACTTAAGTTGAGATTTGTGCAATCATAGTAAAGGGTTCTTTTGCCCTTGTTGAGCTCTTGAGAGAGCTCCCTTTTATGAGTGATTTTGGGGTAAAAATACTTAGCTTAGGTGTTACTACCATTAGCACCGGAGTCAAGTCTAGTTAAGCTAGGTGTGACTAGCAAAGAGAGGCAAGAGGGATTATTATAACTACTGGAGATAGTGCAGCAAATTCTAAGGACATTTGGCACATTGACTTAGGCTAATGGTAAGCCAAACCATTATATATCCTTGTGTTGTCGTTTTTTCTTCCCTTCACTCTTTTAAGTTAGGTCATATACCCATGTATGTGTATTTGAAATTTGCAGTATGTATCTTATGCTCGGATCTAAAATCACACTCCTATTAACTTACTTTCTGACTTCTTGTTGCCAGCTCTATCTGATCAAGCCCAATCTGCTGCAGTTCCTGAATTCGTTTTCAATTGCCTTAGTTTAGGGAAACCCAATCCACCTCTCTCTTCGGTTGGCATATATGGGCAAATAAACCATCTGATTCCACATTGATCAACACGGACTAGTTCCCATAATTTAGAAATGCTAAAGACCAAATGAATACAAATTTATCCAGAAATACAAATGCAATAAGCAGTAGACATTCTGGAAGAACTGGGTTTTATGCATATTTTAAGAAGGAATAGTTTGAAAATGGCTGCATGTCCAAATCAAGTAACAGAAGCAATATATCAATATAAGAAAAGAAATAAACTGTCAGCAATGGTTACGAAACGAGAAAAGAAAAAGTTGTCCAGACCAAATGCTTCAACACCTCAAAGGCCACTAACCACACACGATATCTGTACTTGAGATCTTGGAGAAAGGTAAGAAATAAAAAGTTTCTTATATGCATTATCTCTGAATAGACAAGAATACCAAGATTCCAAATACCTTTCCAACACGAGGTGCAATGAGCCACGCAAGAGTAACAGTTAGCAGCCCCGTAGCAAGCAGGATCCCAGTACCCTCCACAGCCCATTTCGTTGCAGGATTTTCAGCAGGTACAACTTCTTCAATGACCATATTAGATGGTTGCTCCGCGACCATCGGTGAAGCAGAGGCAGGATTGTTATTGTTACAGGGGTTAAACCACAATGAGATTTCACTAAGCCTTTGCCTTCTAATAGCAGCAACAGCATCAGGATCTACACCAGAAGTTGTCTGCACCTGATGTGAGTTAATTTCCCCATTGGCAGTCCTTTCCCGCAACACCTCATAGTCTTTCAATGAAACTACAACCTTTTTGAAGTCTGCAGTTCTAATATTTGTTGCAATACATCCACAAATCTCGCAGACAGTGGATCCGTGATTCACAAACCATTTGAGTGCACATGCATAGTGTACTAGAGCAAGATCATTTTTACAAGAGCAACCTAGTTCAATTAATGGGTCTTGATGATTAAAACCCATTTCTATATCCGTATTACAAACAAAAACCTCCCCTTTAGGGCTGACAAACTCAACAAATCCAGACGCTTTTCTAGGACTTCTGTTACATGAACCATTACTTTCAGCATCTTGCAGGACTTCTTTACAAGCAGGCCTCACATCCTCACCGCTTGCATGTGCCCCTCGTAATGGTGGAGTGATGCCCAAAAATCCCAAGACGACATCTCCTTTTATGTCAGCTTCAGCACAGTGGCATACACGACAAGTTGCCAAGCCTGCCTCATTGTCTAAGCTGTGACATGATGCATGGTACGTCTCCAAATCTTCCCTATCAACAGGCGAGGAACCTTCTTTAACTACTCCACCAACTGATTGTAGCAAATTCTCCTTACCCATTACATCACTATTTCAAAATGTCTTTTGTGATAAGAATGGTACACCATTTTTCACTTATTCAGTTCACACTGGACCTCCGCATCGCACAATTCTGAGAAAGGAGGAGGTTAGTTCCCCTGCACACGATCTGAGACCGCTAACACTTACGGCTTTCCATGAATCCAACACCTTGGTTCAGGCAAGAAGAGATGCATTAAACTTGCAGTGAATAAAAATCATCCAACATTGCGTCCTCATGAGTATACTGGTTTAGACACTGAACCAAATACACCAAAGTATCCTTTTGACAATAAAGAAATCAATAGATACTGCCAATTCCAAGTGCCAAAAAGAAAAAAATGGTTTCAGCATTTAAAACACTAAATTCTAGAGGAAAAGAGCACTTTCTTCATCTGTAAGGGTAGAATTCTAGAATGACCCAAATTTGAATTCACATATATTGAATATGTGTAACATAGTCTACTTTAATAAAAGAAAATCCTACATGTCAGCTATTTGTTTGTCACTGTTTTGTATCGCCACCTACTTGTATGCTCAATGACTGGACTTGCATTTGTAACTAACTAAGCATTAAAAAAGCATAGATAACGAATAATATCTTGCCATAGAACCTGGTTATTCAGTGATATTAAGGGTCAAAAAAATTGGGTGATATATAACACTCCACTTAGATTTACTTAGGGCAGAATGCAAACTCTATTACTAAACGGCTATCAAGAATAAGGCCTCTTAATTGTAAGTTCCTGTGTTTTGTGACAAATTGTAAGATTTGTGTACTAATAGATGTTCAACAGAAGGAAGTCTAGAGGAGGTTTGCCAATCAAGCTACTAAATAATAGTATAAAGTGAATGGCGCAAATACTAATAGTACAAATCTATGTTGAACAATATCAAACGGAGCAGAAGGAAAAATGTTTTACTAGCTATTAAACAGTAACACGTCTTAACAAGGCACCAATGCAGTTACATAAAATTGAATCGTAATAAAAGTAAAGAAAAATTAGGATATCCATAAAATTAGACACACTGTAACCAAAACAAAGGATGGAAATTCGAAACAACCATCAAAGATTTCACATACCAATATGACCCAAGTCTCGGTTATTAAGTCCTCAATAAGAAAAACCACAAATTGAAATGAGCTGCTAACACACAGTCAATATAAAACTGGCCTACAAATGTAAGTATACCTATATTTACGTGAATGTGAGAAAGCATGACACGAAACGAACAACTGCGAGTAGCGAAGGAGAAGAAGGACACCCGGATCAGCTATCACTGAAAGTGATTGGGTTTTTATTAGGTTGGTTGGCGATCCAGCTCCGTCTAAAGAACCTTTACCAAACCTGTTGCCTGTTGGCCGAAGCCCCACCGAAACCCCCAGCGATCAGAAATGCTATTTGCACGAACCCCGACTGACTGTGACTGAAAATTACACACCACTCTAAAAAGTAGAGGAGAGAGAGATTATATCGTGGGGTAAGAAAAAAATTTCAAGCAAAGAAAAATTCCATCATAATTCTTGTGCAATTTTCTGCGGTTTTCTTGCGAATAGTAATTCCTTGGTCAAAATTGAGTTTTCTCTTTCTCTGCTTATTTCTTGACCCCTGTTTCTCTTTCTCTCCCTCAAGGTTAACACAGAATATAAATTTTTATATTAACAAATGAATATTTAAAAAATATTTTTACATCAACAAATATTTTTGTCTTTATTATTTTATTATCTTGGTATATTTCATAAAAATAAAAAAGTAAAAAAAAATATACCAAAATAAAAATTTTGTGAATGAAAATACAAAAATCGAATATTTTGCATCATTTTTTAGATTATTAATTATTACTATTATTTTTGTATCAATTGTTGTTATTTTTATTTTTTGTTGATTTATAAAATAAAGTTAAATTTTTTTAATTATTTAAAGATATTCACATTCACCATACGTCCTAATGTGCTTAGTTTTAAAAAATGTGATCGACACTGTTCATTCGAACTCTTTTCGATTGTGCTTTCTAAATTCTATTGTTGAAATATCACTAACAAGTTATCATTTACTTAAAAAGTTATTTGGGAATTAACTATGATCTTAGAATATTTGATAAAGGGTTGAAGAATTATGGTAACAATAAAATGTAAATTGAAAAAAAAATAATAAAATATAAATCGACAAATATCTTATCATATCTCAACAACCATTTATCAAAATTTTTGAATTCACAATTAATCCCCAAATAATTTTTTAAGTAAAAAATAAATTTTTAATAATTTTTTGAGACACTTCGGAAAGCACGACCGAAATGGGTTCAAATAAGCGTTGTCAATCATTTTTTCTTCTAAAATTAGGCAAGTTACAACATGTGATGAATGTGAAATATTTTTGAATAATTTAAGAGATTTTTAACTTTGTTTTATAAATCAACAAAAGAAATAACAAAAAAATATAAATCAACAAATATATTATCATAATTTAATAATACTTTATCAAAATATTTTGAACTCATAGTTAATCCCGAAATAATTTTATAAGTAAATAGTAAATTTCTAGTAATTTTTTTATAATAATATTCAGAAAGCATAACCGAAAAGGTTTCAAATAAGCGATGTTGGTTATTTTTTCTCCAAAATTGAGCGCATTACAACATTTGATGAATATAAATATTTTTGAATTGTTTAAGAAATTTTTAACTTTGTTTTTATAAATCAACAAAAAAAACTAAAAATAAAAATATTTGATGAAAAAATTAATAGTAATAATTAATAATAAAAAAATGATGCAAAACATTCAATTTTTGTATTTTTTTAACAAAAATTTTATTTTAGTATATTTTGTTTTTGTTACTTTAGTATATTTTATGAAATATACCGAAATAATAAAAATAATAAAGAAAAAAATATTTGTTGATGTAAAAATAATATTTTTTTGAAAATGTTTATTTGTTAATACAAAAATTTATATTCTGTATTAAGAGAAAGAGAGACTAATAATTAAAGAAATAAGGAGAGAGAGCAATTTTCACCAAAAAGAGAGGGGCTCCACCATCAGTGGGTGGTTCGGGCGCCCAATCCTTACTAATAGCATTTTTGCAAAGAATTAGATTTATAGGTAAGTATGATTAATTTATTTTTTTAATAATTAATATTATTTAATATTTATTAATCATTCATCAAAATATTAATACTTTGTCTCATTATAGTGATTATAACTCTTACACTGATATTAAGAAATTAGAAGATCAATTTAAATTGAAAAATCAACTATTACTAATAATGAAATACATTTTGGTGATATTCAGGAGTTATCTCCTCTACCCTCACACATACACTTTATTAATGCCAATATCACATTTCAAAAATGGTATGTTCGCATATCCTTAGTTATAAAAGATTTTGTTCTTGATACTATAACCTTAGTAGATTCAGGTGCTGATCTAAACCGTATCAAGCAAGGACTGATTCCTACAAAATATTTTGAGAAAACAAAATAATTTTTAAAAACTCCTGATGGTACTCAAATGCAGATTAAATATGAGATACCTCATACTCAGATTTGTAATTCTGGTATTTGTATAGATACTGAATTTATTCTTATTAAAAATCTCAAGCAAATGGTTATATTAGGTACACCTTTTTTAACTATGATAACTCCTTTTTCAACTAATACTGAAGGTATTGATACCACAATTCTAGGACAAAATATTTCATTCAAATTTATTTATCCCCTAAGGAATATGAGATTAATATTTTAAAAAATAATTTACTTTATAAGCAAAACTAGATATGTTCTTATGAAAAATATTTGTGCTGAAATTCCTAATGCTTTTTGGCATAAAAAACAACACATAATTTCTTTACCATATGAAAAAGGTTTTAATGAAAAATTAATTCCGACAAAGGTTAGACCTTTACAAATGGATTTTTAAAAGCTCGAATACTGTAAAAAGGAGATTGAAGATTTATTACAAAAACAACTTATTACACCCAGCAAATCGTCATGGTCATGTGCTGCTTTTTATGTTAATAAAAATGCAGAATTGGAAGAGGGACACCTAGACTGGTAATCAACTATAAACCTCTTAACACAGTTTTACAATGGATTAGGTATCCCATACCCAATAAAAAGATCTTTTAAATAGATTATACAATGCAAAAATATTTTCAAATTTCGATATGAAATCAGGATTTCAATGCAAAAATATTTTCAAATTTCGATATGAAATCAGGATTTTGGCAAATACAAATAGATGAAAAGGATAGGTATAAAATTGTTTTTACAGTTCCCTTTGGACATTATGAATGGAATGCTTTTTGGATTAAAAATACCCCTTCTGAATTTCAACATATAATGAATGATATATTTAATCCATATTCTTCATTTTCTATTGTTTATATAGCTGATGTTCTTATCTATTCTAGCTCTATTGATCAACACATAAAGCATTTGTATGAGTTTTATCATGTTATTAAACAACATGGATTAGTTGTTAGTGTCAAAAAAATGAAAATATTTCAGACTTCCATCAGGTTTCTTGGTCATAATATTTATCAAGGTACTATTATTTCTATTGATAGATCTATTGAGTTTGCTAAGAAATTTCTTGATGAAATAAAAGACAAAACTCAATTATAACGATTTTTGAGAATTTTGAATTTTACAAAGATCTAGCCAAAGACACAAAAATTTTATATACTCGTTTACAAAAGAATCCTCCAACCTGGTTAGATGATCATACTAGAGCAGTTCAAAACATGAAATTGCATTCTAAGTATCTTCCATGCCTCTGCTTGCCAATTCCCTCTGCATTCAAAATTGTTAAGACAAATGCTTCTAATTTCGGATATGGAGGGATCTCGAAATAACAAGTAGCTACTAAGGAACAATTAGTTAGGTTTACTTCTGGTGCTTGGAAACCTACACAAATAAATTATTCAACTATTAAAAAAGAAATGTTATCTATTGTTTTATGCATAACCAAATTTGGAGGAGATTTATTAAATCAAAATTTTTTTATGTAAAAAATATCACTTCTAAACAGATATTTGCTCGATAGCAAGCTATACTATCTTCCTTTGATTTTGATATAGAATATATCAAGGGAGATTCTAATTCTCTCCCTGATTTTCTAACTCGTCAATTTTTATAGGGAACATAATGAGGCCCTCCTTCAAACCTTTGTCCAGCACATCCAGTGGCCAGACGTCACCAAATACCCCTCAAAAGTCCAATCCTCATACCCCATGGTATAATCGCTTTCAATCTCTTAAGGAATCTTCCTTACCAACCAAGCCTACCTCACCCCAGCCTAAAACTCTCTCCATATCATTCTCATGAAATTCAATTCTCTGTTATTCCTATCAAAGAACAAAAAATTAATAATGATTTTCCAGAGCAGATTGCTCAATCATATTTTCCACCAAACTGGCTTTATCCTCAATCATTATTAATTTTATGAGCATATTCTTACTTTTACTACGTCGGCAAGGATTGAGCATAAAAAAGACCCTATTTCTGGTAATATACTAAAAAATGGAGATCTTTTATATTATTTCAAAGGAAGATTGGAATCAAAATTTATACAAATCAAAACCTTGTGGACAACTATGCATCTCAATCATTTTAATTACTTTGACTATATCAAAGGTTGGACTCATGTCTTTTATATCCATAATAGTCAATATCGACATTCATGGTTTATATATTTTTCCTCAAACGAATAAAAATATGTTTATCCCCAATTGGCTAAAATTATGGTTTACTGAACTTGGATCACATATTAAAATACTTTCTGATCCTTTATTTGAAACTTACTTTCTATGGGATGAATTTTTTCAACCTCAAGAATCAAAGTTTCTCCATTTTCTTATGGAATTTAATATTCCTTGAATTATATTTTGAAAATATTCCATATCCCCCATCAACCATATGTCGCCACTATACCTCTAAATGATGGATTAAGTTTGACATACTAGAAGACTATTTTCCCTTACAATACAAAAAATTAATTGAAATAGTTCAACAAAATAAGACAAGAAGGTGTTTATCGCTCCCCAAAATCAATGAGCACAGCAGGACATGCTTCGACTTCAATTGCTATGGACTATGATGCCATCAAAGCGTCATTAAAAGAAAAAGTTTCCACTAGCTTCAAAGGCTGAAATAAGGAATTTAGTTATTACTAAGATATCCAACAAATTAACTCATGATATAAGTGATGACTCATTAGCCGATTCTCGAAACCCAGTGATGAACGCGTATAATTTTTACAACAAAAAATTATGAAACTCTACTAGGCAGAACTAGGGTTCATACATTTGAGATCTGTTTGGTTTGATCTCGGCTGTCTTCAACAGTTTGATCTTGATCGAACTTTGAACAAGGCTGGATTGATCTCGCTCGACTGACCTTAAGATCTTCTATCGTAATCCAATTGCACCTTAATCACGTATCGAGGGTGGGCTCAAAATCGTGATCTCTTTGCTTTCACAGAAACTCACTCAATAAATCGATTATCAAGTTATATCTGACCTAAAAGGCATAACGGTGTTTATATAGGCAACGATAGGGACCCCAAGTATGGATTGAGCTTCCTATATAATTCGGGATTCCTGGTCCAACCCGGATTAATTCTGAATTATATAAATTATAACTAATACAACTACAAAATTTTAATTGCACTCCCCTCCAATGTCTCAAAATTATATTTCAAGCTCCATGTTATTAAATGCTTATTTATCTCCCCATGTTAAGATTACAGATACCCGTTTATTAAAATAAATTACTGACAATTTATTCAATCAACATCTATAAAATTCCTTGATACCTTCCACTTAACTTATTCGTTATGTCGGATACTAATATCCACCTACAGAGTTTGACATAATCGAAACTTATAAGCTTGCTCAAGGAGGATATCGTCAATCCCTATAAAGGGACGTGGATTTCATTAATAATTAATAGTTGTCATACACTTAATATTGATCGAGACTATTGGCCCACAAGGCATCACTTTATGATGAATCAAAGTTAACAACATTAGATGTATACATCGATTAATTATCTTTGAATTAAGAATACAAGCACACATAATAACCATGAGGTGTAAATTGTATTATATTATCAGTATAACTACAATTACCTCAAAGTAGTCTAGTTCAATACACACAAAGTGTACTAACATAGTGAGTTAAAACTATACGATTTTTCGTAGTCAAGACAGATCTACTGAAACATTGTGTTACAGTCCTACTGGTAGTGTGTCCAATTCCATCTAAGACCGTGAACCAAAAACTTATATTCTATAAGAACTGATAATTTGATCTTTTGTGTGTAAGCCAAACCCTACACACCAGATTATCTACTATGTAGAATAAGAGACACTCATGCATAATATGATAAGATATAATGTAAATATTTGCCCATAAATATTCTCATCAAGAAAAGAAATAATTATTTAAATAATTCAAACAAATATTAATCCATTACATAAAGTCATGGCTTTTAGTATAAAATCTTAACAATCTCCCACTTAGACTCAAAACCATGATACCATACATCTCACTCCTATTCCCTCCACATGACTATAAAAAGTTTTTGCTGGTAGACTTTTTGTGAAAGGGCCTACCATGTTGTTCCCTGATGCAATCTTGGTCACTGTTACATCACCTCTCTGAAAGAATTCTCATATAAGATTAGGGGTGAAACCGGTCCGGTTTGGTCCGGTTTTCCCCAAAAACTTGGACCAAACTGATAATTTCGGTTTAAGTTTTTGTAAACCGAAACCGAACCGAACTATTTCGGTTTGGTTCGGTTTGGTTTCTCCGGTTTCGGTTTGCTTTCGATTTGGTTAGACTTAGATCCAAAATTTAAAAAATTCTAAAAAACTAAGAGGGCCGTGTCAAATGGATAAAGTCCGGATTAGTTTTTATTTTAAAATGGATTTTTAATTTGATTAGGCCTAAGTCCAAGTTAAAAAAATTCCTAAAAAATTAAAGCCAGTAAAATTAATATACAAAATTCTAAATCATAGTAAAATTAATACCCCATAGAAAATCAAAGTAAAAAAAAACTAGTTTGAGACTTAAAAAAATCATGTATGAAACTAGATTTTTTATTTTTTAGGATATAGTATAGGAACCGGTTCGGTTCGGTTCCTAAGTGACTAAAACCGAAAATCGAATCGAATTTTTTTAGAAATCTTAAACCGGACCGGACCGAACTGATTAGATTGAAAAATCAGACCAAACCGCCGGTTCGGTTTGGTTTACCGGTTTGGTTCGGTTTTCCGGTTTAAATTTTCACCCCTATATAAGATGATATTTACGCTAAATGTGCTTTCCCTTCTTATGAGTCATTGGTTCCTTTGAGTTAGAAACTACATCTCTATTATCATAGTAAAGTGTAATAGCTGATTGCACTAAAGGGACCACATCCAGATCCTTTAAGAAGTTTTTGAGCTAAACGGCTTCCTTCGCTGCCTCAGAGACTGTCACATATTCAGCCTCCATGATGGAATTAGCAATACATGATTGCTTGATACTTCTCCAACTTATATTCAGCCTCCGAGGGTAAACACATATCCCGAGGTAGACTTTCTAGAATTTTTATCTGACATAAAGGCTGAGTTTGTATACCAATAAGGCATTAGATTGTCTGACTGGTAAACCAACATATAATTTCTAGTCCTTTTCAGGTACTTCAAAATATGTTTTACCGCAGTCTAATGTTCTTGTCCAAGATTAGACTGAAATCTGCTAACCATGCCTACAGCAAAGCAGATATCAGGTCTAGTACACAGCATAGCATACATGAGGCTTCCTACCACAGAAGCATAAGGAACTGCTCTCATCTTATCTTCTTCTTCAAGTGTTTTAGGACAGTGATCCTTGGATAGATAGATTCCATGTTTGAAAGGGAGAAACCCTTTCTTGGAATCTTGCATGCCAAAACGAACAAGAATCGTATCGATATAAGTAGCTTGTGATAATCCCAACATTCTTTGCTTGCGATCTCGAATAATTTTGATCCCAAGGATGTGACCGACTTCTCCCAAGTCCTTCATATCAAATTGATTGGACAACCACACTTTTACAGAAGATAACGCTCTTACATCATTTTCGATGAGTAAGATATCATCTACATATAGTACTAAGAATACCACCACTTTTTTGTTGCATCTCTTGTACACACACGAGTCATCCGAACTTTGATCAAAACCAAAAGACTTGATTACCTGATCAAAATGAATGTTCCAAGACCTTGATGCTTGCTTAAGTCCATAAATGGACTTCTTAAGCTTGCAAACCATATTCTTTTGGCCCTTTGCTATGAATTCCACTGGTTGCACCATGTAAATGTATTCATCCAGATTGCCATTAAAGAATGCAGTCTTGACATCCATTTACCAAATCTCGTAATCGAGATGAGCCGCAATGGATAAGAGAATCCGAATGGACTTTAGCATGGCTACCGGCGAAAAAGTTTCCTCATAATTGATTCTTTTTTTTTTTTTAGTAAAATCTTTCGCTACAAGCCTAGCTTTAAAAGTTTCCACCTTCCCATCCACTCCTCTCTTTTTCTTATAGATCCACTTGCATCCAACGGGTTTTATCCCTTTGGGTGGTTCTACAAAATCCCAGACTTGATTAGAGTACATAAACTCCATTTCTGAATTCATAGCCTTTCGCCAAAGTTTCACATTTGTGTCTTGCATTATTTCATTGTAGTTACAAGGTACGGTATCCATTTCCTCAGGGACTCTACCAAATGATTCTCCCAAGAACATGTACCGATCGAGTTGAATAATAACCCTTCCACCACGACGAAGTACCGTTGTGTCGATTGTTGTTTCTTGTGGCCTTTCCTCTTGTACTAATGGTGCTGAAAAAGTTTGCGTTGGTCTCTCTCCTCTCAATTTCTCTAGAACAATCTTACTTCTAGACTTGTGATCCATAACATATTTTTCCTCTAAGTATCGGGTATTGGTGCTAACAATGACCTTCTGATCCTTAGAATTATAAAATAAACCACCCTTCGTTCCTCTAGGGTACCCTACAAAGAAACAAACTTCTATCCTCGATTCCAACTTATACGCATTCTCTTTCAGCACATGTGCTGGACTACCCCAAATCCGAACATGCCGGAGACTAAGTTTGTACCTAGTCCACAATTCTGTGGGAGTAAAAGGTATTGTCTTAGATGGTACCAAGTTAAGAATATATATGTCGCTGTTTCTATTGCATGTCCCGAAAACGAAATTGGTAAATCTAAATAACTCATCATAGCTCTTACCATGTCCATAAGAGTCCTATTTCTTCTTTCCGCTACACCATTTTGCTGTGGCATACCAGGTGCAGACAATTGAGATGTGATCTCCTCATGAGATAAGTAGTCCCTAAACTCTCCTAAGAGGTATTCGCCACCACGATCAGATCGCAGTGTCTTGATACATTTTTCAAGACGCTTCTCCGTTTCTGTCCTATAGTCTTTAAATTTATTAAAGGTTTCGGACTTACGGCGCATCAAATAAATGTACCCATACCTTGAATAATCATCAATAAAACTAATGAAATATTCAAAGCCACCTCTTACTTGGACGTTCATAGATCCACACAAATCAGAGCGAACTAATTCCAACGGCTCTTTGGCTCTATACCCTTTGGCCGAGAAGGGCTTTTTTGTCATTTTACCTTCTAAATAGGATTCACAGACTGGAAGTTTCTTTACTTCTAATGAACTCAATGGTCCACTTTGAACCAATCTAGAAATTTTTTTTTCATTAATATGACCCAGCAGTTACAGTGTGGGAGAGATAAGATTAATAACATAAAGATCATCCACCAATGAACCAGAACATATAAAACGTTTATTAAATTTAACAACCACAGAGTTATTGAAATTAACTAAATAACCATTTTTAACTAATTTAGAAATTGAAATTAAATTTCTTCTAATACTAGGAACATAAAGATAATTTTTTAATATTAAAATCATATCACTACCAAAACTAAGATGTAAGTCTCCCACTGCAACTGCTGCTACTTTCGTAGCATTGCCCCATGTGTAGGTAAATCTCCCCATCACTAAGCTACCTGGTTTTCTGAAACCCCTGCGATGAATTGCAAATATGATTAGTGGCTCTCATATCTATACACCAAGAGTTTGTAGATAACACCGCTAAACATGTTTCAACCACTAGTGAATAGGTTTTACATTGATTGTTCAATTTGTTGAGATAGACCGGACATTGCTTTTTCCATTGGCCTGACTGCTTGCAGTGAAAAAATTTACCCTTAGACTTTTTCATTCCACTTTGAGGATCACTATTCAGAATTGCAGTCTGCTTTTGAGCCTTTTTCTGCTTCTTCTTACCTTTCGATTTAGAAGCATAACCTTTCTCAAGTATAAACACATTTCTTGACTTTTTCAGTACGCCCTCTGTTGCTTGGAGTTCTTTAAGAAGTTCTGCCAAAGTATAACAACATTTATTTATATTCTAATTCATGCGAAAATTCTTAAAGCTCTCTGGCAGCGAATGGAGTAAGATATCGATCTGGGTTTTCTCATCCATTTTAGCTCCAAGGATCTCTAGTTCATTTAGATGACCCATCATCTTTATAACATAATCACTTACTGAGCTCCTTTCAGCCATCTTTATGTTAAGCAAGTTTCTCATAGCAACCTGCCTTACTGCACGATTCTGTTCCCCAAATATTTCTTTGAGGTTAAGCATCATGTCATAGGTAGTGGGCATAGACTGATGTTGATGTTGCAGAACATTTGACATAGATGCCAAAATATAACACTGCGCTATTTCATCAGCTTTAACCCATTTCTTGTAAGGCCGGGCTTCCTCATCGGTTACCCCCTCACTAGGTTTTTGTGGACATTCCTCACTGCGCACATATTTGTACTACTCAGCAGTCAACACTATATCTAAATTTCTTTTCAGTCAATATAATTAGGTTCAGTGAGTTTGTTTTCTTTGAGAATGACAGAAAGTGGATTGAAAGAGCCCATTCTTGAATTGAGAATCATATAATAATAATTATGAAGGGTAAATAAAACTTTGGAATTTCATTTAAAAATTAGTTCCCTCTACTAAACTATTTAAAAAAAAAACATTGGCAATCTGTCACGCCGTGAAAAGTATGCATTCAATGGGTAGATCTACTACTTTCCATTATTTGTGCAGATAGGTCTATTCCTTTTAGTTTTGACTATCTAGACAAAAAAAACTATTGTCAAGCAAAATTAAATAGCCAACTTAGCTTTGGTCCCACAAATAATAGCAGTGACTCAGATGGAAAGAATACTATTATTTATAGCTAAGTGTACACCATCACCTTACACTAAATTAATTATTTCGCAATGAATCATTTCAGATGGAGACATGATTCACACAATAATTAAGTTAGAGCTATCCTATTGAAGCTTGTACATATGATTCCACAATTAATTTTGTCCGATGTGGAAGAAGGTTCAAAATCAACGCACAAAATTAATCATATCATCTACAAACTAGTGAAGGAGACCATGAGATTTGTACGTGACAAACTCTCTCTCCCACTTCGTTATTTAAAAATATTTTTCTATGAGGGTTATAAAAATATTTGCATATGAGTGATCTAGGTATAAGCCAATATTCCATATTGTCCAAAATTATAGGAAACTATAATTAAACAAAGAAACAATACCAATCACATATGAATAAGGAAACACAAACATAATAGGAATCCCAACTATTATGGTCAAATCCTCAGTTTCCAAAACAACCTTGATTTTTGTCGTTAATTTTTTTCCAAATCGAAGATGAGACCGATGCTGGGGTTGAAGGGGGTCGATTTCTTTGATCACCGTACCCTATTATTACATATTGATTCTAGCCTCCATATAGGAGTTCACAAGGCTAAATCCAATAAAAAAATAGCCGCGGTAAACAAATTGAAATCTATCAAACCCTAAGCCTTCATATTACAAGAGTTCACATGTTACGTATTAATATTACAAACCCCAAAACTGGTAATCAAAAAAATACGTAACCACACATAAAAACAGTGTGGAATCCAATCGCACCAAAATTTTCTATCACACAATCATACATGCGTGACCATAATAGTGGGATAGGGGAAACTGCAAAACAGACGTTACCACAATACTACTGCGTTCTGTTTATTCTATGTGGACAACATTGGTCTGCATAAACCACACGCGTTATCACAGCCGGCTCTGATACCACTGTTAGGGACTGATTCCCTACACCCAGTGATAAACACGTACAGTTTATACAATAAAAATTATGAAACCCTACTAGGCAAAATTATAGTTCATACCTTTGAGATCTGTATGGTTTGATTGGCTGTCTTCGACAGTTTGATCTTAATCGAACTTTGAACACAGCTGGATTGATCTCGCTTGACTGACCTTGAGATCTTCTACCGTAATCCTATTGCACCGTAATCATGTACCGAGGATGGGCTCAAAATCGTGATCTCTTTGCCTTCACAGAAGCTCCCTCAATAATTCAATTATCAAGTTATATCTGACCTAGAAGGTATAACGGTGTATATATAGGCAACGATAAGGACCCCAGGAAAAGTATGGGCTGGACTTCCTATATAATTCGAGATTCTTGGTCCAACCCGGATTAATTCTGAATTATGTAAATTATAATTCATACCACTACAGAATTATAATTGCACTCTCTTCCCATATCTCAAAATTATATTTTGAGCTCCATGTTATTAATTGCACTCTCTTCCCATACATGTATTATTATTTAGATATTGTATGTGTACATATATATATACACACATGCTCATTAGAAACCCAAAATCACCATTCATCATGTCAAAAACTCTACATTTTGTTAAGATATTTTCATATATACTCATTGCATGTACACTTATACTATATATGATGATCATATTATACACTCCCAAAACATAATTTAAGATTTTATCCTAACCTAGTTATTTAACGTATGCTAATTTTTCTCCCTCCTATTTTATTGACTTTTAGGTCCTTTTCACACACACTTTTATTACGTAAGTACAGATATAAGATGTGTATGTATATATTGTCAAACTAAGCCTTGTTTATTAGAAAATCTAGACTTTCTAGTCATTCTAATTCAAGTCTGATTTAACCTATAACTATTTGATTTTGTCTAAATCATTTTCCTCCAACTTATTCACTTATCTTATAAATCTACAAATCACGAGTCATCCTATCTCCTCTCTCCTAAAAGCCTAAGGTGGAAGTCTAAAGGATTAAGGTGGAACTCTAAAATGGCAAAGTATAAACCTAAGATCTAAACACTCATTACTACTTCTTCCATTTGTTGACTATATTAGTCCCTTTCACACTTACATCTAATTCATATGCATAAACATTATTCCTCCCTTTGTTGATTTTATTAATCCATTTCACGCTTAATTTAATTCATATGCATAGAAATAGACATGTGTCTATATATTACACCTAAACCATGGAAGACATACCAAACCATTCTTGGTTTTGAATCAAATCATGTATTCCAAAAATCTCCTACTTGCATGGTCACTTAATTTTTAAATCAAATCTAATGACTAGCCTAGTGATCTATTAGACATCCCATCCATTTAATCCTTGATCTTAACAAATAATCTTCTAACTTCCCTAGCCATTGATCTTGATGGATAAATCCTAACTATTAGATGTGTTCCCTAGATATTTTTTTAAATTTTGCCTATAAATACAAAACTCCTTCTTTTATTGTTTTGCATACTTTGAAACCTTGAGATCAAGAAAATCTAGACAGTAGTAGGAATTCTCAATTGTTGTGAGAAAATTCTAAGTTAAGGAGAATTAACCATTTTGAATGAGACAACCAAATCAACCATCCTTCCAATCCTTAATCTCTCACAAAGTAAGTTTCTTACAACTTACTTTCTGTTTGAATAATCAGTCTTATGCCCGAAATATCTCCAAATATTATGGAGTATGGTGAAAAGGTGGAAAACATCAGTTTTAGCTTTTGCGGCCACGATCGTTTGTAATTTTTACAGAATATTTAGAACTTTGTTTCACGCCGACTGACATTTGCTATTTTCTCTACACATAATTAGTTACTGTATTTCAATTGAGCATGGCAAGAAGCATGTTAAATTATTTATGCTTACAAGTTTTAATCACTCTTGCACCTCAGGATATTTTGGTGAATGCTATCTATTTCATTATGCTTTAATTTTTGTCTTTATATTTCAAATGATATGATTTGAGCATGATGTTAGAATAATTTGATAGAACGAAGCATGAACCACGAACATAGACGTTGTTATGAAATACTAATATCAGAGTATCCAACGGATGGCCGACTGAAAACTTAATAAATTAAAAGATGACTCAGTTATTGTGGATATGGGTGTCGTTAGCCGTGATGCGACTTGTGCCGAATTTTGACTGAACTAGGAGGTGTATTTACCTAAACAGTGTTGTTTAACCAAGTCGATGTCTTTAGCCGTGTCATGTATTTAGCCAAGCTATGTACTTAGCCGTGTTATATTTGGACGTAACGAGTCATTTTTCAGTAGAGTCTAGCTATCATGTACCTTGGTGTTGACATGTTGTCGAAAATATAAATTTTCAGGAAACATAGTATTTGGGAACATGCCGTATGGGATGCACTTGGTGGAGAGCACGGTTAGCAAAATATCGGAAGTGTATTCGTACAGGAACACCAGATTTGAAAAACTTGATGGGATATATACTTGAATAATTTGATGAAATTTGATGAGATCATAACTGGGGACTAATGATTTTAAAGTCTATGTAACCTATGGACTTTGAAAAATATCTTCTCCTCGGAGTTTGTGATGACGCCTGGGTACGAATGATGAAAAATAAAAATTCATTCTCGGGGTTATGCCCGCGACGCCTAGGTATGAATACTAAGATATTGAGGTTATGTTTATAAAACAAGAAAAAATGATGTTATGACACAATATTGATTTAAATTCCTGTACTTAAGTGTTATCGCTTTCATATATTGCTCATGTCATAATATGTTACTGTTAATTTAAAGTTCATAAATATTCAAAAAGAATTTAAGGGTAGGATAACTTATTGAGCTTTCATCAACTCGTGGTGCAACTTCTTTTTGCCCTTGGTATTTCATAACCAGGTAACAACAAAGATGGAGCAAAATTGGACTAATCAAACCATGAAGGCACGTACCCCAAAGAAGACCCGTTGAACCGTGGTTTACTTAGAATAGATTAGTCTGCACTAACTTTTGATAAAAAGTCTTTTATGTAATAGTCCTTTATTAAAAGTATTTTCATAATCAGGATGTATCAAACTATGTTTTAATCGAAATGATGAATTTTGTTATTTTATTCTTTATATTAACGTGTCCGAAAATCGGGACGTTAAATGTATTGTGGACTTGTTTTGAGGTGTAAGAGTGAACTATTAGTTTGTTTTGAGGTACAAGTTATTTTTCGATATGTAAAATAGGAGTGTGAAGCGACTAGGAGATGTTTTGTGGCGAGGGTGTCTTGTGATGAGAGTGGGTTGTACGATAAGATGTGCTTATCTTATGGGTTTGTACTATAAACTCATTGATCAATGTAAAATATGATGTTCCACTTGTGTCATATTTTCTGTCTTATTTATTGGAAATGTTGTTTTGTGATTGATATGGAGGTTGATCCTAAACATTGTTAGTTCATGTTCACAATGGTGATAACAAGGTCTACCGAAACACATAACAACAATGGTGATAACAAGGTCTATTGAATCACATAACAATAGACGAAGGTGTAATATTGAGTCCTAATTTGCAGAGATGCGAGAAGTGATGCAAACAATGGTAGGAACCTCACAAGCAAAACAAGAGCTATTACAAGTGCATTTCAGGCAACCCTAGTTGGTTGCCGTGTAGCCAGGGACGGCAAATCTGGAGGAAAGCAATGTGAAGGAACGGTTAGTGGAGCCAAAGGTGAATGAATGACTAATGATAAATGTAGCAGTGTTAAAGGAGTTCTTGAATCTAAAACTACCAATCTTTGGAGGTGGTACAGATACAGTCTAGGCAAAAGAATGGTTGACTGAATTGGAAAATAATTTTTGGTTGATAGGTTGTAATGAGTACCAGAAGGTGGAAGATCGTACTTACTAGTTAGTGGAGCTAAAGAGAGAGATAGAGAGAGTGATTAGTTGCCGATAAAGAGAGAGGAGGAGGTAAAGAGAGACAATTTTAATGAGATAGACCGATAGAGGTAGGGAGAGAGAGAGAGAGAGGGATAAGTGTACACACACATGCGTGTGCACGACTAACAGGTAAATGTTGATGCTTAGGGATAACCAAAATGGAGGTTCAACGAACCTAGACACCACACTAAACGTACAATTACGATAATCAAATAATTACCAAAGTTTTATAAATCATCGAGAATTAATTAACTGCGTAAAACGACACTAATTTATGGGACGTTACAACTTATCTAATGCAGCAAAGCATATGATTGGATAAGTGTAACACGAGGACAATTCTAAACTATATTTGAACTAGAGGTACTCCCTTATTGAACAAACGAATTGAGTAAAACACTTAGTTTTTATTAATCAATAATCAACTCTTAGCCCTTAGGCTTACAAAGCAATTTATAGGAAATAGAATCCTACACCAACTACGAAATGAAATAACAAAAATTTAGACTTGCTAATCTAGCCTAAATAAAAGAAAATAAAAATTACTAAAAATAAAAAATTCTGATTTGTTTAGAAAATCAAATACTAGAAATAAATATAAGATTGACAAAACAAATAGCGACTAAAACAGAAATTCCTATTAAAAGTTATAAAGAAAGCAAATCTTTCTTAAAATGACAAGTTTGCTGATTCGGAAGCCTAAATGAAGGAATTAGGGCGAAAACCACTGGGGTCTATGATCTCAAGATCAATGGGTCTTGATCAGAATGATGTTTAGCTTCAACCATAAGACCCATGGGTCAATCTATCATCAGTCCATTTGACCCATGACCAATCCAAGCGTTCCAAAAACATGGAAGCAACTCACTCGGCATCATCCTCCCTAGCTTGAAAGGACTTCGCCCTTGAAGTAGAAATATCAGAAGATGAGAGTTATCCTCTTCCATATCCGCCCGTGCTAAAAAATTGGCAACCTCTCCACCTGATAGTTTAGTTACTACATTTTTTAACGTAAAAAATTAATCTTGGCGCCACCAAATATTAGGCTGTAAGTATTGGTGCTGCCATCATATTTAACTTGTCGGTCATATTGCCAGGGTCTCCCCAACAGAAGATGGAAAGCATCCATAGCAACAATGTCACACCAATCTTATCATTATATTTTATACCAACTGAGAAAGATACCAAGCAACGTTTTGAAATTTTCATCTCATTGCTCTTTTTCAGCCAAGCCAACTTGTAAGGACTAGAGTGTGGCTCTGTCATCAGATTTAATTTCTGCACTACCTCCTCAAAAATCACATTCTCGCAGCTCCCTGAATCAATCAAAAAGTGATAAACTTTGCCCCCAGTGGTGTAGGTTGATTGAAACAAATTGTTGCGTAACCAAGACTCCTCATTAGCGCCCCGAGGAGCAAAACAAGCTCTACAAACTACCAGCAACGGACCTTAATCCCCAACCACATCCTCCTCGTCAATAACTTATTCGTTGATACCGTCGTATGCAGGGTCATGATCATACCCCATTGTCTCCTCCTAGCAGTCTTTTGTGTCTAGGAATAAGGCCTTTCCAAGACGATCGGCCTTTCGGCAATCAATAGCACGCTATCCCGGCTTGTCGCACTTAAAGCTAGAAGATGATGGTTTGAGCGCCACAACTGTGACGGATAGAGAACTCCCTGTGCGGTTTGTTAGAATAGTGGTCGTTGGTTTCTGAGTGGTACTGTTCTAGCTAGTCGCTGTCGGCCCCTTACTGAATTAACGCTCTAGTGTTACGGCTCTTTGATGGGCATCTGAAACTGAGAATAAATCGTACATGTCTAACTCATCCTTAATCTGTTGTCATAGTCCGCTCACAAATCGAGAAATCTGTTGTTCTTCCGTGTCTGTAAGGGTCAATCCTGGCCACTAGTTGGTAAAACTCTTTGGTGTAATCGTCAACTGTACGAGTGCCCTGCCGTAGATTTTTGTAGCCGTTGGTACATCAGCTGCGAATAATTATGGGATAGGAATGTGCCGTGCATCTTCTTTTTCAACTTATCTCAATCCCTGATTTTCTCTTTGCCCTATCTCTACTTGGTAATCTTGAGTTGTTGCCACCAAGAAGAGGCCCTCCCCCGAAACCTGGTAGCCACCAGCGGTACCATCCTATCTTCTGGCACCTCTTTGAATTCTAGAATCTTTTCGATGGCGTTAAGCCAATCAAGAAACTCTTCTGGTGTCAGACCTCCCTGAAATTCAGGCAAATCAATCTTCAAACCCGACTCCTAATAACGAGAATCGCAGTTGCTAACCACAATATCTTGAGCCTGTTTCCTTGGCTGACGAACTTCAGTAAAAGGATTAGAACTATCAACATCCGAACCCTCAAACTTCTCCTAAGCGATAGGGTCGTGCGGACGCCGGTGAGGTTGGCCAGCAATTTCCAGAGCTTCAAGGCGTTGTAAGACAACTCCAAGCATCTGCTCAAGTAGAACATAACCTTCCCCTGTTCGAGCTTCTCGGTTACCATCATCGCGTTCATAAATCTCGTCAACAGTGGCAATTCTAGGTCCAAGTCCTCGACCTCCAGCACATCCTCCGGCCATAGTCAGGAGTGGAACTTAGCTCTAATACCAACTGATGCAGCGAGGCGTATGATTGGATAAGTGTAACATGAGGACAATCTCAAACCTTATTTGAACTAGAGGTACTCCCTCCTTGAACAAACAAATTAAATAAAACACTAATTTTTTATTAATCAATAACCAACTCTTAGCCCTTAGGCTTACAAAGCAATTTATAGGAAATAGAACCATGTATCAATTAGGAAACGAAATAACAAAGATTTAGACTTGCTAATCTTGCCTAAATAAAAGAAAACAGAAAAATTACCAAAAATAAAAAATTCTGATTTGTTTAGAAAATCAAATACTAGAAATAAATATAAGATTGCCAAAATAAACCGCGACTAAAACAGAAATTCATACTAAAAGTTATCAGGAAAGCAAATCTTTCCTAAAACGGCAAGTTTGCTGATTCGGAAGTCTAAATGAAGAAATTAGGCTGAAAACTACTGGGGCCCATGATCTTAAGATCAATGGGTCTTGATTAGAATGACGTTTAGTTTCAACCATAAGACCCATGGGTCAATCTACCACCAGTCCATTTGACCCATGACCAATCCAAGCGTTCCAAAATATGGACGCGACCCGCTCAGCATCACTATCCCCCTTAAATAAATTTGGTCCTCAAACTTTGAAGAAACTACCTCACTCAGTGAATAATTAAGGGTAATTGGCTTGCATAACTTCTTCTCGTTCTCAAGTTGATTCTTCCAGACCATGATGATGCCACAATATTTTAAGGAGTATGATCTTATTTTCTCAATAAGCCTTTCTCTTTTCGGTCAATAATTTAGATAACTTGCTCCTCGAATGTTCTGGGTGTGCTATATATTCACTTAGTGTAGACATGTGCAACATGGTATGAACTCTAGCTAACTTCAGCAAAAAGGAAATCTGATATGCTAGTTCTCTCACTTGTTCTAACACTTTGAACGACCAAATGAATCTGGTGATAACTTTTCCTTCTTCCCAAAATGATAAGTCCTCGACGCAATCATATCTTCAAAAATAAATGGTCTTCAACATTGAATGCTAGTAGTCATTTTCTTTTATCAGCATAACTTTTTGGTTTGCTTTAAGCGATTAAAATTCATTGTTTTATGAGTTAAATCTTCTCAGTTGTTTCCAAAACTAGGTTCAGTCCTATAAGGTTGTTCTACCTGACATTTGTCCAGCAAATAGGTGATTAAAAAGGTCTCCCATACAATGATTCATAGGAATGGAATCTGATCAGAATCAGTGAACCAAAATGAGGTAGAACCGATTTAAAGTGGTGTTTGAAGAAAAGTATATGTCAAGAGCTATCTAGGATGTTAGATGTGCGAAGTTCAAATGACTGAAATATACAAGAGGTATGACAGTGCCCGAGTATGAAGCAGCATTTATGCATTTGGCTGAGTACGCACCTCATTTGTTTACAACAGATGAAATGAAAGCAAGGAGATTTGAAGATGGGTTGAGACCTAATAAGAACAAGTTGGTGCGACCACTCCAATTGGACATGATGCTGTTGTACTATACAAATCAATCATGGTTGAGCAGGATGTGGAGGAGACACAAAGATACAAAGGTATCTCTCTCTAGATAAATTTATAGATTTGATCAAGTGTGCAAAGCAATCTACCGACTTTGTGAGCAGTTTATAGTTTCTTCTGCCAGAAAGGTAGCCCTTCAAAACTAAAACTCTAAATATATTAAAATCATAATTTTTGGTATAAAGTTATAAATGATGCTTGATTTATGCATAGCCCTTCAAGACTGAAACTCCAAGTATACAAAAATTATAATCTTGATATAAAGATATAAAGGATGATTGATTTATGTGTGGCATTTCGAGACATATTCCCTATAGATAAAAAACTTATTCCAATACAGATTAATGTTAGGAAATCGAACAAACAACGTTCAATCCCACAACGCCCCTTGCGGATCTTGAGAACAACGAATCACCAAACAAAAAATAAAATAATCACACGTGCATAATAAAGATAGAACGAAAAAATAAACGAGACACAAGATATACATGAAAAATCTTAACGCGAGAAAAAATGACGGGAGCCACACTAGTCCACTATGAATCGAATCAATGAGTATAAATCTTCTCACAATCTCACAGAGATCTATGTTTTCTCTTGCCTCTCTCTCTCTGAAAGCTTTTGATCTCTTAATAGATCTCTTAATCCCTTAGAAAACCTCCCAAAAGATATATATAACAAATCCCTAAACAATAGGAAAAGATAGCATCCTAATTAGATTAGGAAAACAAATCTTGCAGATCTTGCAAAAGCATTCTCGCGCATCCTCTTACTACCAATAGTACCAGCCACTACCGGTAGTTTCAGGCACTGTCCAAAAAAGTAAAAAACACTTACTACCGGTAGTACCAAGCACTCCTGAAACTTACTACCGATAATTCGAAGCACTACTCAAAAAAGTCTACTTTTGAATTCAAGGCACTAACTCAACCCTGACGGGCATTCCAGTGGGGGGTCTTCAACTCCTAACAATCTTCCACTTGAAGATGTCTATAGCTTCAACAAACAACCCAATTGTAAATCCAAACCTCAATAAATCATGGATATAGTCATCTGACCCCTCTAGGTGTGACTCCAGACCTATTAACTTTTCAAGCATGAAGGCCAACTGAAGTTGATCACAACTTCAATTTCTCAATTGTAATTGCCTTGGTCAAAAACCGAATTTTTGCTCCCCAAAATCTTCTCTAGTAACAATCTCCATCCCATAAGTGAACAAATAAAGTGGTATCTTCAATCAATGTGCTTCGTCCTAGCATGAAACACTAGATTCTTGGCAAGGTGAATGGCACTCTGGCTATCAATGAAAAGAATGTTGTTCTCTTGCTTCAAACCTAACTCTGCCAAAAATTCATTTATCCAAATTATCTCCTTTGCAGCATCAGTCACGGCCACATATTCAATTTCTGTCGTGAATAGTGTCACTAATTTCTACAAATGCGAAACCCAACTGATGAGCGCACTATATTGCATAATAACGTGGCTCAATATACTCATTTTGGCAATTATGCGTAGGCAAATGTATTTATCTAGTTAATGTTGCACGTGTAGTTGTCTTTGTACTCTTTGCAGGTTTCCGAGCGCTGAAAGAGTGTTGTAAAGCCCAAGTACGAACCAAAGGCTCGGACCAATTACGGCTTTGTTTGAGAGACAAGAAAAGGCCTGGGAATGACGGAAGTGAAGTTGGAGTGAAAAGTGAAGAGGCCTAGAAAATTAACTCAGAAGGTTTCTCTACTGATAGAGAATCAAGTCCTATCGGTAGAGAAGGAGAAATCAAGGTCACTCAAAGAGGTTCTACCGGTAGAGGATCAGCTTCTATCGGTAGAAGAAAACCAGGAAAGAGTCAGAAGACTTCTCTACCGGTAGAGGGTCAGTTCTATCGGTAGAGAGAAGAAAACCAGAAAAAGTCAGAAGACTTCTCTACCGGTAGAGGGTCAGTTCTATCGGTAGAGAGAAGAAAACCAGGAAAGACAGAAGGTCTCTCTACCGGTAGAGATTTACTCCTATCGGTAGAGACCCAAATTCCGGCAGATTCTAGTGGGACCACTTTACATCAATTTCTGTGCCAAATTAGGGGACAAGGGAACTTTTAGCCTAGAGAATGGAATAAGAAGCTTCTTATTATGCCTTTTGGAGGGTAGAGTTTTACTTTCACCTAGATTAATTAGGATATTTTGTAGGTTGTTATACCTTTGGTAAAGGGGTCATAACATAACACAGATTTAATATACCAGCATATATCAGATTTTAGAGAGCTCCTTGCCTCTTTTTGCCTTAGATATTTTGTTCTTCATACATTGTTCTTCAAGTTTTGAGTAAGTTGTTAATCCTTTAGTGTCATTCTCTTTGTGAATCCTTGTATTCTCTTGGAAGCACTTAAGTATTGGTAAGTTTTACTTATATCTTTCCATTAGTATTGTTTTTCTTATCTTAAAAATCTGATTCTCTTAGAATTTTCTAGCAGAGTTTTGATTAAATCCTTCTTATTGTCCTTAGATAAGTTTGTTTTATCATGTTTTCTCCTACTTCTATCATGTTCATGTTAAATATGAGTAGCTAAATTAGTATGGGTTAAGTCTAAATGTGAAGTTTATTTCAAAACCATGTTGGTCTAAATCTTCTCCATATGTATTAATGCCATTGATGGATCTTTTAAGTTTTTCATATTGAAACAAAAATGAAGAGTTAAGTCCTTGCTTAGTTATAGCCATCCTTAGAGTTGGTATATTTAATACTTGGATCGATGTCCTTCATCTTTTAATCCTATTTTCTTGAACTTAAAAGAATCCATCAAAACCATTTTGTGAATTAAAATCCTGATTTTCATCGAAGTATTTTCCGATCTAAAACCCGAGACCGGGGGCTAGATTGAGTTATAAGGAGAAGAGATAGACCGACGGAAGAATTGGAATAGAACAAACTTTAGGACTTAACCCCACTCCTTAATCTAGTTTTTCCCCTCTTTTAGTAGTATAATTGTTAACCAAATCACCAAACAAATTTGAGGTTGACGTCCGAAACGTCGAAAAAACCAATTTGCGAAATCTTTGAATCCAACGTTCTTTTCCCTGTGGATCGATACTCCGGACTTTCCATTATACTCGTTTTAACATATTTTGAGGGAAGTTCTGTTTTATGAAATTAAACGACTGACCCGAGGTCGGCACCCTAACGACATGCACACTCTTTGCCGGTTCGGTCATGTTTTTGGTGCCGTTGCCGGGGAATTTGAATAGTTGTTTTTAAAGAATCGCAGATTTTGCAAAGTGCAAGTTTCTTTGGCGGAAACCTTTAACCTACCCATATTGGTAAACCTAAGGTGTAACGCAAGCCAAAGGAACGTGCAATTCGCAAGTTTTATTTTCTTTTTGCACTCACACGTGATTGTTGGGAGAGTGTCTTCGGTGTATGAGTGTCTACACTCGTGACGCTACACATAGGCTCATCCGCCAAGACAACCCTCCTCTCAACCCAATGGCCGAACAACATGAGGCCAATGACGCACCCATGGGACGCACCATGCGGGATTACTTGCACCCTACTCACACCACCACCACCTCGTGCATCCGCTTTCCTACCGATACACCCGAAGGGCAACAATTCCATGTAAAGCCTAACATGCTTGGCATGTTACCTACCTTCTATGGGATGGAATCGGAGAATTGCTACGTGCATATCAAAGAGTTCGAGGAGGTGGTGAACACTTTCACCAACGTGACCACCCACCTTGAGATGGCACGTCTGAAACTCTTTCCCTTTTCTTTCAAGGATAAGGCCAAGAGATGGTTTCTCTCCTTGAGAGCACATTCGGTGACAAGTTGGGTGGAAATGCAGGTTGAATTCCACAAAAAATGGTTCCCACTTCACCGCACTTCCACCTTAAAAAAGAAAATCCAAAATTTCGAGGAAATACCCAACGAATCCTTCTGTTCATGTTGGGAGAGATATAAAGAGCGTCTCCTCGCTGTCCCTCATCACGGGTATGAGGATTGGCAGATTGTGGCATTTTTCTATGAAGCCATATCAGTCCGCAATCGCCAATTCATCAACCTCATGACTAGTGGGGAGTTTCTGAACCAAGGAGCCTCCGCGGCTCTAGCTTACCTAGATGAGTTAGCGGAGAACAATCAATCATGGGATTATTCGGATCCCAATGACCGCTCTTATAAGCCCCCCACTCAACACGGAACCATGGGCAAATACGTGCCTAGGGAAGAGGATGACATTAGTAAACGCTTCGACCACCTCTCTAGGAAACTAGAGAAATTGGAAATTAATCGAGTGAATGAGGTCTCTTCCATTTCTAAGCCCGGGGAGGCTTGTGCCATTTGTGACACCACGGACCACACCACCAACATCTGTCCAACCATACCTGCTTTCAAAGAGGTACTTCATGGTCCGGACCAAGCTGAGGTCCATGCCCTTCACCAAGGGCAAAAGCCTACCAACGTGCCCTTCAACAACAACTATCATCCGGGATTGAGAAATCATCCCAATTTCAGTTGGAGGAACAATGAGGCGGGTGGCCAAACCCAAGGACCCCCGGGATTCCAAGGACAATATCCGGCCCATCAAAATGCACAAGGGCCGGCACCACCGCGGTATCCACCAAATGCCTACAATCCTCCGGGTCCCTCCACAGGTCCCAACTCTTACCAACCGCCTAACCGGCGAAGTTTGGAGGATACCTTGCAAATGTTCATGCAAGGGCAAGCAAATGTCAATGAACATAACACGCAAGCCATTGGGGACATCCGCTCCCAACTCACCAAGTTGACCACCACATTGCGGACCATGCAACATGAAAAAGGGAAGTTTCCAGCCCAACCACAAGCAAACCCCCAAGGTCAACATTTTGTACAAGGAAATTCTCCTTCTGGGTCAAATGTGGAACAAGCTAAGGCCATCACCACTTTGAGGAGTGGGAAAGAGGTCGATAAGACCATTCTCCCAAAAACAATCCCCACTCCTCCTCCGGTGCCTATTCCATAACCCCAAAATGATGAACCGATGAGTGTTTTGCCTCAATCTGCCCCATATCCGCATCCACATCTGTTCCTATGGGAGAACCCATGGTCTCAACCTGCCCAATGCCGGCCCCATTCCCACAAAGATTGAGACCTCTACCCAAGTTGACGAACTCGAACGAGATATTTGAGCTTTTCAAGCAAGTTAAAATCAATATCCCGTTACTTGATGCAATCAAGCAAATACCTTCTTATGCCAAATTTTTGAAAGACTTGTGCACAATCAAGCACAAGCACAACGTGCAAAAGAAGGTGTTCTTGACTCAACAAGTGAGTTCGATCATCCAAACCCCCATTGCACCTAAGTACAAGGACCCCGGTTGTCCTACAATTTCTGTGAGAGTTGGGGAGAAGATAGTGGAGAAAGCCCTGCTTGACTTGGGGGCTAGTGTAAATTTGTTGCCATACTCGGTGTATGAGCAACTTGGGTTGGGGGACATGAAACCAACCTCGGTGACCCTTCAATTAGCCGACCGTAGTGTCCGGGTACCGAGAGGTTTGGTGGAGGATGTGCTTGTCCAAGTGGACAACTTCGTGTACCCGGTGGACTTCATAGTCCTTGATACTTGTCCCACGTCGAATCTTCAAACCCAAACGCCCATCATCCTTGGAAGGCCTTTCTTGGCCACGTCCAACGCGGTGATCCATTGTCGAAATGGGCTACTAAAAATGACGTTTGGGAACATGACCGTTGAGCTCAACATATTTAACATTGGGAGCCAAATGGGGGATGATGATGACATCCGTGATGTGAGCATTGTTGACACACTTGTCCAAGAGCACGTTGATTGTCATCTCTTTTCTGACCCCCTAGAGGCTATGCTTACTATAGAAGAGACCGAGTTTTTAGATTCTTCTGAGGTTGAGTACATTTACTCCCTCCTAAATGAAGAAGAGGTGATGGGTACCGAAAAGTGGGTGCCCGCCTTTGAAAAGCTACCACCACTGACAGCTCGGGCTCTACCATCCACTGTTAAACCACCAAAGCCCGAGCTCAAAAGTTTGCCATCTACCTTGAAGTATGCTTTCTTGGGAAATTCTGAAACTTTCCCCATTGTGATCTCATCCAGTTTGGAAAATCACCAAGAAGCTGCTTTACTAAAAATTCTGAGGACCCACAAATCTGTTTTAGGGTGGACCATTGCTGATATTCACGGGATCAGCCCGCTACTGTGTACTCACCGCATCTATCTCGAGGATGATGTTAAGCCATCTCGCCAACCTCAATGTCGGTTGAACCCGATCATGCGAGATTTGGTGAGAGATGAAGTTCTAAAGTTACTGGATGTGGGTATCATATACCCGATTGCCGACAGTAAATGGGTCAGCCCCATCCAGGTTGTTCCAAAAAAGTCTGGCGTCACTGTTGTGCCCAATGAGAGTGGGGAGTTGATTCCCACTCGAGTGGTCACTGGTTGGCGCGTCTGCATTGACTATAGAAAACTCAACGCTTGCACCCGGAAAGACCATTTCCCTCTTCCCTTCATTGATCAAATGTTAGAGAGGGTGGCTGGCCATGCTTTCTACTGTTTCCTAGACGGGTATTCAGGCTATAATCAGATAGAGGTCTCTCTGGAAGACCAAGAAAAGACAACTTTCACATGTCCATTCGGCACCTTTGCATATCGTCGCATGCCCTTCGGGCGTTGCAATGCCCCTGGCACCTTTTCTCGGTGTATGACGGGCATCTTTAGCGACATGATTGAGAAAATTGTGGAGGTGTTCATGGACGATTTTTCTGTGTTTGGGGACTCCTTTGAGTCTTGTTTGGAGAATCTTGAGAGGGTTCTCGTACGATGTGAGGAGAAAAATCTGGTTCTAAATTGGGAGAAGTGCCATTTCATGGTCACTCACGGTATTGTCCTCGGTCACATCATTTCTTCGAGGGGGATTGAGGTGGATCAATAAAAAATAGAGCTCATCTCTAAGTTACCTACCCCTAAGTGTGTCAAGGATATCCGTTCTTTCCTTGGACACGCTGGATTCTATTGGCGCTTCATTCAGAATTTTAGCACCATATCTCGTCCGTTGTGTCGTTTACTTACGAAGGACACACCTTTCGAGTGGACGCAAGATTGCGAGGAGGCTTTTTCACAACTAAAAATCAGTCTCACTACTCCTCCAATCGTGCAATCACCCGATTGGAACCTGCCCTTTGAGCTCATGTGCGATGCCAGTGACTATGCTATAGGCGCTGTGCTGGCCAACGGAGAGACAAAGTCCCTTGTGTCATCTCCTATGCGAGCAAGACCTTGAACGATGCTCAAATGAATTACACGACCACCGAGAAAGAGTTGTTGGCGGTTGTCTTTGCTTTAGACAAGTTTCGATCCTATCTCATCGGATCACCTATCGTAGTCTACACCGACCATGCAGCTCTTAAATATCTGCTCACTAAGCCCGATGCCAAGGCTCGGCTCATTCGGTGGGTACTTCTTCTACAAGAGTTTGACTTGACCATCAAAGATAAAAAGGGGGTTGAGAATGTCGTGGCGGACCATTTGTCTCGCCTCGAGTTTGAGGATCATACCTCTAACATACCCATTCCCGACTCCTTTCCCGATGAGCAACTCCTGGCCATTTCAAGTTGCCCGTGGTATGCTGATATTGCCAATTACTTGGCGACGAGACAACTCCCATCACATTGGACTCCTCAAGATAGGAGAAAATTTCTGGCTGAGGTGAGGGGATTCGTCTTCGATGATCCCTATCTCTTTAAATTTTGCCTGGACCAGATTGTCCAGCGGTGTGTGCCCGATGATGAATAGAAGTCAATCTTGACCTTCTGCCACACCGAGGCATGTGGCGGGCATTTTTCCTCGAAAAAGACAGCTGCTAAAATTCTACAGTGTGGCTTCTATTGGCCTCACATCTTCAAGGATGCCTTTGAATTCTGCAAGGCTTGCTCGCGCTGTCAAGAGTTGGGTGCTTTATCCCAGCGTAACATGATGCCCCTCCAACCTATCTTAATTATAGAAGTTTTCGATTGTTGGGGCATCAATTTCATGGGTCCTTTCCCCAATTCTTTTGGGAATCTCTACATTCTATTAGCTGTGGATTACGTGTCCAAGTGGGTAGAAGCCATTCCAACCTGAACCAATGACCATTCTGTTGTGGTCCGATTCCTTAAAGAGAATATCTTCTCCCGGTTTGGGATGCCTAAAGCCCTTATCAGTGATCAAGGCACACACTTCTGCAATCGCCCTATGGAAGCCTTAGTCAAGAAATATGGGGTCAACCACAAAGTATCCACTGCCTACCACCCACATACCAATGGCCAAGCTGAATTGGCCAACCGTGAAATCAAGCACATCCTTGAGAAAACGGTAAACCCGAATCGCAAAGATTGGTCTCTTAGACTAATTGATGCTTTATGGGCTTACCGTACTGCCTACAAAACCGTGTTGGGCATGTCTCCCTACCGCTTGGTATATGGCAAAGCTTGCCACTTACCGGTGGAAATGGAGCACAAGGCTTTTTGGGCTATCAAACAATTGAATTATCGGATGCCCGAAGCCGGTGCCCACCGCAAGCTCCAATTGGATGAGCTTGAAGAAATCCGCCGGGATGCGTACGACAATGCCCACATCTACAAGTGTAAGGTCAAGGCCTTTCACGACAAGAACATTGTCCGGAAAACATTCACCCGGGTCAAAAAGTGCTTTTGTACAACTCAAGGTTGCATATATTTCTGGGAAAATTGCGATCCCGGTGGGGAGGTCCCTACATTGTGAAAACCGTCTCCACTCATGGAGCGGTTGAACTTGAAAACCCCAAGAATGGAACAAATTTTAAGGTGAATGGCCACCGGTTAAAGCCTTACATTGAACAATTTGATCCTGAGGAATCCGTTGAGGAATTGCGAGACCCGGTCTATGACAGGTCCGATGTCGACAATGTGGACCCCAATCCTTTGGGTCCATGAGCTTTATTTGAAGTCTAGGAGACTATAAATCCATGGAGTATGTGATACCTCCAGTGTTTGCCGTGCTCGAACGGCATCAGATGGTCTGGTATAGCCACCTTGTCAAGCTACGTATGTAGTACTTGAGGTTGGGTCTGACGGCAGGCGCGTGGACAATGAGAAATCTGTCTGAACCCTTTCGGCTTTAGTGTCAAGTTCCGTGGAGATTGCTTCAAAGCGGAATGAAGGGGTAAGGAATTTGGGGGGGCCCCCTCCAAAGGGAGTGGTAGCCTATTAGATGATGGCGCTACTTCTCAAGATATTGTTGAACCCCACGCATACTGTCCTTCCAACAATAGGGAAACACAGCATTCGACAAGGAAGAAAAGTAGTACTCGTGTCCTTCGCGTGAAGAAGTTGGTGGATTTATTGCTTACTTTCTTTTTTTGTCATTTTTGGACTAACCCGCTAATGAAATTTGTGTCCCATGAAGTCATGTTTGCTCTTAGTAGGTAGTTGGTGGTTCAGTCTTCGCAAGGTGTACACGCTACCACATCAGCCTTGGTAGTTTGGGTCTAAGTATGGGGTGATTGCAGCATTCAAGAGCCCAAAGTCATGAGTGTAGCTATGTGCTACGGTTGTTAGTCCAACAAAGCTCCGACGATGATCCTATGTGACTAGCTATGGTCCACAAGTTGGAGCCGAAAGAGTACACCTTGGAAGCCCTCCCAATGACAAACGGTGCAAGTGACGAGAAATCCTCAAACTTGGTCGAGGTATATGGTGGTTGACATTCCACCTCGTAGGTATGTTCGTCCCTCTTTTATGCTTAATGGTGCGTTGTCTTCTTGCATTGAGGACAATGCAATTTTCAAGTTGGGGGAAAGGGTTAGTCCAATTTTAGTGTTAATCGAGTTATTTTAGTCCCATTTTTTTTTCAAATTTTGTTCCATTTCTCATGAAAGTCGAGTTGTAGCTTATGCTTGATAATTTTGTTCCATTCACTTGCATAACCATGAACCATTTGGAATATCTTGAGTAAGGTTGGTAAATTGAGTGAATTGACCAGTTAGAGTGGAGATTTAAATTGCAAAGCATCCCATACACTCTATCACTCTTATATTAATCCATGTCATGCTCAATTCATGCTTCGCATCTCGCATGCATCAATGTGGAATTCATCGCGTATCAAGGAAAGGAAATTAGGCCATCATTGCTTGAATAAACCACATATGAGTCCCGTAATTCCAATCTTGAACCAAGTCCGAGTCAACCAATCTTTGAGAAACACTTAGGAACCCGGATGTCAAGGAGTGGTTTGGGGATGTTTTGAAGGGTTTTGAGAAGAAAAGAAGAAAATTTTGAAGAAATTGGGCAAAAGACAGAATTCGGGCCAGTAGACTTCTCTACCGGTAGAGGAATTGTGCCTATCGGTAAAGCAGTTGTTTGGGAAAATGCCAGTAGACTTCTCTACCAGTAGAGGATAATGCCTATTGGTAGAGACAAAGCACAGAGAGGTACTACCGGTAGAGGATAAGTTCTATCGGTAGAGAAAGGTTTGACAAAAAGTCAGTAGACTTCTCTATCGGTAGAGGAATTGTCTCTATCGGTAGAGACGGGAAAATTAGGAAATAAAACCCCAAATCGGAGAAAAATCAAACGATGCCCCCTTTCATTACCCCACCGATTTTCACTCTCTCTCCCCATAAACCACGACTTTTCGCCTTCCCACTACCGATACATCCCAAAAGTCACAACCCTTTCCGATTCCAACCTATAACTACCGATACCCACCCCACTCTTTACTTCCTCACTACCGATACCCCATTTTCGAAGCACTGTTCATCCTCCAAACTCGAAATTTGCAGAAAACCCTTGTTCTCCACCATCTTCCATGGCTAGACAAAAGATTCCGAATGTGAGAGAAGGAGAAGATGTTTCGAGGCAAGAAGAGGAAGTCACCACGCGTAGGGAGGAGGTACGAAGAGGAAAAAGGAAGGCCTCCGAATCAACGAGTAAGAAGAAGAAAACAAAGGGTTCGAAGAAGGCCAAGGGAAAATGGGAGTTGTCCATGGCGGGTAGAAAGGTTACATGCGAACGAATGGTGGATAGGCAGCACATTGGGGAAACTGAAGTGGTGTTGTGCATTCGGGATAGGGGTCTAAAGATATGGTTTGATCCGGTTGAAGGATATATACGATCAATGGTGCAAGAATTCTTTGAAAATCTGATCATACCAAAAGGCAGGGATTACATAACGTCGACGATGAGAGGTATACAAGTAGTTGTTAGTCCAATGATTATCACGCTGTATTTGGGTTGTCCTGCATATGATGAAACCATGTGTACCTTCCCGAAAAATGAAGAGGAAGATGTGTACGACCCGCGGTTCTTCGCGGATGAGATGTTTGTACACCCGGAGGAGTTTGCAGGGCTATCCCCGTGGGAAGCCTTAAGGAAGAGTACCGTCTGATGAATAAGATTCTGCATTTTAATCTCTACCCCCGAGGGGTTGAGAAACTTTTGGGATGAAAAGAAGTCCAACTAGTTTATGCTTTTCTGCATGATGATATTATGGATATAGGGCGGTTCATGTTTAAACAATTGGTGGAGTACCGCACAGAAACAATGCTTCGGGCAAACTTTCCCTATCCGGCACTGATAACCCAACTTTGTATCCGAGCCAGAGTTCCTGAATCCACAAGAGATGTAATGACTAAAGGATTGGGCCCAATTTCGGGCATAACTGTGAGCAAAAGCAATGCTCACTCAAAGGCTCCTACTGAATATAAGCGTCCACCATCCTTGCGAACAAGAGGACAAACTTCCGCAAGGACCTCTGCATCAACCGCTGCCCCTCCTGTGGGGAAATCTGATGAAAGCTCATTCAAGGGCAAAATGTGGAAACTAATGAAAAAGATCTTCTGTCATCAGTCAGAAATAAAAAGGACACAGAAGGAGATCCTCAAAACGCAGAAGCGGATTTTGCGGAGGCAAGAGTATGCAATGGAACATGTGGCATCTCAGACTGGACACCCATATGTTTCCGAGGGTGAGCAGGAGGAGGAAGAGAGTGAGACAGAGGAAGAGATCAGTGGCGACTCTGAGGAAGAAGTTCTGGGGGAAGACAATTAGGAAATGAACAAGTAGAGAGTAGGGTGATCACATTTAGGTAGTAAGATCGAGTCAATGTCAATTGAGTCTTTGTGTTTTGGTTATCGTTGTATGGTGCACTTTGTGCATGTTGGGTTGTTAGTGTGCCGGCTTTGGGTAGTTGACCTAACCACGGATTAGTCGGCACCAATTCTGTATGATCCATCTTAATTAATGAACCCACGGATATTGCATTTCTAAGTCCTAATAGATCCTTGTTATGTTTGAAATTCTACTTTGATGCATGATAGCAAAGTTGCATGGGTGAGAATTTGATGTTTCCATACTGCAAACACAAAATTCCTTGATTACCCACTTTGTACTTCTTCATGGTTGCGCGCAATTACCCATTGCACAGCCATACCTCCGGTTTACATGTTCAAGGGTGGGGATGCAATTTCATGCTATAGAGCGAAAACGTTATTGTGAGGGCAACCTGTGAGAATTGGAATCGAGGCTCGCTTTGGTCAATAGAGCTTAACTATAGGCCATTCTCACGTGCTCGCTATGGTTCATGGAGTTGCATATGAATGGATAGCAACTCATTGGTTTGAAGTGTATACTTTATCCATGAATGAAATTTTGAATCAAACATAGGGTGGAATCGCGTTTCCATGAGAACTCTCTATTTTCTGTTGTTTTTAGTGTGATACGTTGCTAGGGACTAGCAACCTTCAAGTCGGGGGGTGTGATGAGCGCACTATATTGCATAATAACGTGGCTCAATATACTCATTTTGGCAATTATGCGTAGGCAAATGTATTTATCTAGTTAATGTTGCACGCGTAGTTGTCTTTGTACTCTTTGCAGTTTCCGAGCGCTAAAAGAGTGTTGTAAAGCCCAAGTACGAACCAAAGGCTCAGACCAATTGCGGCTTTGTTTGAGAGACAAGAAAAGGCCTGGGAATGACGGAAGTGAAGTTGGAGTGAAAGTGAAGAGGCCTAGAAAATTAACTCAGAAGGTTTCTCTACCGATAGAGAATCAAGTCCTATTGGTAGAGAAGGAGAAATCAAGGTCACTCAAAGAGGTTCTACCGGTAGAGGATCAGCTTCTATCGGTAGAAGAAAACCAGGAAAGAGTCAGAAGACTTCTCTACCGGTAGAGGGTCAGTTCTATCGGTAGAGAGAAGAAAACCAGAAAAAGTCAGAAGACTTCTCTACCGGTAGAGGGTCAGTTCTATCGGTAGAGAGAAGAAAACCAGGAAAGACAGAAGGTCTCTACCGGTAGAGATTTACTCCTATCGGTAGAGACCCAAATTCCGGCAGATTCTTGTGGGACCACTTTACATCAATTTCTGTGCCAAATTAGGGGACAAGGGAACTTTTAGCCTAGAGAATGGAATAAGAAGCTTCTTATTATGCCTTTTGGAGGGTAGAGTTTTACTTTCACCTAGATTAATTAGGATATTTTGTAGGTTGTTATACCTTTGGTAAAGGGGTCATAACATAACACAGATTTAATATACCAGCATATATCAGATTTTAGAGAGCTCCTTGCCTCTTTTTGCCTTAGATATTTTGTTCTTCATACATTGTTCTTCAAGTTTTGAGTAAGTTGTTAATCCTTTAGTGTCATTCTCTTTGTGAATCCTTGTATTCTCTTGGAAGCACTTAAGTATTGGTAAGTTTTACTTATATCTTTCCATTAGTATTGTTTTTCTTATCTTAAAAATCTGATTCTCTTAGAGTTTTCTAGTAGAGTTTTGATTAAATCCTTCTTATTGTCCTTAGATAAGTTTGTTTTATCATGTTTTCTCCTACTTCTATCATGTTCATGTTAAATATGAGTAGCTAAATTAGTATGGGTTAAGTCTAAATGTGAAGTTTATTTCAAAACCATGTTGGTCTAAATCTTCTCCATATGTATTAATGCCATTGATGGATCTTTTAAGTTTTTCATATTGAAACAAAAATGAAGAGTTAAGTCCTTGCTTAGTTATAGTCATCCTTAGAGTTGGTATATCTAATACTTGGATCGATGTCCTTCATCTTTTAATCCTATTTTCTTGAACTTAAAAGAATCCATCAAAACCATTTTGTGAATTAAAATTCTGATTTTCATCGAAGTATTTTCCGATCTAAAACCCGAGACCGGGGGCTAGATTGAGTTATAAGGAGAAGAGATAGACCGACGAAAGAATTGGAATAGACCAAACTTTAGGACTTAACCCCACTCCTTAATCTAGTTTTTCCCCTCTTTTAGTAGTATAATTGTTAACCAAATCACCAACAAATTTGAGGTTGACGTCCGAAACGTCGAAAAAACCAATTTGCGAAATCTTTGAATCCAACGTTCTTTTCCCTGTGGATCGATACTCCGGACTTTCCATTATACTCGTTTTAACATATTTTGAGGGAAGTTCTGTTTTATGAAATTAAAGCACTGACCCGAGGCCGGCACCCTAACGACACGCACACTCTTTGCCGGTTCGGTCACCAACTCATAGATGTTGAACCAATCATATAGACATAGCTTGTGGTGCTTCCCCGCATATCCTGATTACCGGTAAAGATGCACCCACATATCCTTGCACTGTCAAATTTTCTCTCCCAAAACAAAGTGGAAAATTAGTGAAACTTTCAAGTATCGCAGTATCCACTTTACTGCTTCCCAATACTGCTTTCTCGGATTACTAGCAAACTTGCTCAGAACTCCCACTACATGGGCAATATCTAGTCTCATGCTCACCATTGCATACATCAAGCTATCAATAGCCGAGGCATACGAAACCTTGGCCATATACTCCTTCTCTGCATCTGTCTTGGGTGATTGTACTTGAAAAAGTTTGAAATGACTTCCCAAGGGTTTGCTAACTGCTTTAGCACTCTGCATATTGAACCTCTCTAGAACACGTTCAATATACTCAGTCTGACTCAACCGCAAAGTTTCCTGAGCCTTATCCCTGCTGATTCTCATCCTAAGTATGTGCTTTGCTGCACCTAAATCTTTCATAGAAAACTCCTTTGCCGAATGTTGTTTCAACCAGTTGATCTCCCTAACACAGGAGCCTGCTATAAGCATATCATCTACATAGAATAATAAAATAATGTAGCTAGACTCAAACCTCTTGAAGTAACAATAGTGATCTGCGTTGCATCTTGTGTAGCCACTGTGTTGCGTGAAACTATCAAACTTTCTATTCCACTGTCTGGGAGCCTATTTCAAACTATACAAACTTTTCTTAAGTCTGCATATCATCTCTTCTTTGCCTTTCACATTGAAGCCAACAGTCTACTTCATGTAATTTTTTTCATTCAAGTCCCCATGAAAAAAATCATTCTTGACATTTAGCTACTTAAGGTGGAGATTTTTAGCAATAACCATACTCAACACCACTCGAATAGTGGCATTCTTCACAACCGGCAAAAATATCTCTGTATAATTAATCTCCTCCTTCTGGCGGAAGCCTTTACAATCTATCTTGCCATTACTTTTTTGTTTGAGTCAATAGACCCATTTGTTGTGCAAAGCTTTCTTTCCTGCGGAGAGCCAAGCTAACTACCAAGTACTGTTGGAATAAAGAGAATTTATCTCTTCCTACATCGATCCTTCTACTTAGTTGACTTGGGGATTATAAGGACCCAAAAAAATTTTCGTTTAATTTATGTGATCCAAAGGTCGTTACTCGATTCGTATTGAAATGTATAACATAAATTGAGTGATTAAACATGTTTGAGGTGAAGTGAAAGGTGGAGGAAGGGTGTAGAACAATTGGGTCAGGTTTTTAGACCATCGGGTCAGGTTTAGGACCATCAGGTAAGATCCCAGAACCATCCAATCAAATTTTAAAAATATTGGTTTTTGGCCAGATCTGACCTGTCAGGTTTGGGACCATCCGGTCAGATCTGAAAATTTGGCCTAAAGTTTTGAAATTTTTAAGGTAGTAAGGAAATCTGACCGGTCAGATTCTGGACCATTCGGCCAGATCTGGACGCGCGTTTTAAAAGGGGGAAAATTAGAATTTAAAAGGGGGATCTAAATTTTTTTCAAAGGGGGTTCTCTCTCTCTCTCTCTCTCTCTCTCTCTCTCTCTCTCTCTTTAGGAGTCATCTTCTCCACCAAACTCTTACTCCATACCCTTGATTACTCTTAATATTATTCAAATTCTTTCAAGATCCACCACTAATATTTCTAAATTAGTAGATATTTTGAACTTGGAAGCATCATTTTCGCTTGAGGCAAGATATTGGAAGCTCTTCACCATTATTGTTGCTCAAACTTTGGAAGCTTTAACCTTTGAACCAAATCTTGAGGTAGGGATGTTTTCTCTTTGATCGATTGGTATTCTACATGTATTGACCCATATTTCTTTGTTTTAATCATAGATAGGGTTTCGGTTAACATTAATCTATGTTAGCTTTCCTTTGGATTTGTGGTTTCAATGTTAGATTTTGGTACTTAACCACCGTCTTTCCGTCTTTGGTTGGATTATCCTTTTCCTTAGATTGGGTTTACCTATGTGTTTGGTTGAACCATATTTTATATATGATATCAGTGAGTTGGTTATGGCTTTGAGTACGATGTGTGAAGTTTTGTCTTGGATAGATATGAATTTCATAAATGGCGGGTATTTGTTAGAAAGACATGAGGTTATCAGTTGTGAAATGTCTATATTATAAACTTGTGATTTTTGTGCAATTGACACAAGGCGTATTGGCCTAGCCTCTGTGAGGAGATGTGCTAGGGCTCATAACATATTGGCCTAGCATCTGATAGGAGTGGTGCTAGTGAAATATTAAACGATGCTAGCCTCCTTATCGGAGTAGTGCTAGTTATGAAATTTGGCTAGCTTCTCGAAGGAATCGTGCTAGTAAGATGCTTTATCATGTTGTGCCACCTACGGTTGAGGTGCCATCATTGACCATTGAATTTGAATAGAACTTATCAAAAATGAAATATTTAAAAAAAGTGACATAACGAAATCTTGACTTGTAAGATGAATATGGAAGCATTTGTATCACTTACCATTGGTTTAGTGTTATATCTTGTTTAAAATCATTTGTATCTTATATAATGTCATTTTATATCCGTGTGATGTTGGCATAGACATTCCAACTGGCATCGTAAGCTCGCCCTATTTTTTCAGGTATAGTTCCAGATACTTAGCATGTGATGCGTGACGTGCATATGGTGCTGCATGATTTTTGAAGACTTCGATTAGAGTTATCTAAAATCTTTATATTAAATTTTTGAAAGATGTATTGTAACTCCTTTTCAACTTTTTTCTCTATTTTCACAAGGGAATGTAATACAGTTAACTCCAGCATTATTTTGGAAATTCCTTTTTGACTGGAAGTACTTTTGATGTAATATCTTTAGAATCAACTTTTGTTGCCTCAGTGAATGAGATGGTTTGGGATTATGGGTGTACCTTTGAGTATTGCGAGGTCCTATTTACAAAATATTGTAATAATAATATGTTGAAAATCGAGGGCTTGACAGGGATCTGCAAAGTCTCATCATAGTACTCTGATTCTCCTTCATCTGTCAAAAATAATTATTCAAGCAAAGAAATATAGTTCGGATTTAGCTTGGGTACTCTGGTTGACCTCCTCGACTATTTGACCGCTAAACTAGATTTTGTCTATGGAGTTGCCTCATCTGAAACTGTCTCTCCGAAAACTCTCTCCTTTGTCTGACTAGAACTCTGCTCAACCCCACTGTCAAGTGGAAGATCCTCCAACCCAGATTACTCGAACGTGTCTTCATTCGGAGTGGTGCTCCTGCTACTCACTTTGTTGTCCCTATCTTTGTACATCACTTTTTCATTAAATACAACATCTTTGCTTCGAATTATCTTCATGTTCTTGTCATCCCAAAAATGATAACTAAACTCATCTCCGCCATATCCAATAAAAGTACACTTTTGTGACTTAACCTCAAGTTTATCCCCGCCATGATCACTAATATGCACATAGAAAACACAACCAAAAGTACGTAAATGCGACAAATTTACCTCTTTATCACTCTAAACCTCCTCTGGTATGCCAAAGTTCAACAGAACTGATGGCCCAAGATTGATCAAGTATGTTGTTATGCTGACTGCTTCTGCCCAAAACTGTTTAGGCAACCTTACGGGTAACCGCATACTCCTAGCACGCTTTGTCAAAATCTGGTTCATCCTTCCTACGATTCCATTGAGCTGTGGAGTCCCTAGTAGTGTGTTCTCAAAACGAATCCCATTCAGAGTGTTGGCATTTTTGAACTCGCCCAACTCATACTATCCGCCATTGTCGGATCTTATACTTCTGACCTTCAGATTTGTTTCATTCTCTACCATGGCCTTCCCCCTCTTAAAGACTTCAAACATCTTTGACTTATGCTTCATGAGTATAACCATACATTCGTCGAGTGATCGTCAACAAAGGTAACATAGTAATAAGAACCGCCATGAGAAGGCACTATAGGTGGAACTCAAACATCTGCATGCACAAGCTCTACCTTTTAAGCCCTAAGAGGCCTGCTACCTTTTTGGAAACTAACCCGTTTCTATTTGCCGAAGATGCAATCCTCACAGATGTCAATATCCATTAACTCTAAACCTGGTAGCTTCCCTTTTGACTGCAAAACTTTCATTCCTTTCTCGCTCATATGCCCCAGTCTGTTGTGCCATAGATCTAAATTCTTCTCGCCATCTGTAACTGCGAGTGTGTTACTACCATGTGAGGTCAAGTAAAGTGTACCAGCTTTCTTGCCTTTAGCTACCACCATGGTACCGTTGGAGACTTTCCACATGTCCCCTATGAATGTAGAAGTATAACCTCTGCTACAAACTATCCAACCGAAACAAGATTCCTCTTCAAATTCGTAACGTGCCTGACATCTTTTAGACGCCATCTGGCCCTCGCGTTGCAATCTGAACATCAACCTTTTTCACAATACTACATGGCTCGTCGTCGCCCAAGTATACTTTCCCAAGTCCCTTGCTACATAATTATGAAGAATCTCCCTGTTACCCAGTGGCGTGGAATGAGGCTCCCGAATCAATCACCCATGACTCGACGCCACTATACATAGCAAGAATAAGTGCACCGTGCAAAACGTGACCCTCTTGCCCACCCTTATCCTTCTTCGGTCCTTTGCAAGCTTGTGACATGTGACCTATTTGGCCACAATTCGAACATTCACCTTTAATGGGTCGAACCTGAGATTTATCCCAAATTTTCTTGCCCTTCAATTTTGACCTATTTCTATTGTAATTTTGACCCCTTTTATTCTGATTTTTGCCCCTCTATTGCTCAAAACTTAGGATTCACCCATTGTGTCTGAACCTGAACTGGAACTTTTGATTAAATGCTTTCTGACCTCCTTAGTCAAAATCAAACTCACAACCACACCCAGTTTTAACTTTTCTTTCTCAATTGAATTACTAACTACAGTAACCGTACCCTGTCAACTCTCTAGCAACTGAGATAGAATCAACAAAACTTGAACCTCATCATCAAACATGATATCAATGGAGTTAAGTTGATCAACAATCGTATTGAACTCACTAAGATGTGACATAAAAGAAATTCCTTCTGCCATAGTCAGGTTGGAAATCTTTTTCATAAGATGTACCTTAGTCCCAGCAGACAGTTGCTCATACATCTTCTTTAATGTTTCCATTAGATCCTCTGTCGTTTTCTCCTTCAATATGTTATAGATGAATAACCCCTAACGCCTTTCTATCTAAAACATCCCAATCTTCATCAAACTCTTCTGTCTTCTTCTTCCCTTTTTCTTTACCCAACAACGGTCGATAAAGATCCTTTTGATACAGATAGTCCTCTATTTGTGTCTTCCAATATGCAAAGTCTGACCAGTCAAACCTTTTGATCCTCTATTTACCTTCTTTAGAACCCATAACTCCCACTAAAGCCTTAGATTGCGAAATAAGATTAAATCTTAATCTGTTGAACAAAATCTACCGCAACCGTGGCTCTGATACCATTTGTTAGGAAATTGAACGAACAACGTTCAATCCCACAACGCCCTTAGGGATCTTGAGAACAACGAATCACCAAACAAAAAATATACGTAGAAAACCTCAACGCGAGAAAAAACCACGGGAGCCACATGAGTCCATTATGAATCAAATCAATGAGTACAAGTCTTTTCACAATCTCACAGAGATCTGTTTTTCTCTTGCCTGTCTCTCTCTCTCTCTCTCTCTCTCTCTCTCTCTCTCTCTCTCTCTCTCTCTCTCTCTCTCTCTCTCTCTCAGAAAGCTTATTGATCTCTTAATAAATCTCTTAATCTCTTAGGAAGCCTCTCAAAAGATAGATAGATAGATAAATAGACAGACAGACAAACAGATATATATATATATATATATGTATATGTATGTGTGTGTGTGTGTGTGTGTGTATATATATATATATAAAATCCCTAAACAATAGGAAAAGATATCATCCTAATTACATTAGAAAAACAAATCCCTAAATAATAGGAAAAGATAACATCCTAATTAGATTAGAAAAATAAATCTTGCAAATCTTGTAAAAGGATTCTAGCGCATCCCCTTATTATCGGTAGTACTAGCCACTACCGGTAGTTCTAGGCACTGCACAAAAAAGTCAAGAACACTTACTACCGGTAGTACTAGGCGCACCCAAAAGTCCGCTTTTGAATTTAAGGCACTAATTCAAGCCGGATGGGCATTCCAGTGGGGAGTCTTCACCTCCTAACAATTAAATGTATGCATGTTGCTTGATTTATGTTTAGCCTTTCATAATTGAAACTCCAAGTATATCAAAATCGTAATTTTGCTATAAAGATATAAAGGATGATTGATTTATGTGTAGCATTTTGGAACCTATTCCATGCGTATGGAAAACTTATTTCGGTAAAATTAATAAATTCATGTTGTTTAGAGGGTGCTTTACTTGTGTGTATCTCTTCGGAAATGAAACTCTAAGGCTGTGTATGTTTGGGTATTTTTGAATTTTTTTTAGAGTAATGTTTGTGAACTTTGTTTGGGAAACAATTTCACAAATATTATTTGATTTGTTTGTCAATCATTGACTAGTATGAAATTATTATATTTGTCAGTGATTAATGCATAAAATAGTCACATTTGATCCCCTTTTGATCTTGTCTGACATCATTTATTTGATCCTCTTTTGACGTGTTCTTAAATTTTTTTTAATTTAAAAATTCACTATTGACTTAAAAAAATATTTCGAGATTAACTACGAACTCAAAATTTTTTTTAAAAAATTATTAACAGAATATGTGCACAAAGCTCGAAAAGGGAGAGAGAAAGAGACAGCCTTAAAATGCCAAAAAATCTAACCGTGGATTTTGTTTTGAAACACTTCTACCAAACAATATTTGAGAATTTTTTTTTAAAAAATCGGTTCAGAAAAACTCAACCGAACATAGTCTAAGTATAACTAAATCGTCTTTTTCCATATAAACTATAAATGATGCTTTGTTTATGTCTAGAACTTTGGAACCCGAGTACTACTACGTATATACAAGTTTTATTTTGGTATATAGAATTGTGAGGACCGTCCAGATTTTGAATTTAAATTATTTTTCGTATGTCAAATAATTATTTAATGAATAGAATTTTTGGTTGTTTTAAGGAAACATTCAGAAGTTTGGAGTTAAAATGGAATTATCTGGGACTTGAGTGGTTATAGGGTAAATATTACTTTTGCCGCTATTTAAGTAGTCAAAACCCTAAAATTTTGCCACACTACAAAACCTAAAATCATAGACAGTCTTTTTTCTTGTTCTTGAGACATTTCGGAGTTGAGAGTGGAGCGAGCAACCGAACCTAATATTTTCGAAGAACATGAATGAGAAAGATTGATCCCAATAATGAGGGCACTGAGTTATGCCTAGGGTTGATCCATCTTGCGAGGAATCGAAGGATTAAGCAAACTAGGGTTTCGCTAGAGTCCTTGATTGAGGTAGGATTTCATGCTAATCTCAGTTTCAAGTCAGTCAGGCCTTCGTTTCAGTCGTTGTTACGTGCTTTAATGTATATATCTTGATTTGTTAATGATCATGTGTTATTTTTTTGTACGAACCGAATGTGTTTGAAGAAGAAATTAATGGTCTGGATGTGTTCTGATCGTATTCTAAAATAGAGCAGAAAGTTTATGCAGGTCGCTCGAGCGAGTTCTTTGATTTTCAAAAAAACTATTAGGTTGCTCCAGTGAGCTGAGGTACCTCTCAAAAATTTTGATGTAATTTTCGGATAGTAAGCATGTTTTGGCTGCTCGAACGAGCTCTAAACCTCTCAAGCGACTAGGCAAGAGTTGAAAAATATTTTCTTAACTTTTGGTACAGTTTTCTAATATTTTGTTTGGTCCTACATGTTGACTAGGTCTGTAACAGGTCGTGTAAGTATGCATATGATCATGTGTCAAACTTATGATTACCTTGGATTGGTCTATTTGTGATGTCATCAATGAAAGTGCATAAAATCTACTGGTCTCTGGGTGACGCCGTAGGTGAAAGTTTATAAAATATACATGTCTATACATGACATCGCTAGTGAAAATTCATAAAATATATTGGTCTCTTGGTAACGTAATCAGTGAAAATTTGTAAAATATACTGGTCTATTTGTTATGTCGGTGGTGAAAGTCTGTCAAATAAGTCGGGAACTGAATGTGGGTCCCAATGTAGATTAGATTGGTCACCGATTGTGATGGGTGTCTCATGTATTGCATATGGATGGAAATGTTTGTCTAAACCTTTACGAGCTGTATATTTTAGTACAATTGAATAATCTATATATTTTTAATGGGGAACATGCTTTCATCTTTATTATTCTGTTATTAACATGTAACTCTATATGAGCTTTGATTTGTGTTGTTGAATTAACCATTGTTTTTGGTATTGATGGTATAACGGGTTAGTGCCTTGGAAAGAGATTTTGAAGCTTGCTGTTAGGGATTTATTTATTGTTTTATTTGAGATATTGTTTTGTTGGCCCGGTTGATTGTTTAAATATTTTATTTGAAACTAATGTAATGGATACACTATTTAATTTGAGATTTAATGTAATAAATTAAGAATTCTTATGTTTTTATATTTATGGGGTTGCGTGATGGTTTATCTTATGCCCATTTCTTGCCCCTTCATGTTTGGGATGTGACAACTTGATATCAGAGCATGGTACAAATAGCTAGAGTGCATAGGGTAGGGTCCAAGGTGGCTTGCATGCTTATGTAGGAGTTGTACTCTGAGAATGTCGTGCCTTGTCTTTGAACTTCAATGTCATTACTCGTGAAATCTAGTTAGAAGAGATGCATGGTCACCTTCGAGTTGGAGGTTCAGGAAAGTTATTGGAAATCGGATTGATATTCTTGTGAGTACTTCGCGTTACATGATTATGTGCTTACGTGTTATACGTTATTTATTTACTTGTTTACTTGGCATTCATAGTTATTGACGTCCTCTTGTTTCATAGAATTATGTTGCTGCATCGGGATTGAGGTAACGACAGTGGCTGTAAGGACCCCAAATTTTAGAATTTTAATATATGCCCAATGATTTTTTATTAAACATTTAATTTCTAATTTTATTTAGTAGGGTTATAATGAGTTAAGTACATATGTATTTGTGCATATATTATTATTGTATTATTATTTTTGTATATCAATTATTAATTAATTACCATGTATTACTATTTAATATAATTATAGATAACCATTAAACCACCCACTAACCCATTCCTTATCCCCACTCTCTCCTCCACCTTTTTCTTAACTTCCTAAATTCTAATTTTCCCCATAAATTCCTCTCTCTTCTCTCTCGGCAGAACTCTCTCTCTCTCTCTCTCTCTCTCTCTCTCTCTCTCTCTCTAAGTCTCTCTCTCTCTAAGCCCCTCTCTCTTTCTCTCTAGATCTCTCGTTTTCGCTCTATTCGCACGCGATCTAACGGATTTTTGTGGGTGGAAAGACGAATCGAAGTGTTTATTCACACGCGAAAGAAAAACACAAGTAAGTACTACATTATCGTTTTTATGAAATTCATGCGTGTACGTATGTAGTGTGTTAGGTTATTAGTATAAACGGATTAATAAATCAATTTCAGACAGCCACTTCGGGCTGCAAAATGATAATTTTTCTGGATATAAATCACGTGTTTATTGATCTAGAAACATAGAAAATTGTCTAAGGTTCGTTTTGACATCTCACGGGTCTAAAACGGACATCGGAAAAGGAAAATATGACCGTTTTAGCGGTCGGCAATCTCGCAACAGATTCTGTCGGAAAATTTCAGCCACTTTGGGCTATCGTTTGGGAACCGAAACAAAAATAAATTGAGATCATTTCTTCAGGAAAGATGTAGATCTTAATCTTATGTACGTTCTGGAATTTTCCGAGGCTCAAACGGAGTCCCGGAGTGGATTTTATGGCCGTTTTCGTGACAAGGGTATAAAACTGCGTGAATTACGTTAATTTGGAATTTTGAAATAGTTACCTTGAGAACTGAATAAAGTGATAAACATGAAATAGTTAGGGTTCAGTTTTAGCTTCGCAACGGCACAAACTAGAGTATAATCGGACCATCGGGTGATTTTATATGATTTTTTTTACAAGAATGACTTTCGTAGGTATATTTTGAGATATGCAAGTGTTGAATTATTATTATTGATAGCATGTTCTTTTATGTTTTTAGTTATTAATTGCGGAGAATTTTGCATGAAAAACGTAGTCACCCCACGTATTGCATGCAACTTAGGATTAATAATAAAAATGGAAAAAATTTAATGTGTTATGTGCCATGGCTTAGTTTAGGGGACATAACCTGGCGAAAATTGGACGGTACCATCCATACGGTCTAGGCCGGCTGCCACCGCCTGATATGTACGGGATCGAGGCTGGCGGAAAGCTCTACACGCATGATCATGGTATAGCATGTACGGGATCGAAGCTGGTTAAAAGCTCGACACGCATGGGTTGGGGGGCTGAGGACGCGGATGGTGGTACCAAAGGTGGGAGGTCTATGAGACCGTTGATTGTGGATTGACTATGTGATGGATTGGAGAATTGTTACATGCTAGATCTTGAGCCGTACTAGTGTTGCGAGTCGAGTTAGATCTTGAGCCGTGCGGGTTCGCGACCCGTGTATGGGAATCTATCGCTTGGAAACACAGCGTATGAGAATCTAAGCATGGGTGTAAGGATGGAAATGGTAATTTGAACCACGCAAATAATAATATTAAAAGTTACAATTAATCTATTCATTATATACTTGCATTCATGGGGGTTTCATAAGGGGATAATTGGTATATTACTGGGTTTCAATACTCATATGGTACGTTGTACCCTGGCCCCGAGCCAGATGTAGGAGACGAGCTCGAATTTAAACCTGAACCAGAAGCAAAAGTTGTGGCTACCGAAGCGGAGGAGAAAGATCCCGAGATAGCGGCACCTTGGTTGTACCAGTAATCAGTTCGTCGGAAGTTCACTGAAGGTCCCCGTGTGTGGGGTTAATTTTAGTCGTGTTATTTAAATTGTTTCGCCACTATTACTATTTAGAAATTGAGATAATAGTTTAATTATTTTTATTATGCTTTAAATTTTAAACTTGAGAAATTTCTTTTTTAAATTAATATTAATTAAGTATTAAATTCTAATTGACTAATTATAGATCATTTTAAAAAAATTTAAGTTAAATTATAAAAAAAAAATCATTTAAATTTTCGGATCGTTACAGTTGGTATCAGAGCTTTAGGTTCATCACCTCTCGACCTTGGGTTATTGGGTAGCATCAGATTTCGTGGGCACAACTCGGTTAGATAACGTTGTAGTTACTACTATTTATTTTCTTCGTAAAAATTATTAATTTTCAATAAGTATTATGAAAATTTTATAGGACGTTATTATTAGCATTTGCTATAACTTGTATTGTCACGCGACGGGCCAATTCGAACGTCAACGAGGTACGAGGACTCCATCAGTCACTGAGAAGATTTCATTTACTACCGCTGCGCGAGGAACAAAGATTGGTGCGACGACGGTTGAAAAGCCATACTGAGAGTACAGCCGCATCTTTCAAACGAAACAGATGAATAAGCTTATATCCATTTACTGACGAGGACCATTGATAGTCCAAAATCTTAGGATGGTAGGACCCATCACATTTAGTAGCATGAGCATACATGAACATATTTGCATATGTGCCAGTGATAGTTTACGTGCTATATTAAATTAATATGTGCATTTAATAATCTAATATTATAAAAAAAAATTTGTCATTTACTTTGTCATCTAATTATAATATTTTAATTTAAGAATAATATACACACGTAACGAAGCCCACTCGTGCAAACAACCGAAGGCCAACAACAACTAACATCAAAATCCCAGTACTGGATCGGGAATTACCATCAACGGAGCAACACCATCCGCCCAGCAACCACAACTGCCACCTATGTCACCTTGTTATTACGGTCAATCCAACAGAAGTATTTTGCTAAACGAGTTCTACATGAGACAACCACTGGTCTTTGTTGAAAATACCAACCCAAGAGCTGCCGGAATTTCGTTGAAACAAACCTAGAAGTTACTATACATCATTCAAGTTCCAAACGATGGGGATCGAGGGACATTGGCTACTTATCAGCTACAAGGCGAGTTAGACTATTGGTGGAATTTAGTGAAAACCTACCACAACAACGACCAATTATACAATGCACTAAAAATCCATCAGAATAACAACCCTATGCCTCAACAGCCATACCAGCAGCAAACTAATCACTACGAAGAGCAACCGCAACAACAATAGAGGAAAGACCAGCAGTATCACTCGAGATATAAACCCAGGGCACCAATCACCTACTTCATCTACGGGAGGGACGGACACATCAGAAACATCTGTTCCCAATTAACTGGAGGATAAGAAGCAAATCAATAAGCGCTAGGCCCCCGCGAGAAAATTGAAATTTGCACGGACAACACCAGCAGACAGGAGATAGGATGCATGAGCTCCAAGAAAACGAAGAGAGAGAATAGGACCCAATAGGTCATACGAGGTACTCTGATACTTATATTTTTTTATATAAATCGTACTTTAGCATGCGTCTATAGCTTACCTTTCATTCTTCAGATTCGTATCGTACGTTAAAATAGGGCCACCTCAGACCACTACATCCCGAACAACCAGGACGATCGCCCTCGACATTTCCAAGACAAATCGACTACCCACTTGCCAAGTTATGATCGCACTACTACCGAGTAGGAGGACAACTCAATTATTGAAAGGAAGCAATTCCTTGTTAAGGGGATAGACGATACTTATCATCAGCTTGTACGACTTATATTCGCTCGACTAGTTGTCAACACTCAATTAAATCATACCTTATCATTCTTGATCACGTCACCCGTACCGCTTTGTCTTCATTGAAATCTTACGTGTATCGACCTCTTTATTCTGAATTGATCAATTGAACGATTTTGAAACATCCTTATTCACCTAACACTTACCCCTTGAAAATCACTTGAAATCTTGAATTTATCAATCTATCTTGAACTGAGCTTATTACAAATCATTTTGCATTTCGAATGCAAAATCTTTATAACACTTCCTTCATCTAGAGAATGTACTTCCGAAAAACATTTTGTTTTAAGTTCTCTCGAACAATAACTTTTCATCAGTCATTTCTATACGTGATTTCCTTCAATCTTGATAGTTAACTAGACTTAGGTACTTGATTTAAAATCCGTTTAACTAACGCAGTTTTAGGACAATTATCTAGATTAGCTTTCATCACCTATGTTTTAAGATATCTCTTTTGAAAACTCCATATAGAACATTTCTTTTATCAATCATTGAATTCCAAATCATCGCGGCCGACGTGAAGTCACTCTTCTTTTTCACTCCATTAACCTTGAGTAAATTTAACCTCATATTCTACACGACTCTTTGAATATCAAGTCAACTTTAAAAAAAAATTATCAAAAAAAAAAAAAAAACGTTAGATGCACGCATTACAGTCAACCATCCATACCTTCGATGTTAAATTTCAGAGACGCTTCAGCCTTTGTCGGTGCCCTAATGGAAGTGGAAACATGTCAATATAGATTTCGTCACTACCATATCTCGTTCCGTCAAGAAAAAAGACGCTATTTGGGTCATAGTGGATCGACTGACGAAGCGCTCACTTTTTAGCAGTGCAGACTTCAGATACGATGGAGTCGTATAGCCAACAATATGTCAATGAGATCATCCGTCTTCATGGAATGCTAGTATCTATTATTTTCGATAGGGACCTCAGTTCACCTCTCAGTTTTGGCAAAGCCTGCAGACGACTTTAGGAATCGATCTTTGTTTTATACTGCATATCACCCTCAGACTGACGAGCAAGCAGAGAGTACCTTTGGAAGATATGCTTAGGGTTTTGTGATGGATGTCTAAGAGAATTGGGAATGACACCTACCTCTTGTGGAATTTACTTACAATAACAGTTTTCAGGCCAGTATAGGTATGGCTTATATGAGGTGTATACGGGAGACCTTGCCGAGCGCCGTTATGTTGGACCGATGTGGGAGAATCTAACTTGTTGGGACCAGATTTAATAAGAAAAACTATGGAGAAGATACAACTATCAAGCAATGGCTACTTACAGCTCAAAGTCGACAAAAGAGTTATGCAGGTCGTCGAACTCGACCATTAGTTTTCAACATCGGAGACTATGTATTCTTAAAGATACAGCCGTGACAAGGAGTCATCAGATTTGGCCAGAGAGGGAAGTTAGTTCCGAGGTACATCAAACCGTTTGAGGTGCTTGAACGAATCGGGGAGGTAGCCTATAGGATCGCCTTGCCACCTCAGATAGCAAGGGTTCACAATGTATTCCATGTCTCTACGCTACGGAAATACCTGGCACGCCCCGACCATGTGCTGAACTGGAAAGAGATCACTGTCGACAAGGGAATTACCTTCGAGGAGCAAGCTGTGCGAATTGTGGATCGAATGGAGAAGACGCTCAGGAGAAAGAAGCTCGTACTGGTTAAAGTCTTACGGCGCCATCAGAATTTGGAGGAGATCACCTGGGAACGTGAAGATGCCATGCGAGAGGCTCATCTTCAACTGATTAAATAGAGTAGGTCGGGTTGAAATTTCAGGGACGAAATTTATTTAAGGGGGGTAGGATGTAAGGACCCCAAATTTTAGAATTTTAATATATGCCCAATGATTTTTTATTAAACATTTAATTTCTAATTTTATTTAGTAGGGTTATAATGAGTTAAGTACATATGTATTTGTGCATATATTATTATTGTATTATTGTATTTATATATCAATTATTAATTAATTACCATGTATTACTATTTAATATAATTATAGATAACCATTAAACCACCCACTAACCCATTCCTTATCCCCACTCTCTCCTCCACCTTTTTCTTAACTTCCTAAATTCTAATTTTTCCCATAAATTCCTCTCTCTTCTCTCTCGGCAGAACTCTCTCTCTCTCTCTCTCTCTCTCTCTCTCTCTCTCTCTCTCTCTCTAAGTCTCTCTCTCTCTCTAAGCCCCTCTCTCTTTCTCTCTAGATCTCTCGTTTTCACTCTATTCGCACGCGATCTAACGGATTTTTGTGGGAGGAAAGACGAATCGAAGTGTTTATTCACACGCGAAAGAAAAACACAAGTAAGTACTACATTATCGTTTTTATGAAATTCATGCGTGTACGTATGTAGTGTGTTAGGTTATTAGTATAAACGGATTAATAAATCAATTTCAGACAGCCACTTCGGGCTGCAAAATGATAATTTTTCTGCATATAAATCACGTGTTTATTGATCTAGAAACATAGAAAATTGTCTAAGGTTCGTTTTGACATCTCATGGGTCTAAAACGGACATCGGAAAAGGAAAATATGACCGTTTTAGCGGTCGGCAATCTCGCAACAGATTCTGTCCGAAAATTTCAGCCACTTTGGGCTATCGTTTGGGAACCGAAACAAAAATAAATTGAGATCATTTCTTCAGGAAAGATGTAGATCTTAATCTTATGTACGTTCTGGAATTTTCCGAGGCTCAAACGGAGTCCCGGAGTGGATTTTATGGCCGTTTTCGTGACAAGGGTATAAAACTGCGTGAATTACGTTAATTTGGAATTTTGAAATAGTTACCTTGAGAACTGAATAAAGTGATAAACATGAAATAGTTAGGGTTCAGTTTTAGCTTCGCAACGGCACAAACTAGAGTATAATCGGACCATCGGACGATTTTATATGATTTTTTTTACAAGAATGACTTTCGTAGGTATATTTTGAGATATGCAAGTGTTGAATTATTATTATTGATAGCATGTTCTTTTATGTTTTTAGTTATTAATTGCGGAGAATTTTGCATGAAAAACGTAGTCACCCCACGTATTGCATGCAACTTAGGATTAATAATAAAAATGGAAAAAATTTAATGTGTTATGTGCCATGGCTTAGTTTAGGGGACATAACCTGGCGAAAATTGGACGGTACCATCCATACGGTCTAGGCCGGCTGCCACCGCCTGATATGTACGGGATCGAGGCTGGCGGAAAGCTCTACACGCATGATCATGGTATAGCATGTACGGGATCGAAGCTGGTTAAAAGCTCGACACGCATGGGTTGGGGGGCTGAGGACGCGGATGGTGGTACCAAAGGTGGGAGGTCTATGAGACCGTTGATTGTGGATTGACTATGTGATGGATTGGAGAATTGTTACATGCTAGATCTTGAGCCGTGCTGGTGTTGCGAGTCGAGTTAGATCTTGAGCCGTGCGGGTTCGCGACCCGTGTATGGGAATCTATCGCTTGGAAACACAGCGTATGAGAATCTAAGCATGGGTGTAAGGATGGAAATGGTAATTTGAACCACGCAAATAATAATATTAAAAGTTACAATTAATCTATTCATTATATACTTGCATTCATGGGGGTTTCATAAGGGGATTCAATACTCATATGGTACGTTGTACCCTGGCCCCGAGCCAGATGTAGGAGACGAGCTCGAATTTAAACCTGAACCAGAAGCAAAAGTTGTGGCTACCGAAGCGGAGGAGAAAGATCCCGAGATAGCGGAACCTTGGTTGTACCAGTAATCATTTCGTCGGAAGTTCACTGAAGGTCCCCGTGTGTGGGGTTAATTTTAGTCGTGTTATTTAAATTGTTTCGCCACTATTACTATTTAGAAATTGAGATAATAGTTTAATTATTTTTATTATGCTTTAAATTTTAAACTTGAGAAATTTCTTTTTTAAATTAATATTAATTAAGTATTAAATTCTAATTGACTAATTATAGATCATTTTTAAAAAATTTAAGTTAAATTATAAAAAAAAATTATTTAAATTTTCGGTTCGTTACAGTGGTGGTGCATCTATTCAGGGTGTAGAAATTGAGTTATTAGGTTCTCCCTAGTTTATAGAGACGCTCATTGATAGTAAGGTGATACTTAGACGTGTTATTGGTTATGTAAGGTTGTGATGGGCGACCGTAGGCTATCCATTGACTTGGTGGAGCAGGATATGATGGAAATTGATGTCTTTGGTGTACATCTTGAGTAGATAAAATTTCTTAAGAGGGGAGGTTGTGAGGACTCTGCCGATTTTGGATTTAAATTATCTTTCCTAAATTGAATAATTATTGAATAAATGGGATTTATGAAAGTTTTAATGAAAAATTCAGAAGTTTGAAATTAAATTAGAATTATATGGGACTTGAGGGGTAATAGTATAAATATTATTTTGCGACTATTTAACAAATTAAAAACCTAGAATTTTGCCACACAACAAAATCCTAAAATCATAGATGGTTGTTTCTCTTGTTTTTTGAGGTATTCTGGAGTTAGAATTGGAGCGAGCAACCGAGCCTACAATTTCTGAAGAACACGAATGAGGAAGATCGATCTTGCTGACGAGGGCTCTGAGTTATGCCTAAGGTTGGTCAGTCTTTTACGAGGAATCGAAGAATTTTACAAACTAGGGTTTCGTCAGAGTCCTGAATTGAGGCAGGATTTCATGTTAATCTTAGTTTCAAGTCGATTAAATTTCGTTTCAATCGTTGTTACATGCTTTGATGTGTATTTCTTGATTTGTTAATGATCCTGTGTTGTTTTTTTGTACCAACCAAATGTATTTTTTGGAAGAAACTAATGGTCTAAATGTATTTCGTTTGTGTTCTTAAAATAGATAGCTCAAGCGAGCTATATGGTCTTGCTTGAGAGAGCTCTTTGATTTTCAAAAAAAAAAAAATTTAAGTAAGTTGAGTGACCTTTCAAAATTTCAGATGCGATTTTTCAAACAGTAGGCATGTTTTGGTCGCTTGAACAAGCTCCAAAGAGTCCAATCGGCCTAGGAGAGAATTGAAAAATATGTTCTTAACTTTCGGCAGGATTTTCCAATATTGTATTCGGTACCGCATGTTGATTGGGTCTAGAATAAGTCGTGTGAGTGTGCATATGGTTATTTGTCAGTATTGTGATTACCCTAGATTGGTCTCTTTGGGGATGTTGTTGATTCTATAAAATTTACCAGTCTTTGGGTGACACGTCATGTGAAGTTTGTAAAATATATTGGTCTCTAGGTGACTCGGTCAGTGAAAGCCCTTAAAATATATCATTCTCTTGATGACGCCATCGATGAGAGTTTGTAGAATACACTAATCTTTGTGATGTTGGCAATGGAAGTCTCTAAAATAAGCCAGGAGCAGAATGTGCGTAATACCCGTACGAATTTCATTATCTAATAACATTACTTCGAGCATGCATTTTAATAAGATATTGCATGTATAATGTGGTATTCGGATGTGTGATGTCTGGTGTTGATGTGTGCGTTGAGTGTGTTGCATAGTGTGTGAGTGTGTCTACTTGTAGAAAGTAGGGTAAGCCTATCAATAGAGCACTGCATTTGAATTAATAATCTAAAATGCTTAGGGTTGTTTAAAAATGTATTTTGATCTTGACAATATGATTAGAATGAACATGTCTTGGGTTGGATGTCTAATTGGTTTATTGCCTGCGTCAATCGTCATGCTGAAAAACTTGATTGTTTGGAAAATTGCTTAGTATGGAGAAAAAAGTAAATTTTTTAAGTTTCGATTTAAGGGATTAAAAATTTCGGTAATTGTTCCTTGAATTTTTCTCAGTATGGACGTGATGCCCCGACAATAAAGGGCTGAGTTCTTGGTACGTCGATAGGATCGACCGTCACAATAAGGGCAATGTTGAGAACTCCCTTCTCCCAAAGCCCAGAAGAAGTGGAATGAGAATCGATGTCTAAATCAACGAGTTGCTGCAAAATTCCTTTAGCATCCCCAAATCGCATGGACACAACAAAGGCAAATAAGGAGCGGGAGGCGTCAATGAATTGGTGACTACCCGTCTAGCGGTCGATGGAAGACAAGTCACATAAGACCTCTAGAGAATGCTGAAAGAAGGCGTAATGTCGTGAGACCAAATAGGTCTAGGAGAAAACTCCATCAAACACAAATGGGATATAGGACTCAAGGATGAACAAGTTGGACTATATGAACGGGTGAAAATAGGGTATAGAGAAAAATGGAGGAAAAAGTGAGAGGCTTACGAAGATGAAAAGTCAATTTTAAACAATGGCCTTGCACCAAAAACGGATGGGGAAATAGGTGACTATCACAACTGTCATATTTGGAGGGATATAGCAGCTAGGAAGAAGCCTCGTCACCACAACATTAGCGCACGAGAGGATAACTCCCAAACATGGGTGTGACTTTCGAGGACATCCCGAGGTCCCTACACGTGGACAATGCAACGATCGAACCCAAAAAATGAAAGGACGCGTAATTAATGCGAGATATGACTGCCACTTTTCGGACTTAAGAAATATTGCCTACGCCTTAACTCCCGCTTTGGCAAGGAAATTCAATCAAATAACTAGCAAGCTCACAAACCAACTAGAATTTCTCGGGTGGAGGAGTAACAGACCAACCCACCTTGCGTGCCATCAGTCGATTAGCCTCTGCTCAGACCTTTTCCAAGTAGTGCCGTGAATGTAGAGCAGGATTGGCGCTTCACGCCGGTCCTAGATTGCTCGGTCAATCCTTGAGATGGCACCCTGATTGCCCGGCATCCCATAGATGGCGCACGAGATTAGGACACAAATCTCCCTACCTTCCCTTTAGGTAATAAAATCCATCTCCGATCGTGAGTCCAGGTATGCCACCATCCTTATCCTCAATTTACATTCAATTATTCACTCTCAAGACTATTCTTGATTGGGCAATCACCTCCTGACTATTGAACTTGTATACATGAGCTAAAAATAGGAGAGCAAATTTAATTACTATTTTTCAGCATCATCGAATAGTATTAGTATCTTTATTTTTTCTAAATTTTTATCAAGTTGGAATTAGATTCTCATAATTAATTATTAATCTTGATAAAAAATTTAGAAAGTAAAAAAATATGAAAAAAATTCGCATAAAAATAAATAAATAGATATTTACTGTTTCTAATGTTTTTTGCGCTGTCTTGTTTGAAAATTTTCTAATTTCGATTCATAATTTTGTATTTTTCCGATTTCACTCCTCTAGACAAATTAAAAAATACAAAAAAGTTAATGAAAAACTATTCAAAAAATCAAAAAACTTCAAGTAATAACAAATGTCTTTTAACAAAAAAAAAAAAAAAAAACTAAAAAAGTTCAAGTCCAAACATTTGTAAGCCCAGGTACTAGAAAGGAATTACATAATTTCAGCGAACTAGTAGAGATTGATTCAAAAGTATCTTACCGCTTTCCTCTAATTTTCAGTATCCCAAGATTCTTAGTTTGATCAGTATCTTTACCACTAACAAGGCAAATCATATACCCAAAAGGCACATCGATAATTAAATAATTTTCAAAATCCTTAAATCAGGTATCCAAACATTGCTCTTAACCCGCATTCACCACTACTCTCTGGCCCAGCATATATTTAGAAAGAAATATCCCTTCCAAATCTCAGGTAGCTGCTGTTATCATTTATAATCCTCCAACCCACCACCCATAAACCAAAAATAAAAAACAACTTAAAACATTAATATTTCAACTTGAGTTGCCAATTAGGGTGGTATCAAAACCACTATAAACCATATTATCTCAGGATGAACAATTACACCCGAGCATCACATCCCTCGTGCTCAATTTTCTCAATGTCATTCCAAATTTTTTTATGACACCATGTAAAAGCTATACTAGTGTCAAATGATGCCTAAACAATACTTATCCAGAAGGACGCATGAACATGTCAATAGCAAGTCAGGATGGATTCCATGAATAATTACTGTGACATACATACAAACAAATACATCATATCATTCTTTTCTATACAATACAAGCTTGCCACTGGCCATTAAACAGAAGAAACCATGAGTTAAGAGAGTGACTAAGCCACCTTTCAGCAAACATTAAAAAAAAAAAAAAACTATTCAGTTATCATAAACTATGACAGTGTAACTAAAATCAGAAAAATCTTGGTGTAGGATTTACTATGGAGGGACTGATGGGGTCAAAAAGAGCCATGTGATCGTTCAGAGAGTGAAAGCCACACTCGATTACATGCGGTACAAAAGTCAGTTGACATGACATACAGATTCAAACCCGCCACCACATCAATCATCTGAAAGAATTAATCACTGGAGAGTGAATCTCATAGCATTCTACTTACAATACCTCCCATTCATTTGAATTACATAGGATCTCACAGCTTCCACTTATATCTACTATCTGATTTTATGTCACTTTCTCTATAGATTTACTAGAAATGCCTCTGATTGGTTGGGAGGAAGCAGTTAGAAAAATAGGGAAGGGGAAAAAAGCGGAAAAGTGTGCAACCATCAAAAGTGAGGGCAAGTTAGTAAAAGTCAGAAGTATGTACCCATACAGGTATGCCAGTAAAGAAGAGGTATAGGAATCAGGCAAGCTGAAGGGCTATCTGCTGCAGAAGTAACTTCTTCTGAGACGCATTAATAAGGCCTTTACACTCAGCATCCACCAAGACCTCAGTCATAATTGAAGCTGCATGACCTCTTGGCTCTTGAGAGCCTGATGCTCTCCTTAACATAAAAACCTGATAAGGACAAAAACAGATAACACGGATGATCACAACCATTCCCAGTCCTGTAGAGAGAGTGCAACTAGAAACATGAATCGTGACTACAGCATTTCGCCCTTTCCATCCGACAAGAGGAGGAAAAGGGGGGGAGATAAAAGAAAGGAAATACAACTCTTTGAAGTTTGATCTAATAGGCTTATGTCAGCTAAGACGTGGTATTTCAAAATCAAAAGCTACAAGTCTTTATCTGTAATGGTTCCTCGTAGTTTTCAAAAGCGGAAATATGAACATATGTATGTGTGCGTACGTGCGTGTGGATGTGTAAAGAGAGAACAAGAAGATCGATGTTTGATGACCACCATGATCTTAGATTTCAGAAACCAAATCCCATACTGATGCTTGTTAGGAACTATTTCCCAACGTAGGGTATTCCTTGACATATCATGTGCATGTAAGAAACAAAAGTGAATGAATAAAAAGGAATATTTTTAAAGAGAAACCTATGCAAGGCCTTCACTTCAGGCTATAAAAGCTTGCACTTAATAGTGGAGGCTTTGTTTGTGAAAGTAAAACATGCCTCAAAGTAGTATATAACCCTCATTTGCCAAATAGTTTTGATTGCAATGCTTTAACAGGGCTTTGGAAGGTTTCGAGCAAGAACCCCCCATTTCCTTGGTGATCCGTACCCCCTTAACTTGTGCCAAAAGTGCACCTCGCTTGACAAACAGTTGAGATCAAACTTGTGTGGTGGAAGAACAGTTGAGATCATCATGAAGTTGTAAGACCAGGATTTAAATTGGTCCGATGACAACTGGGGGTTTAAATTAGCCAAACTAAAAACTCAGGGTTTAATTTTCTTCAGGCAAAAATTTGTTGGGTCGGTAATCTTCTTCAGGCACCCATAAGACGTCGAGTTCATACTACTATCTAAGAAGTGAACCAGTCCTAACTTCTTCAGCGAGTTTGGTTAACCCTATTTTTGAAACACTTCTTACACGTATCATCCAAACACTTAAAACAAATTCTTATTACAATTTTGATTATAGTAAATCTGAGAAACTCTAGTGAGGAAAATCAATCTCGTCATTTAAGTAACTGAACAATTGAGAATGTAAAATAAAAATAATATTTGTGTGGGCACGATTTCGATATCATTCTTGTGTCTCTTTTTTATTTACATTTTTCTTTCCCTTCCTATGTGCACTGCAAGGAAAGTGATTATAATATAACTTTCTATGATTACTGAAATTGGGTAAAACCACTTTTGATGTTGTTCACAGAGAAATTTCAATATTATTAAACAAAGATAACAATTTGTCATACTTATTAAAGAAAATACCAGTTATTGTGAGTAAGACATTTTCAAAACACCCCCTTGTTTTGTTAAATAGATGTCCAAAAAAAATTTTAAAAAAAAACTTACTAAATACGAAAAATAAGCTGAAACATACACTATTTGACTTATTTTTTTGCCTTTTCTGAACTTTTTAAAAATTTTAAATATATCATATCAAATAATAAACTAATAAGCACATATACTACACTTGATTTTAGTCAAAAGGCCAAGGGTATGAATTATTTTGTCTTAGTCCATCTATTTTATAGACCATTATCTTGTATTTTCTCTCTCTTTAGCAATGTGGGATTCAAAATTGTCCCAATATCACTTCTTTGTTTTAATCCATTGGATCAAATTTCAGACTTCATCTCAACCCAGAAGATATTTGCAAAACACCCCATTTTTTTGTTATATAGATGAGCAGGATACGATTCTATTCCATCCAATTGATTAAGAATAATACAAGGCTGAAATGTTTTATATATGCTAACCCTACTTACACTAATGAGATTAAAATTACACTTATAATAAAAGAAAATAAATAATAAACAAACAATGTCACTTTCACACACCTCTCAAACTCTGGATGTGAGTGTAGAGATCATCGTAAGTTTGCCAAGTAGAAAATGAAACCGAGTAGTCGTTTGAATCTTAAGAAACAAATAAACAACTAAAGCGAGTAGGGGAACAAAAAGTAGATCAGTAGTGTCGAACTGGTGATGTTGACGAATGAAATGACAATCAAGCTCGATATGTTTTGTACGCTCATAAAAAGCTGAATTATGGACAATCTAAATAGCACTTTTGCTATCATAGTAAAGAGGTGTGGAAAACTCAAAGGAAACACTCATATCAGACAAAAGTCAACGGAGCCAAACAATTTCAACAGTTCATGAGACATAACTTGATATTCAGCTTCAGCAGTAGGCGAGCAATAATAGATTGTTTCTTCTTTTTTCAGGAGATGAGAGAATCACCAAACAAAAAAACAAAAATTCAAAGTCGATTTCGGATCAGTGATGTTACTGGCTCAATCAGCGTCAACAAATGCCCAAAGGGGAAGTAGAAAAGAGCAATAAACGATGGTAGATAGTACAACGATTAAATATACCACAAGATACATAGCAATGCAGCCCAATGGGTAAAACGAGGAGTTGGCAAAAATTGGCTACAATATAGAAGACATAGGCGAAATCAAGACGAGTCACTATAAGATATAGAAGCAATCAACCAATTCTTGATATTTAGTAGTCATTAAGGATGACACCATCCAAAACAAAGATCTTGGCGTACAATTCAATAACAGTGCTGTCAACCTTGTCATCGGTGAGATAAGCACAATAGAGAACATCAATTGTGTATTTGGTCTAGTAAAAAATATAACCCTATGGAGAGGAAGCCACCTCGATACCTAAAAAATATCGAATAGGACGTAAATCATTCATCCCAAACTCGCGAAATATATGACTTGACCTCATTAATGACTACAGAATTAGAACCCGTAATAATCATATCATCTACATATAACAGGAAAATAACTAACCTTGTAGAAGTTCGATGAATGAAAAGTGCAGAATCATGTATACTAGGTTGGAAACCAATCAGTAGAGCAACGTATTGGAACTGCTCATATCAAGCACGAGGAGACTGTTTAAGACTATAAAGAGCACGGCAAAGACGTCAAACAGACCTAGAAGTATGAGCAAGCCCCGAATGGGGGCACATATAGACTTCTTCATGCAAGTACTCATTAAGAAATGCATTCTTAACATCCAATTGAAAGAGAGACCACTAATACACAGCAACCACATATATCAAAGTGCAAACTATGGTCATCTAAGCAATAAGGGAAAAAAGTCTCCTCGTAATCAACTCCATATTCTTGAGCAATCCCCTTAGCAACTAAGCAAGCTTTATACCGCTCCAAGAACCATCAGAATGAATTTTGACTTTGTAGACCTATTTGCAACTAATGAGATTTTTACTGGCTAGCAGAGGTACCAAATCCCAAATTTGAGTTTTAGCAAGGGGAAGTAAGCTCATCATTCATAGGACGCACCCTATTAGGATCATTACAATCTTCTTTACATGACTTGGTAAGTATGGATACAATGGAGAAATGAATGGTAGGAAGAAGAGAAACAAGTATTAGAAAAGTAAAGTCTTACCGGTGAACAACAATCACGAGTAGGATAAAGGTGAACAAACAAATCAAGATCGAAAGAGCCGATTGATGGGAAGTAGAGCCAAGAGATGGAGAAGTTGCACGACGACGAAAGTAGACTGAAGAAAGGACAGAACAAAGGTAGAAGTAGAGAAAGCATAAGAGGTAGCAGGAAGATCAAATACTTCGAAAGTAGAAATGTACTCCTCAAAAGGCACATCTATAATGAATGGATCAATGAGAACTAAATCCTCCATAGCAACAGGTGCAGTTTGGGTGAAAATATAAACATGGCAAATGCTTAAGAAAGTAACATGCATAGACAAATACAGGGTCACGGAAATGATACCACTTCTGATGGTGTCGTATCCTAAGGAAACACAGAGAGCACAACAAGCACTAAGCTTACTACGATCCCTCCTAGGGAGAAGGACGAAGCAAGCAAAACCAAACACACGAAGAAGGGAATAATTAGGAATCTGACTATAGAGACGCTCGTAAGGAGAAGTACTAGAAAAAAGAAGAGTAGGCATCTGATTCAGAAGTTAGGCTACAGTGAGCACAACTTCTCACCAAAACAGAGAAGGAATAGAGAGCGAAAGAAGAAGAGATTTAGCAGGGTCCAGAAGATGACGGTGCTTTTTCTTAGCTCGACCATTTTGGACAAAGTATCAAAACAAAAGGATTGGTGAATAGTCTCATGAGCAGCTAAAAATCTATAAACTCGGAAAGAAACTATTCTCCACCCAAAACAAAACAAAGGATTTTGACCCATATAGAAAACTGAGCTTGTACCATAATGTGAAAATTGTGATAACCTTTAAAAAGTCAAATTTGTGTCATTAAATAAATTCATGTATACCGACTGTAATCATCGATAAAAGAAACATAATACATAGAACTACCATTTGTTGTAATTGGGGAAGGACCCTAAAAATTAGTGTGAGCAATATAAAGAGGAGAGGTAGAAATAATTACTTTTATTAAACAGAAAAGCAAATATTTTTAGCAAACTTACAACCAATTCTTCAGAACTGTCACTAATAGAAATTTTACCTAATAGATCAGACTTAACTAGAAATTTCAAACGCTCACTAGACAAATGTCTTAATCTAAAATGACAAAGATAAAATAAACAGGATTTTCTCATCCAAATAAAAACACAAGGGAATGAAAGTAGACTCCATAGGAATGTGCAAGCTTTCCAAAGTGTATAGGTCACCAACTCTATGGTTGGTCCCAATTTGCTTCTTGAACACTCAATCTTGTACAACACAACCATAAAAAGAGAACAAACCCTAAAAATCCAGATCAAACAATTGACTTATCGAAATAAGGCTTAAAAGACAATTGAGGCACATAGAAGACATTGGAAATGGACACTAAAGGGGATGAAGTAGGGAGAATAGAACCGACAAAGACAACATGCATAGAAGATCCATTTGTGGTAGTAATACTAATGGGAGAAGTAAGGGAAATGCAATTACTAAGACCAGACAAATCGAGGATCATATGATGGGAAGAACCAGAATCAAACATTCATGCTGAGGTAAGATACTTGTGGCATTAGGACCATGCAAACTTAGGTGAGTGGTGGTCATCCCAGAAGCTTGTTGAGGACCCCTTTCGGTGGCAACCATGAAAGCCTAAAATTCTTGATACAGCTCAAATGAGAGGGAGGATGGAACACTTCTAGAAGTAGCTACTGCAAGGGTTGTTGGAGGATGATGGAGTTCTGGTGGCCAAGAAGGTGACTGAGCAGTCAAATGAGAAGAATTTTATCCCTGAGGTTCAACAAGTTTGGGTGTCGCATTCTTCCAATTGCCCTTCGGATGGCAAAAGCTACTTCCATCCATAGCAACTCTGAATGTACGCTTTCTCAGTGATTTGAACCAGACGTGAAGTTGGAGTGGGTAGGAGGTTCCAAATAATGACTAGATGGAGCAGCCGGAGTAACAAAGACGGACTGGGTGGGAGATGCAGTATAACACACTTTGGACCTAGTTTACTTAACAATCAGTTTACAAACTGCACCATCAACTGAGGGTAAGGGATACCAATGCAAAATAGCCACACAAATGGGCTCAAACTGATTCCGAATAGCAATGAGAAACTGCACAAGACGTCATTTCTCACAATAGTGCACATAACTATCCAATAACTGCAAGTACAAGGGTTCCATTAAAAGGATTCCATAAAAGCCAACTGATACCAATAATTAGTCATCTCATTGTCAAATTCCTAAATCGATATATCATTTTGAGTGGTAATCTAGATAGACATGTCAAGATCATATTGCCAAGCAAAATTTAATTTAAGATACATACTCCACAAATAATCCCACATTTTCCTCGTATTATAGTTAGAAAAATTCATGACAATACTTGATCTACAAAGTTATGAAATCAAGCAAGAATCCATGCATTCTCCATATCCCATTTTGCAAGCTTTAGTATCAGAAAACTGCAGTACTGAACCATCCACATATCCCTACAATCCCTTGCCAACAATGAAACGTTTCATGACATTTGACCAATAAGAATAGTTGTTATCCGTCAACCTATGTTGATAGCTTGCATTTTATACTCCGACATGATGAAAACACACAAAATCATAAAAGAGCAGGGGCCGAACCAGAGGTATTGTAGATAGGGTAAAACAGAGGTCCCCGAATGCTTATAGACGTCTGATGAGGGTTGTCGGAGTACGAGAGGAGTCCGGCAAGGGTCACTGGCAATAGACGAAGGCATGAGAGGTTCAGATTGATTGGAAAACACGGGCACCAGTGATGAACCAAGGTTGACAAAGTCATGAAAAGGCTGACGAAGGTTCGGGGAGGGTCGCCAGAGTACCAGGATGTCCGGCGAGTGCTGATGATGGTCCAGTGAAGGATGACAAGACCCGGCGAAGGCTTACAAAGACTGACGAAGGTGGGAGAAGCTGGCAAAGGTTCAGATCTAAGCTGACAATGTTTCAGACCTAAGCTGACGAAGGCTGAAGAAGCTGCAGCAAAGGTCGAGGAGTACTAGGAAGTCTGGTGACTGCTGACTAGGTCCGATGAGTGCTGACTAGGTCCAGCGAGTGCCAATGAAGGCCCGGCGAAGGTCCTATGAGTGCAAATCAACAAGTTTCGATTTCAAATCGAGGGTTGTTGGTTGCTGACACAGGCTATGTAGACAAAGGAGATGATGCAGACAAAAGGTATGTAATGCGCTTGGATATTATGAGATTAGAGACTAAGAATAATATAAGGCTGAGACGATTTAAATTAGCCCTATTAACCCTAATGAGATTAAAAGTCTACACTACTTTACAATAAAAGAATACAACCAATAAATAAACGATGTTACTTTCACAGTGCGAACAAGTTTCTTCAATACTCAAATTTAGTCCACCTAAAGCATATGTGGATAGAATTATTATTTAGTCTATTCTCAAACACATAATTATACCTTTATAACAGACTAAAAACATGACATACCTGCCCATGATGAGTTATCTCCAAACAGCCAGGTTTCTGTATAAAAGGCTCCCCATCTATTTGAACTGGGAAAGCACTGGAAGAATGAATTCGAATAACCCTCCCTTGGGCTAGTCTCCTTGCTTGTGAAAGTCCAACCTAAAAAATAGATCCATTGGCCAAATTTTTATAGGTATAAAAATCCAACTGGGAAAAAAGACAGCTTTCGCATACATGAAAAACTACCCTTTTCAGGTAAAAATTGTCTAAACAGATGGAAAACGTTCACTCATTATTCTAAATGACGAGTAGGGACAAAAGAACAAGCGGGGTGACCAGTACACATTCATGTAACAAAGCATTGTTATATGCATCCGTACAATATGCTTATGCAAAACAAACACCATAACATTTGCATAGTAACTAAAGATTCAATTGTCACACCAGCCAATATTTCTCTTATTCAGAAAATATGAGACCCAATGGAAAGTTGCTCAAGGATTATTAGAAGAAAAAATAAAAACAAGGAGGCTTGGGATCACGTTACATTCCGTGTTTTTCCTTTGGGTAAAAATATTGTTGCTACTTCTATCTTCCTCACAAAGTACAAAATTAAAATAAAAACACAGTATACAGGACAAAAATGAATGAGATACCATTTGAACCCACAAAATTTTAATAATATTTTATTACAAGGTTACCAGCTAGTTCACGACAAATACTTATAACACTATTTAAGAACTTTCTCCGTAAACCTAAATCTCATAGTTGTTTTCATCAGATATGAACTTGACGATCACATATTAGATTAAACTTCCATCCTTCAAACCCCAAATGTGAATATCTCATATTGCTCTCACATCAAATCAAGTAGTAGGGCATGAAAACGATTTGTTTCATACCTTTAATATCATTTTTCCAAAATTAGATGTACTTCTTTTCACTAGTAGTACTCGGCTGCACAGATCCAAATAGAGAAAATATGTTGGAACTACAGAGCCAAGAATATTCTTGTTGCTCAGAATTACTGTTAGAAGTCTTATGTGATAAGGAACTCTAATTAGATTAGGATTCGTTTTACTTGTATAAATAGTATGCTTGATGAATAGAAATTTATTTTGGATTATTAATTTTAACACGGTATCAGAGCGGGACAGAAAATCCTAAACCGTCACCACCACCACCACCATCGCCGAAATTTACCGGCCGCCGTGATTGTATTCATTTTTTTTCTTTGTGATTGAAGCGTTGTCGCTCTACCATCCCATCACAATCCAGCCGCCCAGCCTTTGCCGAGAGCAACCGCCAGTTTCCAGAGTATTCTGGCACCCAGCTTTTTCCAGCGCAGTATTGTTCACGTGCACTGTTCACGGGGTACTGTTCATTGGAGGTACTGCTCGCGCGCGCTGTCCATGGGCTGTATTGTTGCAGTTTTCACGCTTTTCTGCCCTGTTTACTGCAATGTTTATGCTTTTTTTTAGTTGTGCGATCTACCGATTGCGATCTACTATTTTCTGGGAATTATTGTTCTTTGTATGCGTTCTCAGTTTGTTTGGTCATTTTTTTTTCAGTTTGTTGTTGGATATCCGTCTTCTGCATTGCAGTATGATTAGTACCAAACAAACCAGTGGGCCTATTGATCATGAGTCCATCCGGTGTGATTATTACCATAATACCAGTCATACCATGAATTTTTATTGGAAGTTACATGGTCGCTCCTCTCGTGGGCACGAGAGTGGAGTTGGTAGTCGTGATCATAGTTCCAGGTGTTTTGATCATGCTGGTGATTTTTCTTAGGAAGAAATACACGCTCTCCGGCGCTTTATGGCTCAGGCTGATTCTCCATCTATTATAGCTTCCGCTTCCACAACCGCCTCCACTTCATCACATTTTACTCACACAGGTATCCCAGCACGTGCATTTACTGTCTCTTCAACTGTTCCTTGGATTATAGATATCGATGCTTCCAATCATATGACAGGTTGTTCCTCTATGTTTGATTCTTACTCTACCAGTTCTGGTAAAGATAAGGTCAAAATAGCCAACGGGTCATTCTCTGCTATTTCAAGGAAATGTTCCGTTCGCTATTCTCCCTCTTTGTTTCTCTCTTCAGTTTTACATATTCTAAATTTTTTCACTAATCTTTTGTCTATTAGTAGTCTTGCTCGTTTTGCAAATTGTTCCATGACTTTTTTCCTTACTCATTCTGTTTTTCAGGAACTGGATATGGAAAAGGTAATTGGCAGTGGTAAAGCACATGGTGGCCTCTATTTCTTGGACTCGGCCCCTCGTCTATCTCATTCGCCTAAGTCATGTGATCTAGCTCTGCAAACAGATGTGAGTTTAGCTCTTTCTATGTTACATTAGTGGCACTGTAGATCGGGTCATCCCTCTTTTGGAATCTTAAAAAAAAAATTCCCTAATTTAGTTAAAAATTGTTCTTTGGGTCAACCTTTTTATCCGCCTATTAATAAAAGGAGTGATTACTCGTTTGAGATTATCCATTCTGATGTTTAGGGTTCTTCCCCTATTCTATCTCTCAAAGGTTTTCGGTAGTTTGTCACCTTTATTGACTGTTATTCTCGTGTCACTTGGGTTTATTTACTTAAGTTCAAAGGAGAAGTCTTTTCTTATTTTAAATTTTTTTATGTTATGGTACACACTCAATTTGATAAGCCGATTAAAATTCTCCGTAGTAACAATGGCACTGAGTATATAGATAGGAGTTTTCGGACCTTCTTAAATGAAAATAGTATTCTTTTTCAGACAACTTGTGTTGACACTCCATAACAAAATGGAGTTGCCGAACACAAAAATCGACATCTTGCTGAGGTCGCTCGCTCTCTTTTATTCACTATAAATGTTCCTAAATTTTTATGCGACGAAGCCATTTTAACTGTCACCTACCTTATAAACCGCTTACCATCTAGTGTTCTCCTCTTCAAAACTCCTTTAGAGTGTCTCCCTAGCAGTTTCCGTGTCACGACACTTCCTCCACAGGTTTTTAGTTTTGTGTGCTTTGTTCATGCCCATCATCTCTTTCATCTCTTCAGGGGGAGTTTAAGCAAGAAAAGATGTCTACCTAGTATAATCTCATTGAGGAGAAGCCACTGTTCTATAACCATTGTGACCATAATGAGGGGGACCTATATTTGACCATAATGAGGGGGAGCCTAAATCTGCTGAAGGGGCAAGAACACATGACATTGATGGTGATAAGGGGGAACGGATGCACATACTACTAACGGCGAACTTAAAACATACACTAGCTAAAAGAACAGAAACTCCTCATGTGTGATACCACCTTATCCATCACAACCACCTACTCCAGTTCCAGATTCCTCGACGGACCTATCTGGTAATGACTCTTCTCTCATTGAAACTTCCTTTATTAATTTCTAATAGTGATGCTGATAATCTTCCTATTGCTCTTCGGAAAGGTGCTACATCATGTACTCAACATCCCATTTTTCAGTTTATTTCTTATGATCGTGTATCTCCTTCCTATCATTCTTTTTCTTCATCTCTATCTTCTATATATAGTCCACAGAAATGGCAGGATACCGTAATGATACCTAAGTAGAAAGGAGCTATGGTGGAAGAGATGACAGCTTTGAAAAAAAAATGACACTTGGGAGCTAGTATCCCTTGCAGGGGGAAAGAAAGCGGTAGGATGCAAATGAATTTTTACTATTAAACAGAATGCTAAAGGTACAGTTGATAGATACAAAAAGCGACTTGTTGCCAAAGGTTTTACTCAAAGCTACGATATTGATTACAAGGAGACGTTTGCTCCAGTAGCAAAAATGAACTATGTGCGAGCATTGCTCTCTTGTGCAGCAAATTTGAATTGGCCTCTTCATCAGTTTGATGTGAAGAATGCATTTCTTAATGGTGAGTTAGAAGATGAGGTATATGAATATACCACCATGTTTTCCTTCATCTGAGACAGAAGGAAAAGTGTGCAGGTTAAAGAAGACCCTTTATGGGTTGAAACAGTCACCAAGATCATCGTTTGATAGATTTTCAAAGGCTATGTTGCAATTTGGATACAAACAGTCATACCGACCACACTATGTTTATCAAAGTAGGTGCTGGTAAGATCGCTATTCTTATTGTTTTTATATTGATATAATAATGACAAGCAATGATATGGATGAAATTCTTAGTCTCAAATCTAGTCTCGAGATTAAGGATTTGGGATCATTGTGGTACTTTCTGGGAATAGAAGTGGCAAGGTCTGATCGAGAAATTTTTATCTCCCAATGGAAGTACATCCTTGATCTATTAGAAGAAACAGGTATGTTGGGTTGTAGACCTGCAACTTCCCCTATTAAGGCAAATCATCAATTCAGTGGAGACTCGAGAGAACGCACTAATAAAGAGAGATATCAGCAACTAGCGAGTCGACTAATATAATTAACCCACACTCGACCAGATGTTTCTTATGCAGTGGGTATTGTTAGTCAATACATGCATAATCCTCGTGCTTCACACTTGGATGCAATCTATCGTATTTTGTGGTATCTCAAATCAACTCCAGGAAAAGAAATCTTGTTTTCTAATCATGGTCACGTACGGTTGGAGGTATTCAGTGATGCCGACTGGGTTAGTTCTGTGGATGATAGATGTTCTACTTCTGGCTACTGTACTGTCCTTGGAGAAAATTTGGTTACTTGACGGAGTAAGAAACAATCAGTGGCCGCCAGGTCTACCACAGAAGCTGAGTATAGAGCTATGGCTCATGGCGTTTATGAGCTTCTGCGGCTCCAAACCTTGTTACGTGATTTGAGAATATCTTATAATGGGCCGATGAAACTCTACTGTGACAACAAAGCTACCATCAACATTACTCATAATCCTATTCAACATGACAGAACAAAGCATATTGAGATTGACACACTTTATTAAGGAAAAGCTCAGTGATGGGTCAATATGTATGCCCTTTGTAAAATCTGAAGATCAGTTAACTGACATCTTCATGAAAGGGCTGGGCAACAAGAGTTTCTACCCCATTGTGTTCAAGCTGGACCTGATTGATATTTTCGTACCAATGGAAGTGTTAGAAGTCTTATGTGATTAGGAACTCTAATTAGATTAAGATTATGATTTGTATCCCTCAGTAAAATAGAAGTAGAATTAGTTAGAAATCTGATTAAATTAGAATTTGATTTACTTGTATAAATAGTATGCTTGATAAACAGAAATTTATTATGGATTATTAATTTTAACAATTACATAACTGAACATCTTCCTATTCTTCGAAGTTATAGGGGCGAACTAACACCTACCATTAAGAGTACGAATCGAAACATCTCAATATTATGATCTAAATTTTTTTTTTTTTAAAGTAGAGATGATATGTTGGAACTTCTTGCTTCTGAGAGGGTGGAAGTAATGGAGCTTCTTGCTTTTTGATGGAAATCTAAACCAATCACATACTATAGTTTTCATACCACATAGATAGCATAAACTAGATTTTGCGAGTTGGGTGTTGGATGGGTGATGGTGGCCAAGATCAGAGTGGCCATACAAGTCTCTATATCATTATAAGAGTACGGTTTTAGGTATACATATAAAGATAGGAATTCATATGATGCGGCTAAAGAGAGTATTAGGTGTATGTTTTTGTATAAATACCGTTAACATTGACAAACTTCAAATAATAATTAAAAAAAAAAGTTTAATGATGGAACAATTTTGGGTGCAGAGTGTTTTAAATTTTCATTTTTTTCTTACGGAACGCATAGATAAGATGGGGCTAGAGATAATTTTTTTACTTCAAATAGAATCACTCAAAATACATGTTAACTTAGAGTCGAGACAATATTCTCCTAGCCTAAAACTCGGATAAAAAATTAAGGAACTAAAGTTCTATACTACTTATGTTCCATATTGCTGGTCCATAATGGATATTCCAACTTTCTAAAGGGACATGCAATTAATGCATCTCTCATTTATGAGGGATAGTTTGTGGAAATATGAACTTCTTTTGTATGAGTTTTCATAAAGAAATAATTTTGGCACATCCAAAAATAGAATAGTGGACCAACAATACGGTACGAAGGGATTACAATTTTCATCTGGTCACGTTTTGCAAGTATTTTTTCGAAAAATATTTAAATGAGCTCAATTGGAAGAAAAAATGAACAATTCAAAAATTACTTTTACACGTACAAAACAAATCAAAACGGTCATTTGAAAGGGGAAAAAAGTAGGATGCAAAACACAAGTTACGATTGACAACACTAATTTACAGTAAGACAGTGATCGGAAGGATCTTAGCAGAAAGCAAGCAAGACAAAGCCAAAAACTTTTTAAGTCAATATCAGAAAAAACATCTCTATCAAACATAGAAGAAGATACCTGCAGTTTGCCAAGGTGCCATGCTCCAGAAACGCATACCACCTCAAGCAGTTTGTCATGCATTGACAGAAGGTTGAAATCATCGTCATGCTCGTAATCATTTTGCCAAAGATCAACTCCGCCCATATAGCTGCCTATATTGAGCACAATCAAACCCTCGGCATCCTGGAGAAAAAGAGCAAGCAAAAGAACATCACAAATGCAGAATAACTATAATAGTAATTATTAGCTCATCAACATTAACTACTAAAAGCAACCACTTCAAGAACTTAATTTATTTGAGTTACAATACCTTTGGGATCAGGACGTCTTTCCCATCAACTTCAAGCCAAACATGCCATGGTAAGTCAGCACAAGTTCTGTCCATTATGTCCCTAGCACCTTCTTTTGCATATCGCAATTTGTTTACAAACTGTTTTAGAAGTCAGCAAAATATACTAAGTTGTAAACACAAATTGAGGGAGCAAGCAACCCAAAAAATTATAAATGTAAGTGCTATCGAATAAGTTCAAATATTTCCAGGCCAGTAAATGATTAGGCACCAAAGAGCCAGCGATATTCAAGTTAAAAGATATCCATTCATAACAAGTGATAGCCCATGTAAAAGATTTAACATGTGTGCATTCCAACCCATGAACCACAAATGTTTAATAGGCAACTATTACCCTCACAAAATGCTTGTCGATTCTTATCCTCAGTTTTCAAACTCAAAAGTCTAGTAGCAAGTTACAAAATTACTATCAAGAGAGAAGCATGATATCAACTGTACTAACAAAAGTAAAAACTAGGATGGCAAAAGATCATATGTACCTGACTGTAGAACTTGTCAGGGTTTTCTTCCCGAGTCACATGGAATTCATATGCAACTTTTGCATCACATCCAATCCCTGTCAAAGACAACCTTGCCATGGTTAAAGAGATCAAGAGACACACTTTCTAATAAGGATTTTCGCTAGAGACCTAGAAAGATTTCATTTTCCTCTGGCCAAAAAGAAGATATAAACATACCTAGATAGTTCATCATGAACTTGGATTGGCCTTTACTTGGATCAATCTCTAAATTTTCTTCCAGAATATCAACTTTCCAGAGATCAAGCATTGTTACTGCTGCATGATTGATATCATGTAAGAAAGTGCTCAAGCCACCTTGTCCTTCAACTGTTGAGAAACCTCCTCCCCATCGCAAAACCCTTGACAAATCATTTCCTGTGCCTAGAGGAAGTACGGCAACAGGTGGTGGCGACTCGAAATTGTGCCTCTGAATAGCATCAAGCACCCATGCAACAGTACCATCTCCACCACAAACCAAAACTCGAAAATACTGAACGTTACTAAACATCTCTAAACCATCCTCAGGTCCCTGGGAGGAACTGAGTTCAAAAACCTACGGTCAGAAATAGCAGAACTTAGCTATAGCACGCAGGAAATAATATAAAACTTTGCACATACTAAAGATCTACATACAATTTTATGCGAAGACTAATAAAAAAGCAAACAAATATTGTCGCTTCGAGAAAAAACAAAAGAAACTAAATAAAGGACAAAATAACAAAAATCATATGCGAGTTATGTCATGTGGTTCATTGCAATCACAGATCAGATTAAAAAAGCTGAATAAGATCGTTTTTTGTTCACTGAGATTCATAATTCCACATCAGCAATGAAAATAGAAAATAGAATGAAAACGTAGTTATTGTAATGTGTGTTTAGTAGTATTAAGGTATTTGCATCATTTACCTGGTACTCCTATATATAATGTGTTAGGGTAAAAAGCGAACAAACACTCAACACTTTGATTAATCTCTAATAACATGGTATCAAAGCGAGACCCTAAACCTACCCAGTAGTTACCACCACCCATCCGCAGTTGCCGTCGAAAGGGAGAGTCATCATTGTTGATGTTGCCGTCGAACCAGATTGTGAAACCCTCAACCCTAATCCCGAAACCTCAAACCCATACCGCAAAATTCTATCTCGTGAAACCCTAAACCTAGATCGCAAATCAGATCATGAAACCCTAAACCTAGATCGTGAGACCCTCAAACCCTACCTCATGAAACCCTAAATTTTAAAATCAAATCGTCACCCTCAAACCCTTACTCGATTCTAAATTCTAAAACCCTAAAATACAATCTGGTTCTGTACGCCCTTTGGATCCACTTTCTGGGTCTTAACCCGATCTAGTTCTGCAACATAATCAATGTTTGGTTCTCGTTTCTTTGTTAGAGGTTGTACTGCAACTGTACTGTTCGAATCAATTTTTTCCTCATACTTGCTCTTGGTTGCTGGTAATGATTCTTCTTGTTTGATGTTCGTATTGTCCTCTACTCAGTTGGTTGAATGTTTATTAGTAGGTTGTTGTTGATCTCTTGTTAGTTGTGTTGACTCCGTTGTCGTGTCTTATTCACAATGGCCTCTTGTTCCACCATTCCTATCAGTTTACCTTATTCACAATGGCCAAACTTGTATGGCGTCAGGCTCAGGATATGTAGACATGTATTTCAGGCTCCCTGCCTTTCATCCACAATCCATTAATTCCAAGTATAATCCTAAACAATAAAGCATCATCTTGTATCAGGACTTTGGAAATTATACAACATTGAATTCTATAAAAAATGATACATGTCTACATATCCATAAACAACTTTTGGATACATATTTGCTTAGACACAACACTGCACTCGGTACCAATTCCCAAGTCCATGTGGCACAATTGGAACAATTAGGTCCTCAGTGTGCAGCAACAAGTTGAGGAGGGACAAAGTAAGCATATAACCAGCCAAACTTCAGTTTCATGAAAAGAAATGGATATGGATTATAAAAAGATACCAAATTCAATGGAGAAAAATTAAAATTTTGTCCATCCTTCAGAACGAGAAGAGAATAAGACAGAAAAATATGAAAAGAGAAGGAGAAATAAGGAAAGATTCCTAGAAGGATGAAATGCATCTTGAAGTTGCTTCAAGACATGAACTAAAAAGACTCAACCGAGGGGTATTCCGAACGGGATAAAGTTGAAGTACCATGCTGCATCATAATTAAATTAAGAACACATAGATGACTCCTTGGTCAATATAACCACAAATGTGACTAACACTTGAACAAAAAACATGACAAACGTACAGCCAGGGGCAAGCTTTTGAACAGGTTTGAACCTATTTGTTTACCTAATTCAATTTGGTATCAGTGTGAAATATGTCACTGTACGTGAGTAAACCGAGAGCAAACTAGAAAATGTGTCACAGAAAATGTGTGGTCCACTGAGGGTGTGTAGCACTATGCTACCCTGTAGACAATGCTGTTATCTCTGCTCAGTTTATAACATCTTGAAATAAAGATAAATAAGCCACCATACACCAAAGTCAAATTTTGGCTTTTCTTTATCTTTCTCGTAAATGTTAGGAGGGTAATCATGGGCTTTCTTTAGGCAATGGTTAAATATATCAAATACGACTAATATCTGTGACCAAGGTAATTGAAAGCTACCTGCACAGGATTCAATAGCATGTTCAATCTCCTCCGGAGGGAAGACCCATTTTGAGCTCCACTCTTGGTATTAATGAAGACAAGAAGAGGTCTAGCGTCATGTGGCAAATCCATAACTGTATATCTTTTAGCTTGACCACAGGCAGCAATTTCACTCTTTTTATACATTAGCCCATTCAGATTGCCTTTCTTACTAACTAATCCACCATCCTTCAAAAACCGGTCACTGTCCTTCTCATTGCCTAGCATCTTTAAGCGGACAAGCCCGCTGAACACATATCGCAGTGCTGTCCTGGCAGCTGAAGAATACTGCAATTTTCCATTAACAGAAGGACCGTTTCCATGCTTGTTTCTATGGCGCCTTCTTCGAATTTGCCCACGAACAATAATTTCTTCTGTTATAGAGCTCAGGATCCCACCCCCAGCTAATTCACCTTCAATTTCTTTGACACAGATGGGGGAAAGGATGACTCTTCTAAGCACACCCAAATCACAAACATCACCAGATTCTTCACACATTTTTGCATGACATCTGACGTGTATAAGACGCTGACACCATAAGCAATGCCACGCTGGAGAACCATCGAGGAAAGGAATTCCACAAGGTTCATCACAGTAGAAACAGAAAGCAGACATCTCAGGATTCTCATCCATGTTAATCCATCTTTCAGACCAGTGGTGTTGGACATGGCTAAAACTCATTTGTGCTACACACTTGCAATCCTTTGCTGCAAACTGGAAACAGCGAAAATGAGCTGCTACACCACAAACAGAGCAACGGTGGACAGGGCAATGTGATGCTACTTTTGAACCTATAGTTTGTTGAGACACCAGAGATGTAAGGCAAACACAGCAAGTAGATGGCTGCCCACCAAAAGATGAATCTTCCATCCACGTATGATGCGATAAAGGAACTTTTAGCTTCTTCCTGGCTTTCTTCTTTGCTCGTGCAGCAGCTTTAACCCAATTAAGAGACGTCTTTTTCTGCCATTTGAGGACTGCATACGTAACAGCCAGAAGTCCAAATGATCCAGTAACCAACCATCCAAAAATAGATGGACCATAAGCATCTGAGCTCGTCAGTAACCTTAAAAGTGGAACACTTAAATCAATCATTGTAAGCCAAAGTTCTTGCAATCCCGTTATTTTTACAGGCCTATAATGCTGCTGACATCCAATGAGCAAAACAGATTCTGTAAACAAAATCTGAACACCAGAAGACATCATCGTCATTCTATATAAAAATATAGAATGAACAGAATACACAGAGAATGAACAGAATACATAAAAATATATGACCTGTACAAAGAACTTGAATAAAAAGATATGAACCTTAAGAGCTGCCACAAGTAAATAATTTGTTGAAATGAAGGGAAGCTTAAAACAACAAAGACATATAAGATAAACAATCGTGATTTTAACCTAGGGGTGACGCGCCCGCGTAGTTTTCGCGACAATTACCAACAAGACTAGCATAGGTCCTTTTTTTGTAAAGAATCGTTGGGTAGCAACCATTCAATAGCTTAATATACAAAGTTGAGCCATGTTCTAACAACTTAAGCTTTGGGCCCCATTGATAACTTAACATGGTATCAATGCTCAAGTTGTGACAATTCTTGAGTTCAAGTCTCCATGTTTGCTTCTCCCCTTCATATTCTATTTTTCTCTGTGGATATTTGTATCTTCACATGAAAGGAGTTGCACGTGAAAGAGAATCTTGAATAGCTTAATACACATTTCATAACAGCTAAACCTTTTGCGACAATTCTAACTAAACAGCTGCCTTGTCCCCCCCCCCCCCCCCCCCGGGCCGACCCGCCAATCCATCTTCCAGTCATTCTTACCTCAACTTTTTCTACACTGGATTTGCATCCAAAGACTCTGAGAAACCCAGTGTGAAACCAAATTATCGAATTAAGCATCTATGATGAAAAAAAATTCAAAGAAATAAATAATTCTGATCTTTCAACTTCTGTCATTGCTGAGAAAACAAAAAATTGAGAAATTCCCAAAACAAAGTCAACAAATTGCTAAACATGAATCCTAATTGAAAACTTGGAACATATTGGACATTCTATCCTCTTTTTTCTTCTCCTTATTTCCCCTCCGGTTGATCAGAAAGCAAAGAAGAGTTCGAGAAGTTTGCAAAAACCACCGTAATTATAGGATAAAACAAAACTCGCGCAAATCCTCACAAAATCGAAAATCCCATCTGTCCAATTTAGCTATGATATCAGCAGATCTAACGCTCCAAAACTAAAAGGATCATCATCTTCGTTTCACCCAATACATTCAACTCAATAAACTTAAAAACAGACAACGTATAACAAGATGTGTTTGTGTGTGCGTGTAGAGAGAGAGGCAGATGGGGGGGTAGGCACCTTTCCTAGCGAATATGAGAAGAGAGGGAAGAAGAAAAACCCTAGAAACGAGATCTGTGTAGATATTATCAACGCAAGAGTCCGGGGCGGCAGCAAAGGGAAATCTTGCATCCCAAGTTGGGTCCGGAGATCTGAGGCGCTTTCATTTTTGTGTATAGGCTCGTATATGTATGCTGGGAAGCAGGGGCGGGGAAAAGAGAGAGAGAAGAGGCTGGCGGGATTTTCCTACGCAACAAACACGGCACGGTTTTTGGAAAGAGCAGACTAGGAGGGCTTAAATGAAAATTGCACTCGTTTTGTTGAGCAATTACGCTATAATTCCTTTTAAGGGAACTGGAAACGACTTGCTTGCGAATAATTGATGAAATGTCGTTGATTCAACGGTTACCTGTCAATTAGCGCGATCCAGTACCTCAGGGATGGCACTTTTTGCTCTGAATATATCCAGATTGTAATTTAATTTTTTTTTACATTGTAATTGGTTTCCCATAGATACAGTTATAGAGTAGTCAAATAAATATTCCTTCAGATACTATTTGAATACGGGTACACACTAAAGCTATATCCGAACTAAATATGTATACATATAGGGAATGATTACACATACCAACACTATTTAAGATTAAAAACCCCAAAGTCCTATTAAATTATCATAAATTCCCAACTTTCCCAACACTCCCCCCTCTCTCTCTTGACAAGATCCAAATAGTGCAGTAGCAGTTGCCATCACCGTCCATCCCCCCTCGCCGGCGTATCACAAATCGCCGCCCCTTGCAGCTCGTCCCCCATCGGTTCGTATCTACTCTAAACTTGTAGTATATGGCACCCACAAGAGATCTAAATATCTACATCGGTCTGCTTCCAATCCTATTTCAAAAATTGAGTTTGATATCTTGCTGTTTTCTTCCAATCATTTTTAAAAAACAGATGGTGTATATACAATCTGTGTTCACAAATTTAAGTGGTTTAAGTTTTCACCTTTTTGGGCCTCGACCTAGACCAGCTGATGCCCAACGCTTGGAGGTTACTCATTTTTATGGTGCTTTGTGTGGTACTGTATCAATGAGAGAGAGCGAAACCTGAATGTTGCTGAGTTCATATACTACAACTACCCCAAGGAGGCAAATGGGGATGTCAGCCGATAGTTTTTCAAGTCAAGGAAAGGCCAAAACCTTATCTTGAGGATGCCCTCTTTCAACAACGGTCTAAAAGAGAGACTCTTCTTTGATGGCAAGAATGATTGAGAGTTCAGCCCTCAAGAGGCCCTCCTTTCTTCACCAATTAGGGCGAATTAATTATGGGGAAACCTTGCCCAATCTGCCCAACAAATCAAAAATCGAACGTGGACCTGGAGGAAAGGGAGACAACCACTCATAGCCACCGTCGTTTGAAGAAATAGGCAATAGGGATACTGTCGACCCCTGTGGAGGGTGATGATTAGCCTTCTACCAACAACGTTCCACCTTCCGCTCAAGATATCCCTCCATTTGATCCCCTATGCCAAAATGAGACTCTCCTTTGTATGTTGCGAAGGTAACTACTTTAGAAACAAAGTCAAACAGTCAGGCAAGTGCCGAGCATATAGGGCCTAGTGATCAGGTCCTGCTTTTAGAAACATCCTCCCAACAGACCACCCCATCTATTGTTGGGGCTCAATGAATCACTGCCTAAATGACTAGGTTATCGTACCCCTTCAATTTTCCAAACCCCTTTCCCAAGGACAGTATCCTTCTCAATTTGAGGGTGGCGCATCACAAGTTATGCAATTTTAAGGGGTCGACATGCTATTGATGAGCAACATCTCTTCAATGGAATTGGATAGAAGATCGTGCTTTCATTGAGCCAATGACCCTTTGATAATCAAGTTGGATAACGGCAGAGAGAGAAAGTGTATGCAAGTATGAGAGTGCAATCTCTTGACTTGTTTCAGGAACCAACGTAAGAGCTCAAGATGGTCAAACCACTTTTCGGCACCATTAGTTAACTTCACGTTAAAGCCAAGGTCTATAATTATCATGATCTCATAAATTAAATTTCAAAAATAAATTAAATAATTAGGAGCGGTGTACCTAGATCCATGAACATGCTTGATATTGTTAGAATTTTATACTAAAAGACATGACTTTATGTAATAGATTAATATTTGTTTGAATTATTTAAACCATTATTTCTTTTATTGATGAGAATCTTTAAGTCATGACAAGATTGCATTTCATGTTGCTCAAGGAAATAAGACATATGATGATATTGTTGATCAGATATATCAATTTCAGTCAGTAAGATGGATTTCTGCTCCAGAAGTTGCATGGAGAATATATGGATTTTCGTTACATGGTATATATCCTGCAGTGATACACCTTCAAATCCATCTAGAACATCAACAATTTGTGAGTTTCAGAAAATCAGACAATCTAAATTCTTTATTAAACAATGAAGCATTGTCAAAAACAATGTTGACTGAATTCTTCTTCATGAATTCAACAAATAAGAAAGCAAAAGAAGGAAATTTCTTATACAAAGAGTTTCCCGAACATTTTGTATGGATCAAAAAGGATAGAATGTGGAAAGAAAGACAACATGAAAAAGTAATTGGTCGTGTTGTAACAGCACATCCAACTCAAGGTGAAAGATACTTTCTGCGACTGCTCTTGAATCACATCAGGTACCCAACATCATTCAGTAATTTGAAGACTGTTCATGGAAGAAAAGCACCAACATTTCGAGAGCCAGCACTCTTGCATGGTTTGCTAGAAGCAGACAGTGATTTAAAACAATGTTTAGAGGAAGCAACATCATATCAGATGCCATATGCTCTACGTCGACTATTTGCCAACATATTAGTTAATTGTGCTCCAAATAATCCTCAAGAATTGTGGCAAAAATTTGAACTTGCAATGTTTGAAGACTACACAAGAATATCTAACATCATAAGAGCAGAAATTCAAAACAAAGTTCTAAATGGCATAAATTGTATTTTGCAGTCAATGGGTAGAGACATAAAAGACTATAACCTTTGCCCAGTTGTTGCAAACCTATCAGAAGATGAAAGAAGTGCAAGAGAAATAGAGGAAGAAATGAACATTGCTCCATCTGAGATTGATTATCAATCATTTGCAATGTTAACATCTGAACAACAACTTGTATTCAATACAATCATTGATAGAGTCTTTGCTAAAAAAGAAGGTGCATTTTTCATTGATGGTCCTGGTGGCATTGGCAAAACATTCTTATATCAAGCTCTTCTAGTAGCAGTATGGTTCAGGCACTACACAGCACTTGCAACAGCATCATCAGGTATTGCAGCATCAATTTTGCTTAGAGGACGCACAGTACATTCACGGTTCAAAATCCCAATTGATGCTAATGGTATAGTTCATGCAATGTCAGTAAACAAAGTGGCCTTGCAAAGTTATTGCGTATGGCTAAATTAATCATTTGGGATGAAGCAAGCATGGCGAGGTGTCAAAACATAGAAGCACTGAATGACATGCTCAAAGCTCTCATGGATTCACAATTACTATTTGGTGGCAAAGTAGTAGTCTTTGGTGGTGACTTCAGACAGATTCCACCAGTAATTCCGAGGAGTTCCAAGGCTGACTCAATCAAAGCAAGCTTAGTAAAGTCTGAGATTTGGAATTCACTTGAGAAAATTAAGCTCACAGAAAATCTTAGAGCTAGGCTTGATCCTTCATTTCGTCAATACCTTCTTCGAATTGGAAATGGAACGGAACCAATGGATAGCAAAAATCGTGTATTGCTACCATCATTCATGATTGTTCCTCAAAATAGTGACCGACAAACCATGAATCTTTGGCCAAACTTTTAGCTTTCATCTTCCCTGATCTTGTTGCATTCTCAAATGATCCATTAGCCATGATGAACTCAGTGATACTTTCTCCAAAAAATGACTATGTGAATGAAATTAACAATCTATTGATTGAGAAATTCCCAGGAAGAATGGATAACAATACACATAGAATATACACAAGTATAGATAAGACAATCGATGAAAATGAACAACGACAATATGAAGACTACCTAAATTCTCTCTCTCTCTCTCCAAATGCGCTTCCACTGCATAAGCTAAACTTGAAGAAAAATTGTCCAGTCATACTATTGAGAAATATAGACCCATCACAAGGACAATGTAATGGTACATGACTTATTTGTCGAGATTTTCAAAACCATATGATTTGTGCAGAAATAGCCGTTGGTACCCATAAGGGAAAAATAGTCTTTTTGCATAGGATACCACTCCAACCCTCAAACAATGAGAAGTATCCAGTTCAGTTCACAAAAAGCCAATTCCCAATTAAGCTCTGTTTGCTATGACAATTAATAAATCACAAGGCCAAACACTAGACAAAGTTGACATCTATTCACGTGAGCCAATATTCTCACATGGTCAACTGTATGTTGCATTGTCACGTGCTAAAGCTGCAAATGCAATAAAAATTTTGCTTGATTACAAAAAAGAACAAAATGATCAACATATACATCGAACAAGAAATGTCGTATATCCAGAACTTTTAGCACTTGCAAATTCCTTGTGAGAAAAATTACATATAAGAGTTTTAGTAACATATATCTACAGGTTTAGGCTTTTGCTAATCTCTTATGAGAAATACATGAGTTTTGCCTTTTGCTCATCCTTGCCTTTTGTTCATCCTTGAATAAGAGTAATTTACTTAACACTCAATGTTTAACTTTTAGTGCCACTGTCAGCAAAATGTGTAACACTAGCTTCTTGATTTTTTGCACTTTTCATTTTTTCTTTCTTTTCTTTTTTTGTTTTTGCAGGATGCCTCGTAACTTAAACATCAATTAGAGAAATTACTAATGCTACGTGAAATTGGACAGCAAAAGTACATATTTTGGAAAAATGGCATCCATGAGTATCTCAAACAAGCCGTGTCAAATACCAAAGATTAGTTCTAGCTGATGCAGAGGTACATTCTTCAACCAATTAATTTTCCTTCTAATTCAATTTGTACTCACCTTATATTAGATTACATTACATACATTAATCTACTTCACAATAATATCTGCCGTTAGAATGCATTCTAAAAATAAACAAAACACATTTATAGGGCACACGAGTCCAAGCAAGTATTTTTGAATATGACATAGAAATGTTAAAAAATACCTTAGAAGTCACAAACGCATACTATATCTCAAATGCTGCTGTCAAACCAATTGCATCAAGATACCGCATCGTGGATTTTGATTGGCAATGGAATCTTAGTGCAAGCACACTTATTATCCCTATTGATGAAGATGCTCCAAGTGAAAATTTCAAAAACTATGATTTTACTGATTTTGATCAATTCCACCTTTACATGGACACACAACAACCAACTCGTGAGTGTCTTTCAAGAAAAAAAGAATACTTTGTGAATAAATCAAATCTACCTTCAACTAATAACAAAGTTATCTATCTCAAATATTTTGGCTGTTGTAGCTAATGTGCAACTCAAGAAAACTTTAAACCTAGCTTTTGAAACTATTGCACAGTTCACTGATTGTTGACCAAGAGTAAGATATATCTGTCTAAAAGTTTTATTATTTATTGCATGTAAGATTCAATTTATAACACCATAAGAATTATTATGGAACAGATTCAAGCCAACTTTGCTTACCTTATGGGGAACATTTGTTGACAATGAAGGTGAGAAATTACTTGTAGCAAACGAAAAGTTTTCCATAATAATGGCCGTTCGCGTCAAAGTTATTTCTTACAATGGTAAGACCTATTATAACTATCATGCATGTTACTCTCACTAAACCATCTTATGTCAAAACTAACAATTTGCATACACAGGTTTATCACTGGCAAGAAAAGGAAGTACCTCTATAGTAATCAATCCAACTTCTGGTGATGCTAACGCATTACGAAAATGGTAAAAAAATTCAAAAAATAAAGTAAACATGCTTAACTTTCAAATATAAGTAACACCATGTATTCATTACTTTTTTAGGTGTTTTGAAAACATCACAAGAATTGAAGAAGCATGTGTAGAAATAAAAAATCATCGTGCTCCAAGAACAATCAAACCTCCGCCATATGATGACTTTACAACAATCATAGAAGTTCCAACTGAAGTGGAAGTAGTGAGTAACTGTTTCTATACATGATTTATCATTTAACATACAAATTTATAGGATAACTACTAGATGATATCTTTCAGGTGAAGGAAAAATTTTACTGGGTGAAAGAAACCATTTCAATTGTTGAACATGAACAACCCTTTTGGTTCATGGCATGCAGCAGCTGTTACAAGCCAATAAATGCATCTCATGAAGCTATCTTTGATTGTTTCCACTGTGGGGCCAAGAAAATAAAAGCACAACCTAGGTAAAAATCCTTCTTTATGACCTCTTTATGAATATTGGACCAACACTACTACAAACAGAGGCAACGATCACGGTGAATAACTGTGATCTTAACCTTTTAATCTTGGCTTTAATTCCGTGGTGTATCTGGCCGTAATGAAAAGTCCGTTTGTTTTCATCACGCTTATAAACTGTGATCTAAAGTGGCACAAATAATCTCGGTCCAATAATAAAACCGTGATTAAAGGTCCAATAAACGTGATTAAAAAGTCTATCTACCATCTCGGTCTAATAATAAAACCATGATTAAAGGTTCTATAACCATGATTAAAAAGTCCATCTAGCATCTCGGTGTTGTATAAAACCGTGATTATTGTTGGATACTAACAATCACGGTTCCATTATTAACCGTGATTGTAAGTTATTCTCTGTAATAAAAGATCAATTTTCTTTTTTTCTGCGAACCAAATTAATAAACACTGCATATCCAATAAAATAAACCATCAAAAATTACATATAATTAACAGCATTGAAAAACATTTATGATATTAAACAAAAATCTATGACATAGTACATAGATTGCTAGAATCACAACTCTCGTTTAAAAGGAAAAAAATCACTATGAAGTACCATTTGTAATTGATGTGAAGGGCTTGTTTGCAATACGCTCAACTCCACCATGATATCTCAGCTTCTTAACACTATGGCCTTCTACAATGGATCCTAAGTCATCAACACAGATATTAAAACCCGCAGCTTATACCTGAAAGCATTACATGGAAATTACAATAAAAAAGGCAGAATTTAGCAAACTTATCGTTTTAATATATTTGAAAGAATTTTACCAGAACTGCAATTCTAAAGGGCAGCTTGTGAAACCAAAACTGCAATTCTGAACTTCTCCTATATATGACACGAATAGTAAAAGACAAATAGGAGAGCCAAAGACAACACAAATAAGTAAAGTCAAGAAGTGCTTAAACAACATGTACCAAAGTCTTGTTTACTTAAACAATTTTGGCTCCATTACAACAGGGCAAAATCAGCATAATGCAGACACAGAGAAATTAAAAAATTCGAAATTAGCATGTAGTCAGCTGCATAAAGTTACCTAAATAATCTTACAATCAGTATTTGAACAACAAAGATGAGGAAAAAATGCTCATTTTTAATCAGCTGCATAAGACAACATCATGAAGCAACTAGCAAGTGCAGTAAGTAGCTCTTAAGATGATTTGGGTGTCAAGTAGTTCGATGAACCAATATTCAATCAAAGTGATTAAACTAATTTGATGGACTCATTGAACTTGATCAATTATGTTCCTGGACAAACACATATGTTCCTGGACAAAAAGGGTCCCTCACATGATAGTTAAGAGTCAAATTAGTGGTATAAAATTTGGAGTGACAATTTAGATTGTCATATCCGGAGTTTGTTAGTGACTAAAGGCAATCTGAGCCCAAGAGGCACTATAACACCTGTTTTGTCTAAGAATCTGCACAAAAGATTAAGTCGTAGGATAGATTTAAATACATATGTGTTTGACTTTTATGGGGTTAAGTGAATTTTCCATGGCTTTAACTAGGATCCATGCTAATGGACGCCGAAATTAATCAAGTTTCGCGTAAAATAATCCGAGCACAATGAGTTATAACAAAAAACACTACTGATAACTGGTTACCTGTATTGTGCAGTATGAATAAGTTATAACTAGTTTTGTAATAGGTGTTTTCTTCTCTGCTGTGCTTGGTTTTATGGATGGCAGGGTATGCCCTGTTCCATCATTTTGGAAGAATTGGCTACAAAATGTGCCAAATAACCATATCAATGAAACTCAGAATTCCTAAATTTAATTGTGAAACAATGAAAGAAGGAATGCATAGCATGCAGCAACCATATCTAAATAACGAATTCAATATAACTGTGACCATAACTCGAAACATTAATAAGTTGAAAGAGGGCCAAAGTGCGAGACTAAAATGCCAAAATAGAATTAATAAGTTGTACCTTCATTGGGGCAAAATTACATGTAGAGACACCAGTTATAGGAGTTGAGCTTCGATTTTCAGCAGTGTAAAACGCAGGGGCACTTTCACCTGGCCTAACCCTTACCTGCAGATACAATTCCAGAACTCCTAGTTCAACTAGAAAGCATATATAGCCCTTGACTCTTGATACACCTATCTATCCGCATATAGTTGCATATGCTATGTACAAGCAGTCCTAAAATCAGTCTCTGTTGAAGATTTCCATCACTAATCAATATCATCTTTGGAAAACATTGAAGAACAATTGGAGTTAAATTAAGCACTGAGACGTATCATAAATACAAGCAGTCCTAAAATCAGTCTCTGTTGAAGATTTCCATTACTTGGTTTGGGCAATATGGTACCTTTCTTTCCAAAATTCCCCACTCTAACAATCCATATGCTTAGCCTCTCACATCAAAATTGGATCTATGTCTATAGAAAGCCTTTCACATGTGTGGATCTCGCATCGAGAAAGTGATGACAATATAGTTTAGTGGTTTACCTTTTATAAGCTTAATTGTCAGCATCAAAAACAGAAATATAGATAATAAAAACGCACAAGAATTATACTAAAATCCATTGCAATCTGTGGCAATTGGCGGCAAATAAGGCATTGAAAATTAAAAAAAACACACAAGAATTATACTAAAATCAAATCCAATAATAGAGAACAAGCTAGGAAGAAGAACGAGAGACAAATCTGTCATGAAATTTTTTGAATATCATCGCAATCTATGTAAGTTATACTACGCATTCAAAAACGGAGGGATGCCAGGGTAGTTCGCAATCCAGACCTTTCGATTCTTTGATTGAGTTCCCGGATTCTACAGTTCCAAATCTTCGCGCATGTAGTTCTTTGATTCTTCGACTCTGGCTCTTGGATTCCTCAAGTCGTGGAGGCCGGTAGTCAGTAGTCGGTCGAAGAGGGGTCGGTAGTCGGTCGAAGAGGGGTAGTCGGCAGAAGAGGGGAAGGGAAAGTAGGGTGTGAAGTTATAAAATCTGAGAAAAATTATGTTAAACTTTTTATAAAACTGAGATGGATTAAAAATAAGGGCCTTGTTTGGCTCTTAAATTTTTATAAATGAGTTTTTTATATTTTTAATCTCGCTTAAATATGAAAATCGAGATTAAAACATATTAAGTACGATTACATTTTTACCACATACCGAGATAAAATAGTACTATTATCACGATTTTTTTGAAAAGGCGTGATCAAAAAGATTTTTCAAAATAATTCGTCACGCTTTTTATAAAACTGAAATCTTTTTAATTTTTTATGCGTGATCTTTTACCGTTATTGTAGTAGTGAGTACAATCAAATATGGAAACATTCTTGATGATGACCAAACAAACAAAGAATCAATGCAAAACACTAACCTCCATGTTGTGAAGATACTTATACATCTTCATCTTTCTATTCGGCTTCGGTGGTGGCTCAAGACCCAGATGCCGGAATATTCGACTAATTCGAAAGCTCACCTAATGCCACCCGCTTCCTGGTGGCGGGCAGTGGAGGTTTCGGCGTGGACATTATTAATCCTCTTCTTCCCTAATTGCATGACCCGCACACTATTTTCATTCTCTGCCATTGATGTTCTTTCTCACTCTAATGTTAATAGGAAACTATGGCTATGATTTGGACGAATACATATAGCAGAGAAGGGGGCTTGGGGAAGGACGTGAGTGAGCTGTAAGGCGAGAGAGAGAGAGAGAGGCATCACATGCCAAGTCAAAATTTTGATGTTTGAAGCTAAAATTAGCCCTTTGCGAACTAAATTGAACTTGAATAATTATTTTTTTTTTTACCCTCCACCCAGCCCCGAATGGGGAATGGAAATCCTAAAATTGAAAAAAAAAATACTAATTTTTCCAATAACCTAAAATCCATCATCTAGCATTTTTTACAACTACAACTAAAATCCATCCAAAAGCCAGTCCAACCACAACTAAAATCCATCATCACCAGAAACTTAATTTTTTTTATACTACTTTCTCTTTTGAATCAATGGCTAAATAAGTGAACAAGAAGAAAGGAACTAGAACATAATCTCATACCAAATGCTACATTGCAAACCACCAAACCAGGAGAAGAAACGGGAAAGTTTCAAATATGATGAATCCCAAAACCAGGCTTCAGTTCTGGTCGAGAACAATGCGTTGAGGCTAAAATTAGGGAAAAATGTACCTGCAATTGTTGATCGATTCTAAACTTGTGCTCGCTGCGCAAGAGAGAAAGAACAAATCGTGCTTGTTGTGTGAGAGATATAATAGAATGAGCTGCGAGCGCGAGAGAGAAAGAGCAGACTAGAGAGGTTAAGAGCAAGAGCGAGAGAGAACAGAGTCCAGAGAAGAGAATCGGAACCCCAAACCTGGGGATGTGCCACGTTGCCGGCGACTGGTTGTTAGCAAAGAGAGAGACTCAGAGATGCCGCCAAGGACGAGGGACTGAGACTGAGTGCGCCGGGTGTCCTGACAAAGATAAACCCTAAGACTAAAAGACTTGGGAGGGGAAAATTTAGCTGTAGGGAAGGGAGGGAAATTAGGTTTTAGTTGGAGGAAATAGAACTAAATTATTGACGTGAAATTGTGTATTGTGTATTGGCGCTAAATTTTGTGTTTTGAACTTTTTTTAAATTATTTTTTATTTAATATTTTTATATTTTTGAAATTGGTCCCACTTTAATTGTTCATATTTTCATTGCAAAACGCTATTAACTAATATTATTAAAGGTCATATTTGTTGTAGTGGCTCCCGTGCGCTCAAATTTATTTGGGGCTAATTTTGGTGTATTGTTGGCAAAAAAAAAAAGGATAGATAATCCCAACTGACCTTCTAGAGTATGATTTCACTGGAGGAGACGAACAAAAATCCCTTCATCAGCCAAGAACAGCGTACCACGAACAAAAATCGATTCACAATCCCAACTGATCTGGAGTATGAACAGTATACCACGAACGAAAAACGATTGATAATCCCTTCGTTTTTGCTTGTATGATATACCTTCGAATCTTGGTTTCCCGATCCGAACACAGTTTGATACCTTCATTTCTTCTTCTGGCGGCATTTTTTTTGGGCTGTTAATTAGTTAGGGCTTCCTTTAGTTGGCGTGAGGGATAAGGAGGGAACTGAAGAAAGTAAAATAAAAAAATCAGTTATTCTAGTAGTGTTTGGAAATTTTTAGGTTAACTTTTTATCACGGTATATATTAAAACTAAGATAGATTAAAAACAAGGGCCTCGTTTGGTTCCTAAATTTTTATAAATAGATTTTTTATGTTTTTAATCTCGCATACACATAAAAACCGAGATTAAAATATATTAACTACAATCACGTTATTATCACATACCGAGATAAAATGATACTATTATCACGGTTGTTTTGGAAATGTGTGATTAAAAAGACTTTTCAAAATAATTCATTACGCTTTTTATAAAACTGAGATCTTTTTAATTTTTGGTGTGTGATCTTTTACGATTATTGTAGTAGTGCAATGTAGTCTTATTTAATTATGTCTTTTTCTTACTAAGAATGAAATGGCATAGTTTTATGCCTTAGTTGATAGACATGGCTTGAACATTTGAGACATGTTTAGATCATTCTCACAATAGTTTACAACAGTTAACAATCAAAATATTACAATTAATGATTCACCCATGTAATCATATCAATGGATCATCCTACTGAAGTGATAACATGCATTTATGTAAAAACATTATACAATTTGTATGTATAATGTGCACTATCTTTGGATCTTGACTCCCACTTATAGCTTTAACCAAAATTGAATGATGCAGGTGTTTATCTCTTGTGGATATGTTTTGTATTAATTCTTGTTTGCTTTGAAAAGATATTTGAGAAGGAAGACAATAGCAAATCATCACGTTAATTTGTGTCATAATTTTGTAGAATTAGCAAAACTGTTTACGCCTAATATGAAAATAGAATGGAACATCGGTAGGAGTCCTAAAGAAGAAAGAGGCAGAACACTCAACCCTTGACAAGTGAGTCACATTTGCATTAAGCCACATCTGATTTATGAGTTGAATCACTCCATGTTTAGTTGAATGTTTTAGAGAAATAGTTTTGAAAATCACAACTTTAGTAAAGTTTGGGTTAAAATAAAATACTTTGATGTGACACGAATACTACATGTATAGTATAAGTTATCGAAACTCTTGGGAACATATCTCCACATCCAGGATGAGTTTGTGATCATAAATCCATCTCTTGGGTATGGAGTTATGTAATCTCTTTGCATATCTCCACACGACGTGTCATTGTGGTGGTTTTGCTTTATGAATATAGAAGTAGCATTGCTGTTGAAGTAAAGAGAAGGGAAGGTTGTCAAAGATAATTGGTAGCATTTGTAAATTTTTATATATACGAGTGTGTCTTTCTTTGTTTCAATGAAACATTACAAAAGCAGCAAAAGGAATTGCCTCCCAAAGACCCTTAGAATACACCTGTACATGAGTCCATGAAACATAGCTTTTGGCCATATATCTATGCATCACATATGATGTTGTTATTTTGAAATCTGAATCTTTGTTATGTTCATGTGTGCAATGTGCACTACGTATCATTAGGTTTGTCTATATATAAATTCTGAAGCAACAGTGGAAAAGTGAGTAAATTGTTGCAAGCATTTAGAAAGGCTCAAAAGGGAATTCCACCCAAATACAAAGCCAAAACCAAAAATAAATTGTAACCACTTATATAACTTCCTAATTTTGCCAAAAGGAATCCCCAAAAACCCATATATTGCTCAATTGCAGCATTTGTACGTAAGTTTTTAGAACTATTGAGGGTTTTGCGCTACAAGCCTACAACCATAAAGATCTGTATACTATACAGCCTTTTGAAGTCTATCAAAATCTGTATTAGATGGCCCTTGTCTCAGTTGTTTTCTACCCCCAAAATCCGTTTAATTAAATCGCCCGAATTAAATATTAAAGTTATCACATTGACCTAATCCTTATGTACAAAAAAAAATTGACAAAGTAATTCACTATTAAGCACCGCTTTCACTGGGTCCCTTTCTTAGAGGAAACAGGGAGAGCAGTAGAACATTGATTTCCTTAAGGACTGGAGAGGCGAAGATGGGTTGTCATGAGGGTATTCTACCTAGAATAAAGGTTGTAAATTGGAATATTCTCTTAAAACGTCACATGAATTTTGTAGTAGTACTCTACAAAACATTATCTCCTCATATGAAATTATAAGCTAATGCCTCAAGATTCAATTGGTTCTTCACTTTTATGTTGAGATTAATAATATGTAATTTGGTTGGACAACATTATGTACAGGGCAATTAGAAATTGAACCCAAACGTGCATACTATGTAGCACAGCCACTCCTCAAAGGTTCCCGTACCCGTGTCGGATACTCCTAGGACACGAATACGCCAAGGACACGCATTTGACGTGCCCAATTAATTTAATTTATTTTCCGGAAAGGGACACACAAAGAACACATATTAGGGCACAACAAGGGTAGAATTATTATGTATATATATGTTATATGTAAAAAAAATTGCCATGTTCCCATCATGTCCATATCCCTTTTTTTTTTTTCAGAACTCCTATGTCCTATGTCCCATATCCATATCTGTATCCACATTCATGCTACATAGTTTGCATGCGCGCGCGCACACACACACACAAATATGTGGTAAAAGATACTGAAGCATTTTTTTTATTGTTGAGCTCTCAATTTTTTTTTATAATAAACACATGAATATTAGATATCATACAATCTAACTCAACCACCACCAAAATTTTCAACGGGGCAAAATTTGAAAGTCCAGTTATTAGACAATACTGGTTCAATAGTAGCTGCAATAGTTGAGGATCAAGCTGACAAATGCTTTGGTGTCAATGGTAAAACAATGATGACATATGGGATCGAGGTAATTGCTAAAGCAACATTATGTCTATTTTAGAAATTGAACTTCTAATATAGATTTTACATATATCTTTATTATTGCAACAGAATAATGGAAACATCATAGGTGCTTTCGTGAGAACTCTTGATGAAGAATATTTGATCAAGCTAAAACCACGCCAATACCAATATCGAGGCAGTCCCACAATCGGCTACAATGTCAACAGCGTCAAACTTGCTAGTTTAGAACCATCAACACATGATTCACCTTTAGCAGCATTGCCAAAGATCCTACCAAAAAATGAAAAGGCAAAAAAAAAAAAACTCTTCCCTGAAGATGAACAACCCAAGTCCTCATCTCAAATTACATTAGAATGAAGTCTTGAGTGAAAAATATAGTTTTATCATTTTGATATGTATATATAAATAACTAGAACACAAACTGTGATAATTTTTTGACAACCAAATAGGTAACCAAGATCGCTTTTGCACACCATGTATAGTTTTGAAGACTTCAAGTTACATGATAGACAATGCACCGACAACTAGTATGAAGCTATCTATTGCTTGTGATAGTTTTACTAATTATGCTCTTCCACCCCCTCCATTGCGACTTTGATTACACAATGTATCAGGCAAGCATTTGATCTGCGTTATCCATAGTTTCCTTTTTTTATTAGCTGCTGATTCTCACTTTCATGTCATCTATGTAACAATTTGTGTCACAAGTTCTCTGTAATGTTTTAATGTTGTTGTTCTAAGGTTTAGTTCTCTATAATGTTTTTACTCCCCAAGACAATGAAGAATCTAGGGACCACTTTGGTAAATCTGAACCCTGCCCAGTTAGCTGACTTCCATAAATATTATGTTTAGGTGAATCTACAAAATGATACTAACTTAAATCCCTGTTTTCTGCTGATGGTATTTGTTGGAGCATTCCTTCTGAATTTTTTAGTTCTGTAACTCCTGTTCCTATTCATCAATAGCTCCTTGTTTCTGATATTTTATTTCTGCTGAAGAGATTGATTGTTCAAGTCGTGATCAATTTTTCTATTGAAGCAAACCTCACTCTTTTGGTTTGATACCCACTGTTTCACCACTGTAATCAGAAACACTCAAGGGCTAAACAAAGCTTACAGAAAAAGAATGACAATTTTCTCTCTATACTTTTTACCTTATCTTGACTTTGAAAATTTTTTATACACTAGATAATTTTATAATGGACATCCTAATTATTATAGCTTTATCAACGCGCATCGCGCAACAACCTACCTAGTAATTTTTAACGATGCAAGGCCCATTACATCTTTTAGGCTGAATGACCCATTTCCAGCAGCATGCAGCGGCATTAATAATAATTGTATGCATTTATGTATGTATCCGTCTCTCATCCCATCCCATCCCATCCCAGAAAAAGAAAAAGAAAAAGAAGGGAAAAATGCAAAAAAGAAGGGTACATTTATTATATGGGAACCCCGCAACGGCCCCGACTCTGGCGGGAACTAAAACAAAATAAATATCATACAATCCCTTCCGTTGTAACACGCAAGCCAAATACAGTTCGTAACGGCATCCAACTACTCTTATTTCAACCGACGATCCAAACCCTAGGAAACCGACATACAAGGAGCACGCAGAGACAAACAAGGTCAGCAAGGCCCAGCGATGGCTTACAAACTTCACAGCCACGGAGAGGAAGAATTGGGGAGAGCAGCTGCGGCCGCCCACGCCCAACAGCCAAGGCGGAAGGGCATAGGGACGCGGGTGTGGCTTGTGGTGTCGGAGTCGGGTCAGTCTCACGTGGAGGAGGTCGGAAAGCACTCCATTATGCGGCGGACGGGACTTCCCGGTCGCGACCTCAGGGTCCTCGACCCGATGCTCTCATACCCCTCCACCATTCTCGGCAGAGAGAGGGCGATCGTCATCAATTTGGAACATATCAAAGCCATTGTCACCGCCACAGAGGTTTTGATGGTTAATTCGACTAATCCACTTGTGGTTCTGTTCGTTCAGGATCTTCGGGACCGTGTTTCTTTTCCCAGGGACACGCCTCATCAGGTCACGTCTCTTCAACAATATCTGTTTCATGATACAATCCATGTGTCATAAAATTTGAATCATACCAAACTAAGCCTTTTCTGTCCCCATCAATTGGAATCTTCTACACGAAATGATCTGTGAAGGGATATATAATCAAACTTAGAATTAGTAAACTCATACCCTTTTTAACAATATCATTCATGTTAATTAGGCCTTCATTTTCTTTTGCATTAACGGTCATCCTAATTGCTTTTCTTCAATGTTGCATAAACAGCCGGCCCTGAGTTTTCGGGGGCCCTAGGCGAAATCTAAAAAAGGGGCCTTTATATTTTCAAAACGTGAAAAGAAATTACAATAATTTTGAAGACAATATCACAAAAAATACTTTGCATTATAGATCACAAAAATATAAGTTCAAATATTAGATGTTCTTCAATTGAGCTTCCTATTTTCTTGTTACTAAACAAGAACTTATCAATTGTCCCTTTTGAGAATTGACTAATACTTCTATTTTTTTTATTCTTTTTTCTCTTTTCATATCTGGATGGATAACTTCTTGGAGGCATGATGCACCTAATGGAAAAAAATGACATTATAATTTTTTACAATTTATGTGTTCTTTCCAAATAAACAAGCAATAACTAATATCTTGCAAACTGGCCTACTAAAACTCATCAAAATTCTAATTCTTCGAGTATTCAAGAGACCTCTAAAGTTCTAATTTATTTAACAAATAATGAAATCCTCAAACTAGCCTACAACATAGAAGGTTAAGAAAACCTCACTTAATTAGCAATTAATTGCAATATGTATCTATATACATAATTTTTTCAACTGATTTATACACACAATGAAAAGCCCTAATTTCTTCTAATTTTTTTGCTTCTCTCGTTGAGACAAATTAATAAGGTAAAAAATACACAACCCAAAACTTGATTAAAAACATTGAAAACCCATAAAAAGATTATAAATCTAACTTTTTAAGACCTTAGACTTGCCAATGAGCTGCCAAACATAGGAATTTATTTTCTTAGAGCATGTCCAAGAGCATTAGTCATTTAGCTATTTTGGATAGCCCAACAACAAAAACAACCCGAGGCTCAATTAAGACTAGCTATAATAGTTTTGTGAATAGTACCTAGCTTAATTTTCCTAGCCACTATTTACCCATCAAAAATACTTTTATATTTTTAATCCCACCTCTCTCCCTCTCTCTCTCTAGAACAAAATAATATTTAATCTTCTTTGATTCTTGTTGGATAGCTTAATGCATTATGGGGTTGCTGCTATAGTGCTATAGGATTTCCTTAACCATTAACCCCACAATTACATAAGACAAGGAGTCGTGCACAGTGCACTATGGGATTGCTGGGAATGCAAATGGCAAACACTGACCTCCAAAATTCCAAATAGGGCCGTTTAGAGTTTCAGTCAGGGAGGGGTGCTCCTGCTCCAACAATTGAAGTATATAATGTGTATTGGGTTTGTAATTTCTGGGCCCTAAAACTAAACTTTTGGACCACCAAAGAAAGTTTTGGGCAATCTAATTGGGCCATGAACTTTAAAAAATTGAGTTTTTTAATTCCTATTCAAGGTAACACTTAATTTTTAGTAGGGGCCCTAAATTTTGGCTGATTTTTGGGGGGCCCTAGGCAATGGCCTCTTGGGCCTTGCCCAAGGGCCGGCCCTCACAGATCTCTGTTGTTCTTAGAGATGTTAATACATACCTTAGAGATGTTAGAAGCAATGTTGATTCTTTTCAAGGCCATTTAAGGACGATGGCATATTTGTATCTATTTCAAATGCTTACTACAAGACAACATTATTTTGTGAAATCTGATGTTTAACAACTAGTGATGTTGTGGACCAAGAATTGTATAATAGACTAGATAGAGTACTATTTCCAGGGTTCTGTGTGTTGACTGTTGGGAGCAATTTTTTACTCCTCTTGTGACTATTATGAAATCTTTGGTTGCACCTCTAAGGCAAAAAACCATTATAATTACATTTTTGTAAGAGCAATGCGATAGTGTTTGGTTTATCCTATTGTTGGTTGTAAAGCATATTTGTTAGTTTTCCTATGTTGTTAATTATCTATTTGTTAATAATTCAATGTTTAAAAGAAGTTGTCTAGACCATGTTTTGTTTGTGTATCCATCACCTCAGCCAAAGGATCATATATTATTTCATGGCTTTGAGTTACCGTACAATGAATATATTGTGCATTTGTTTTTTCTTTTCTTCCAAAATTTTGTTAAAAAATGATAATATTTTATAAGGAATCCATGCATGACTTCGATGTGACTTCTACTCTAACAATTTTCTAGAAATTTATTTGTTCAAGATGGTGTGCTGAGAACTGAACAGGGGTTGGTTATGGTTACTGTAATAGTCTTAAAGCTTACCTGCCTTGATTTCCCACTTAAGAGAAAATGATTAGTTTGATGAGATAAAAGATGAACTTCTCTGCCGTTTAGATTGCGTGATGTAATTCATGCTTGTCTTAATTGTGCAATAACAGTTACGATAAATATTTCATCTTGTGATCATGATTCATGAAGAAGAATACCAGATATAGATAAAATGTCAATTTATTAAGGTGTTTGAGTATCTTACCTAGAGGATCAAAGGAGAACCCTAACAAGCCTTATTATTATGATTTAGTGGTCTTGATGAACTTCTCTACTTGGTATCATGTATGGTGTTCCACCCCCAGTTGTTCACCGTGTTATAGCGGCAGATGTTGTAGGCTAGGAAGTACGGATACCGATACGGGATACGGATATGATACGATACGGATACGGCGATACGGGAAAACCTAAAAAAATAGGATACGGATACGTCGGAGATACGGCTATAAAAATTAATATTTTTTTATAATTATCTGCTATGTACTATGCATAAAAAGGAGTCAAAATAACTAGAAGAGTAGTTGAATTGCTAATAACATTATACAAATTATTTAGCACAAGTTAATTTTCTAAAGTCATTCAAAATAGAAAGAAAACGATCAAAGTCTAAACCAAAAAATAATAATTCCTATTAATTTTTACCCATATCAATTTCAACATTCAATTACATCCCCTTAGCCATCATCGGAGAATGTCATGACTTTTATATCCGGCTCATTAAGGAAAAGTCTAGCAACTTCAAGTATACTGGCACCCTCAAGCGAATCAAATGCATCTCCCGCTGTATCCTAAAGTATCCACCGAGTATCCGAAATTAAATTGATTTAATTTTAATATTGGATACTTATTTGGCGTATCCGATACGTATCGGGGTATATCGGGTGAGTATCGGTATCCGAGAAGTATCCGATACGCGTACGTGGCTAGTTTCGAAGTATCCGTGCTTCATAGGTTGTAGGAGATGTTGTGTTCTACCGTTAACCACTTAGAAAAAACTCCAGACGATTACTGTCTTTTCCCTATTTCAATCCCTTAAATTCGCGTAAGGATCAGGTGAATCATAGTCAGGTCTGGCTTTACTTCTTCTCATATATAATGGCTACTGATATAAGGTGTACATGTGCACGAATTTAGAAATTCAGGGTAAACTGCATTTTTTTGTATAGTTCCCAAGTAAATTTAATAAGCTGAAACCTCATCATGTTTTTGTTTCCTTTGTTTCCTTTTCCCTATTCCATTCATGATGGTAGATATCAAACATTTGTCAAGTTGTATTTAATATGTGCAGTCCCAGTAGTCATGATATTGACATGAAGGCCAAGTTTCTCCCCTCGTGTGTTACTAGAGTCATTGGTACTATCTTTTCACTAGCTAATAGCAGCTGGACATACATGTATTGGTTTATGAGCGTCCCACAAGTTACACCTCACTTGTAATGACATGTCATTATAACTACCATTAGATAAAGGTCTTCTACTTCCATCTATAAGTATTCACATTTTTATGTGGAAATTTTTATGAGTTATCGGAGTTGCAGAATACTGAGGACAAACCAAATAGCATGGTAGGGAGACCAGTAGCGGCTGGCCCAAAGTTGTTGCCATTTGAGTTTAGAGCACTTGAAGCTTGTCTTGAGTCTGCTTGCAGGTGTCTGGAATCTGAAGTAAGTTGCTTATTGTTTTACTGCCCTGCTTCAGTTTTTCATTTCCTTTCTCTCATTCTCCTTCTGGAGTGTTCTGATACTTAAGAAATAACACCGATTGGTCGCTAAAAATATCCTTCTCTGGATAAAAAGCAACATGATAAGCCGATTGATCAGAAACAAACAGAGAAATGGAATTGCCAAAGCATGCGATCACGAGCCTTTAATTTTGTTTTCTTGTTGTATTATTGTTGATTTTTGGATTAAGATGAAACACTTGGCATATTGTGTACATGCTTTTGAATACTAGAAGAAGTGACACAGTTTCCTTTTTCTTTAAATTTTGGGTGTTGCAGACACGTAAAATTATCTATGACTTTAAGTCAGCTAGAAGAATTAAATTTTCTCGAGTAGAGAAATGAAGAAGCAGAAATGCCTTTATAAAGCTTAGGGAAGAGGTTTAGCAATAAGGCTACTTTATTTTTCAAAGCCTAATTTCTGTATGACAGCTAACGTGGATCGAAGGAATCTTGTCGTTAGGACTTTAGGCGCTGATTGGTGCTGTAATATATTTATCTTGGTTGAGCTTTGTGGTATTTAGAGTGATTTATGGCATTCTTGGTTACATTACTATATTACTTTCAGTTTTAGAGCTTTGTCCCCAAAAGAAGTAATCTGAAAGAAAGAAGAGAAAGCTATTTCAACTTCCAGCACCATGATAGTTGTTAGAGCTTGTGTCATTGACTAATTATTACGTTCCGAGCCAGTATATGAGTCCAGACAACTTCTCCACTCATTCCCAATTGATTTTGAGTTGAATGCTTTCACGTAGTATTAAAGCTAGGCTTTTGGAGGCTTTTCGATAAGATTCTCTTTGATTGATTGCTCATTGTTTGTGCCTTAACTGCACCTTATTTTCTTGTGATTCTTATGGTATAGATCCTTCGTTTACCTCTCGGGGTCGCATCAGATGCGGGGGAATATTCAAGCTTGTCCCACATTGATTAATCCTAGGCAGCCTCTCAATTCATTGCCAATTGGTTGAGAGTTGGTCCAGTTGGATGCTTTAACAAAAGCATTGAACCATTTTATATCAGCCTCTATAAATCCCATAATAGAAGGCACTTCATTAGAAGCCGCCGCAGTCCATGTCACTTAACAAGATTGGTCTGAGTTTGGATGAGTAGCATATGGGGAAATATAGTTTCAGGGGCTGGATGAAAAGATTCTATGATATCTTTGTTAGGAAACTTCTTAGCAACACTTGCTTCCATTCTCTTAAAATTAAATTTATTTTGCTTACAAGTATCTCATTTTTGAATTTATTTTTCCACTCTCTTAAACTAAAATGTATGATCATGTCTATGTCAGACTCAAACACTAGAGCAAGAAGCTTATCCAGCATTGGATGAACTGACTTCTAAAATCAGCACACTTAACCTTGAGCGTGTCAGACAGATAAAGAGCCGTCTAGTTGCAATATCTGGTCGTGTACAAAAGGTAAATGTGAAAAGGTGTTCAATCTGACATTGAAGTCTACAATTTTGGAGTGATGATCCCTTTTGAATTATCTCTTGGTACAACTTGTTGCTATGTAAAGGATAAGTTGAAAGCTTCTTTTTTTTTTTTTTTTTATATCAATATAAACCTCTTTTTGTTACATATGGCAATATAGTCAAGTCAACTTTTCATCAATTGTCTACGTCATGTCCTTGCCTATTTCTTTTTAGAACTCCAATTGATATTGATATGAATTTTGCCTTCCACTTAGTTTTCTGTATTGGAAGTCATTCCAATTTTCAGATAAACTAATCAGGTGTATTATTTGGTTTGAGGTTGACATTTATGAGAGCTTGTTAGATGCTATATTTTTTAACTTAATATCTATCTTTCTTCAAAGCAAAAAGAATACGTAATCACAATTCACCTGAAATAATGAAGTTTTAAAGGACAATGCCTTTTCTTCTGTAGACTTAGGTCATGCTAATTCTAGGCACGGAATATTCTGAGACATACAGCATATCGTCAAGTTGTTGATGTATTGTGTCAAGCTCTTATCTATATTTTAACCACTTGGTTTCCCATGGTGAAATCACACCGCCACTTCACAAAATTTTCTCTTTCATCATTGTACTTTGTCAGGTGCGTGATGAACTTGAGCATCTGTTAGATGACGACAATGATATGGCCGAAATGTACTTGACGGGGAAGCCTGTCGGTCACTCAGTGGAACAAACACCCTTAGGAGAGGAATTAAATAACGAGGCTCTAGAGGATGACGACGAAAGGTGAGTCCTGATTCAATAAATATGTTTCTTGTAACAAGTATAAATTTCCACGGTATTGTGTGTGTGGACTTAGTACTAAAGTATGATCATTTCGAGGAAAAAAGATTGATTGTCAGTTGTCACTGATGTGAGTTTAACTATCGTTAAAGGATTTAGCATGCACAGAGGTTGGGTTTTGTTATTTATTTATGCTTTTTGGTTTTTTCTCTTTCATTTAGTTATCTAAAAGTATTTGGTGAGGGAAAAATTCCAGACTGTGGTTGGAGTTTGGCTTGACCCAGGTAACTATATTGAAAGATAATGTCGAGCATAAAGGATAGACCACCATGATTTGTTTCACCAACACTTAAAACTTTCTTGATTGGATTAGCATAGCCAGCTCCTGAAGCTGGAAATTTCTACAGATATATGAGAAATCAATAGCTGAAAGAAGAAGTCACTATGATTTTCAAATTCAAACTTTGGCGGTATGACTGGTATGGTATCTGCTTCCATAGCCCTAAAAAGATGGCCTCTATGTTCAAAATTACGACTAAAATGTAAGAAGAGATATGATAATGGTTGCAATAGTACGTCAAATGCAACTTAGGTCATGTAAAGTTAAATAGCTTGCTTGACAGTGATTAGAGGATGCATAGTTGAATAGCTTTTTCTACGTTTTTGTTGTCTATCTTAACTTATCTCAAATAGGACACTGTATTTCAGCTGGTTGGATAGTACTCTGTAGTTATGTTGTTTGCTTAATCAGTCCGCTTTCTTAAGCAATTAAGTAAGTTAGCAAGCAAACCAAATGGCCCCAAAATCCTAGTGTTTTTCTGTCAAACTTATCACAGTCAGTATTGTCTTGTTTTTTTTTTTTGATAACCGAGGTATCCGGCTGTCTTGGGGCCACGTGCGGGTAGCGTGGTTGGGTCCCCCACCTAAACTGCCGACTAGTCCTCGGGGCCCTGAAGTTAACGACCGGGCAAACCTCCAGTGGCCCCAAAGTGTAGTTGCCAAGTTTCGAACACAGCATCTGGGGTTTACAGCTTGCCAGTCCTACCGCTCGAACAACCCCTTGGGGTTTATTGTCTTGTTGTTATGCACAGAATGTTAGTTTACAACCTCTTTGCAGTGTCTATTAATTTTTTTCTGTCTTAGTAACACTATTGTTCGTTTACATTACAAAACTGGGTTCTTATGACCGAATACTGTTTTTTAAAAATACTTGACTCTGAACCCAAAGTCATAATTATTGAATGATTGATTAGTTAATTTTCTCTATTGGTATAGAAGATGCTATTCTTTCCTACATTAGTTAGGACTTCTGTTGGTCACTATTAAAACTTAAGGCAGAATTGTGAATACTTTTATCCTGAATTTTGGCATCATTGCCATGTAGAAATGATCTACATGCACATTAATCTTGGTATCAATCCACTTTTTATTATTTTTTGAGCGAAATATTGCTGACAGTTACTAGTAATTTAAACTAACAATTTTTTGATACATTCTTGACAGAACCTCGAAAATCCAAAGTAAAGTCTCAGTACATGATGTATAAAGTATTAAATTTGAATGGAATCAGGTTTGGTGTAGCAAACTAGAAAGAACCTACCGCTCCCCACCTCGCTTCGATCTAGGCCTTTCAATGGAATGGATAAAATCGAACTTCAATCCTTCCTTCTCTTTCTTTCATTAAAACACTTCCATATTTCTTTTCTTACCATGCATGCACACAATATTCTCTTTTTTTTTTTGTGGATGATGAAATATATTCTTGCATATTTAAGGAAATGACGAAAAGCAGTTAACACCAGTTTGTTCTGTCTTAGGTTAACACTCAGGTGCATTAGCACTGGCTATTGTTAAATATGAACATGTTATACAAATGACTTAAAACAGGTTATTGTGCGTACACCTAATTTGTAATTTTAACTAGTATCTCATTAACACCGAATTATCTCCATGTGGAAATTTTTAGCTAATTGATGATTGCTTAATTCTTATGATGCTCCCAATCCAGGGTTGAAGAATGCAAGTCTCGAAATAGCTCTGAGTTTTTTACGGGAACAAAACCAAATGTTGAGGAGCTGGAGATGCTTTTAGAGGCTTATTTTGCACAGATAGATGGCATCTCACAAAAACTATACAATGTATGTTCCTTATCCTTTTCTTATCTAAGAACTGAACTTTTTTCTTGGCAAAACTGCAAAGTCTATTCTTCAAACCGTTTTGACCAAGTACAGGTAAAATTCCACATAAATTCAGAAGTCTTCACATATTCCTCTTAAATATTAAAATGTCAGTTATGATGCGTTATCATGATAAGACGAGATGAGTGTCTATCTCTCTTGCTCTCATTTATTGTTCTACCTCTTATAATTTGGTTGGCCATAAAATGTGACTTGTTTTTGTGCTAAGATGAGCGAGTATGTCAACGACACGGAGGACTTTATCAACATCATGCTGGATGAAAAGCAAAACCAGCTGCTACAAATGGGAGTGATGCTCAGTACAGCAAATATGATACTGAATGCAGGTATCGTGGTTGTGGGGTTGTTTGGCATGAACATTGGTATTTCCCTCTTTGATGGTCAACCCATACAATTCTGGGAAACTGTTTGTGGCACAGTAGGTGGTTGTGTGACTTTGTATTTGATTGCTGTTGGGTGGGGTAAGAAAAAGAGCCTGCTATAGAAAAAGGCCCATTGGCCGGCCCGTGGTGTTTGAGCCATTTTAATTAGTCAGGATCTGAACTCTGTTCCTATTTTTTTTATTGTTCCTGTTTTACCCTTGTCTTGGCAATAAATCTGCTTGTGGTAGAGTAGGAGTTGGGAGTTTTTCTCACTTGAAAGGGAATTTTTCAGAAGTTAGCTTGTGGTGCTCTGCCGATTTCTAATATGCTTGGTTTTTTTTTCTCTCCTTTGTTTCACCTTTTATTTGTGCTTGTTACAGTCTCTGTTGAAGCTTGGCCAGCAATGAAATTTCCACTTACATTTATAGAAAATTAGAGAATTTCTAATGGATGTTTTTGCTATTTTTTTAGTGTTATAAAGGTAGTCAGTATATATATATATATAAAAAAAAACTGCATGCAGAAATTTATAATCTAAACAAAAAATTGCAGTTTGTAGGAGGATTATATGAACATTTCACGCTCTCTCCTCCTCTCTCTCTCTCTCTCTCTCTCTCTCTCTCTCTACGTAGAAATTTGACTTCTCAGTACTCAGCAATATTCCATACCAATGAAACTCCACATTCCGATTACAGACTCGCAAATTCTACATTGGCACGATGTCGGTCATGTTGGTTCGCCCTCACTCCCTGTTAATCTCCATTGAATTTTTGTTTTCCTCACTTTGCCGCCTCTGTTTTTCTCTTACCCATTTTTTTATTTGTGTTAGTCATATAAGGGGAAATATTCATCCGCTTGTCTCTGCATAATAACATGCAAATTGATTTTTATTCATGTCCGCGTATATACTTTGATGTATATGAGTATATCTAACTATGTATATATATTGCATGCTTTCTGTAAATACATTATTTTTTGAAAAGCTTGCTCCATAGATTTTTTCTAATCTATTGAATTTCAATTTTGTTCATAGTGAATGGAGAAAAGGGTTTTTAACTGTGTTATTATTTTCTTCATTGACCTTGCCTCCTGATGTCGTGCAAGGGCTCCCTCACCAATTACTAAACCCCGGTTCATTTGATATCTACTCGCAAACGTGGAAATCGCAACAGTGTGAGATATCCAATCGTAGGTCGTGAAAATCCCCATAGTATAATATACATGATCGTCGTTTGCTGTTAAGTCGAAAGGTAAAGAGTGCGGATGAATTTACAAATTCCGTAAAGTTCTTTAGGGATATCGTATCAGATAACTGAGTTAGGATATAATTAGTAGCAAAATCATATGGGAGATTATGTTTCGCTTCCATTATATTTTTGTGTTTCTTCTATAGCAAGTGACATGTAAATATCGTGTTCAAATCATTTCTAATACCGTTACTCAATTATATTTCTTCGTATCAACCTTAATGCAACTAATTACATAGTTTTTTTTTTTTTCCAATTTTTGGGCGATTTCATTCCTATGTTATAAATTTATAAGTTGTTTTTAGATATTCCATTTTGCTTCCTTTACAAATAAAAATCTCTTATGTATTCCGTCTCTCTAAATCTTCAATTTTTTCGTATGTCGACTTCAACCCTATGAGACCCTAAGTACATACTTTTGTCAAGCTTACGCACCCACTCGTTGAGTGGGCACCGGCCGCTAGTGTATATATATATATATATATATATATATATATATATATATATATATATATATATATATATATATATATATATATATAGTCCCCTTCTATTGAGGGATCCCTCATTTTGTCAGCTCTATGGACCAACATTTTTTTAGACCAATATCAGACCAAACATCTAAACTCTTTATTTCTGATTAAATTTTAATTTTGAATCACTGCTTGGATCAAGTTCTTTCCGGTAATATTTTGAGCTGATTTTTCGCGGCTACCCTTAAAAACATGTTCTAAACACGTTGAACGGTTCGGATCATTCAAATTTAATCAGGAATGAAGAGTTTAGATGTTGGTCTCAAAAATTGTTGGTCCATGAAGCCTTTATTACTAGAAAGAACTTGATCCAAACAGTGGTTTAAAATGCTGACAAGAACTGTTTTATGAACCACTGCTTAGATCAAGTATTTTCCAATAATATTTTGAGCTGATTTCTCGCGAGTACCCTTAAAAACATGTTTTAAACACATTGAACGGTTCGGATCATTCAAATTTAATCAAGAATGAAGAGTTTAGATGTTGGTCTCAAAAAATATTGGTCTGTAAGGACCCGTCATGTTTTGGTGTTAAATAATATTTTTTGGTGATTAGAATGGGTACCGATGTGGGGTGGATGAGATGAACGAAGGTTGGGGTGAAATTTTGGTGAAAGGATAGGAGGAAACCGGAGCCTAGGGTGACTGGTCAGGGCAAGACCATGCTCGTCGTGACCAGTCACGCGAAATGAAAATTTTGGTCAGTGAGGCTGGGTGACTAGTCAGGCTTCTGTGCGCTTTTTCGGTGACCAGTCAGGCGGGTGGGGAAACTGGGTCAGTAGGGCCGCGTGACTAGTCACACACCCGCATTCCCTTCTGGTGACCAGTCACACGATAGTGGTCCGTTTGGTCAATAGCCACCCGTGACCAGTCAGGCCCCTCGCCCCTTTCTCTGTGACCGTCAGGCGGGTATGTCCGCGTTTTTAAATGTCGAACCAGACTCTTTTTTTAACAGATCCTACACCTCCTAAACCTATTTTCTTCCCCCTCTTTCTGTAGAAAAATCTCGTCTCCACCCCAAATGCATGATCTGACCCCTAGATCTTTCAAATTTGTTCAAGGAAACTTCCTTTCCCTTTGATTTCAAGCTCTTGAAGGTGGATTCTTGTTTGGAGAAGGCTTGATTGAGCTCCATTCTACCATTGAAGCTAGGGTTTCACCATTTAACTTCAAATCTCAGATTTTTCTTCTTGAGGTAGGAATTTTCTTGCTTCTCTTACTTGATTATGGCTTATTATGGGTGTATGATGCATTTGCCCCTTGTGTTAAGGGTTTGGGTATTCTTGAGTGTGTGTTGGGCGTGTTTAGCTTGAGAGTGTCCACCTTAAATGGCTAGATATTATGTTTGTTGCTTGAAAGAGTTGTAGAATGACACTCTTAGTGGAAGTGATGCATCATATCCTTCGATATCAATTCACAATCGATACATGGAAATAATGGTAGTAATTACGACGCATGTTGTGAACTAGATTTCCGGATGTGAAGGCTAGGTGTGTTGTGAACTAGACTTCCGGACGTGAAGGCTAGGTGTATTGTGACTAGACTCCCTGACAGGAATGCTAAGAGTGTTGTGAACTAAACTCTCCGAGGGGAAGGCTAGGAATATTGTGGACTAGACTTCCGGATGTGAAGGCTAGGTGTATTGGGTACTAGACTCCTTGACGGGATTGCTAGGAATTAGGACTAGGATTCTATGGGAATACTAGGCAAGAGATACTGTTCATGTGGATTCAAATGTATCACCTGTTAATGAGGACAATTATGTGAGACGAGCATATGATGAGTAGGTTCCGAAATTGGGAGTGACTTAGTCGAAATCAAATCTATCAAATTATATTACATTGAAGTTATGCATTGTTGTTACCTTCTATACCATGACATTTCATATTCACGTAAGATTTGCATAGAGTTTCTCTATTGGGCTCGTTAGCTCACTTTTATTTGTTTGCAGGTCCAGTTCCCAACACTTAACTTGGAATTCGGCATGGAGTGCTTGGAATGTTTTGCATGGCATCCCATGATTTGCATCTGTGGAGTTATCTAACATCTTTTTATTTTTTATTTTGAAAAAGATGTATCCTAACTCGACACTTAGCCTGAATATTTTGATTTCAGTGTAACCTTTGAAATGGCTTTGTAAACCAGTAGGACTTGGAACTTTGGGTTATCTATCAATGGCTTTTGGGATGATTAACATGCTAATTAAGAGTTTTATTTATGTTAAATATTGAGGGCTTGACATGGTCCATGGAGCCTTTATTACTAGAAAGAACTTAATCCAAGCAGTGATTTAAAATACTGACAAGAACTGTTTTATGAACCATTGCTTAGATCAAGTCCTTCCCGATAATATTTTGAGCTAATTTCTCGCGGGTACCCTTAAAAACATGTTTTAAACACATTGAACGGTTCCGATTATTAAAATTTAATCAGAAATGAAGAGTTTAAATGTTGGTCTAATATTGGTCTAGAATATTGGTCTAGAAAAGTGTCGGTCCATGAAGCCTTTTCCATATATATATATATATATATATATGTGTGTGTGTGTGTGTGTGTGTGTATGTATGTATATTTTTTTGTGCTTCAACGAGTATATTATCTTGGTTGTTAGTGTGTGTTATATTTTAGGATGTGTTAATTTTAGGGGAGATACTAACACGAGAGAGAGAGAGAACAAGGGTGGAGAAGGGAGTGTAGAAAAGATAGATAATGAGACAAGAGGAAGGACCCGAGGTGCTTGCTGTACCGGTTGTCTTTCAGCAGATGTGTGATATTTAGAACTATACTATTGGAGACGGTCATGGTTAAAGCTAGGCTAGTGAGCACTTTGTCATCCAAAAAGCGATTTTAACCCCATCCTTACAGTCTCTGTCTGAATGTTAACAAAAACTTTAATTCCAGCTATCAAAATTAATACAATATTCTTTTTCCCTTCTGCATCTAGTGTTGAACTTGTGCGTTATTTTTTATTACCTATTTTCTCATTTTATGATTAAACCTCGTTTTTATAGGCGTGAAACTTTTCTTGTAGCCAGGGCACAAGGATATAATAATTTTATGTGGTTTGGCTTCCATTGCCAAATCCACGAAGAGGGTTACAAGTTTTCACTTTCACAAGTTCAAAAAATACAAGAGTTTACAACCTAAACTTTGTTGGTGGTAACTGGTGAATAAATTATGAGAATAACAAAGCGATTATTCAGTTATGCAAAATAATGAGCAAAAATTGGAAAATCCAGTAAACAATATCGAAACAAAAATTTAGGATGTCATTGAATTCGGAAATTGAAATCGAAAGTAATTAAACCCAAACTGAGGCGCATGTGTCGCAAATTTCTTAAATAGATATTCGCCGTATCATCTATGGAGAATGTATCTTGCAATATACAACAGTTGTTTTATGACACTAGAAATCACCTCTAGATGTCGTTTCGACAAGTTGAACTGTATTTATAACTTTCCTGCTCAAAGACTTGAAGAATCGGAGAGAACAAATTAAAAGAGAGAGAGAAGAAAATCTTAGAAAGCTTTGGAAGTGCTTCTTCTAGTGTGTATCACTATGAACTCAACAAGGCCTTTCATAGGGTAAATTAAAGGAACACAGAATACTGTGGAGGAAGGACATTGAAGGAAAACAGTTGGAAACTGTATCAGTTTAGGTGGGTATTGATATTTCCTTTCCGTTGGGGAACATCCCAGGCTTTGCAAACCAATTGTTTATATGGTGAAGATTATATAAAGAACCATCGTGGTTTCTATTTGGGCTAACCAAAACCTCACAAGCCCAATTCCAAATGGTTTGGCCCAACAAGACCCAATAAAATTAGGCCTAAGTTTGCCAAAGCCCCACAGGCCGAATAAAGCTCAAATATGTTTTCTAGGAATTTTGGGCCCAAAGACTAAATTAATTCCAAACCAGACCACAGACCTCAAACCACAGGCCATGGGTCCACAAGTTTTGAGTCTTGGTCTTGACCCCGTTTGGGTATTCGATGATGGCTAGCGCGCTCACGTCCTTCCATTTAACTATAACGCCCTGATTTTTCGGACACGTCAATAAAATGATAAAGTAAACAAAATTTTCGAATCTTCCATTCAAAGTATAGTGTTTAGTACAGATAATTGTTCATTTATAAAATACTTAAGTTCAGAAATAAAATTTGTTGACAAAAGGTACATTAAAAAGACTTTTTTAAAGAAAGTTAGAGCAACAACTCTAAGGCTGACTAGGTGAACCAAGACTCAATGAGGTTGTCTTCCGGGAAAGTGTCCTCCTGAGTCGAGTATTCAGATCGCGTTGTCTTCATCTGTACCTAGCATAAAATGCTAAGGGAAAAACAATATGTACCATTAATTTTGACACTCAATAAGAAAATTCTACCATTTAGATTTCCTTTTTAATGTTTTGAATATCATGATATATAATTATGAATGAACAGTAAATCTGAAAACGATAACACATAAGTACTAAAATAAAGTGTCAAGCTGTCAGGTCTCGTTTGATTAGTGATATCACAATACCTAGGCTGAGAAGGTGGTCAAAAATAGCAAGTGCCCCAAGGACAGAACCAGGGAACTGGGAAGGCAAATGATCGGCCGACAGTTGGAGGCAAAATGCTTGCGCTTCAAGGGAAGAAGAGCAGGATTGGATAGTCATTCAAGGTAAACTAGTACTATTTAATTCTTTAGTACATGTGTTGTTTGATTCATGCGCTTCACATTCTTTTATATCTACATCATGTGTGGCTTCTTTGAGATTTGTTATGCAGCGACTTAAGAATACGTTTATTGTAGCAACACCCTTAGGAATCCAGGCGTCAGTAGGACTTAAATGTAAGGATTGCGAGTTAGAGGTGTCTAGATTACGATTGTCATGCGACCTACGAGTAATCAATATGGCATATTTTGATATTATTCTTGGGATGGAGTGGTTGTACACACAATGAGCTTTGATAGATTGCCACTATAAGCGGGTGACTGCAATCGCTACAGATGATACTTGCTTCATGCTTACGGGGGATAGGTAAGACCCCTCTTCTACTACCAGGAGATCGAGATGGCACCAGAACATAATGAGATGGTTAGCAAGCTTAACGCTCAAGGAGGAGGACTGGAAGGAGTTGGATTTGCTAAAGTCATGTGCGAGTATGTTAATGTTTTTCTAGAAGAGTTGACTGATCTAGCACCGCACAAACAAGTAGATTTTACTATTGAGTTGCAATTCGAGACCAGCTCGATTTTGATAGCACTGCATCGGATGACACTTGTCGAGCTAAGGGAATTGAAGGTACAATTGCAGGAGCTATTGGATAAGGGTTTCACTCGGCCCAGTACTTCTCTATGGTGAGCACCAATATTGTTCATTAAGAAGAAGAATGGAAAATTGAGGCAATGTATCGACTACGGGCAATTGAATAGAGTTACAATCAAGAACCGCTACTTGTTACCAAGGACCGACAACCTTTTTAACCTACTACGAGGATCTAGATGTTATTCAAAGATGATCAGTGGACATTACAAATGGCACAAACTTCACAAGTCGACACTCCCTGTACTTAGTTTACATCCAAATTTTTCAACTTTTTGGTGATCCGATCGAGTTTCCTATGAAAATCTATATCATCCCTCAGAGTATATCTACCTTGCCTAGTTTGGTTAGGCATGGCCTTTCTGCTAGATTTATCATTGGGATAAGAATAATCCAATGAATGATTATTTTCTGCCAAATTACTGAAGTGTTGTATAGCCTCTGATGGTTGTTTATTTAGGAACTGACCATTACACATCATAGCTATGAATTGGCAATTTCAGGTGAAGACACCCATGTAGAAAAATCCTACAATTTGTCAATCTTCGAGTCTATGATGCGGAACTGCATTAAAAAACTCATGGTATCTCTCCTAACAGTCATAAAAAGATTCATTAGATTCCTTCGTGAAATTTTGAATCTGATTCTTATGAGCTGTTGTTTTATGCATTGAAAAAAATCTTTTAAGGAATTTGGTATGCATCTCTATCCAGGATGGTATTGAGTTTGGTCTAAGCGAAAAGATCCATCTTTCGATCTTGTCTTTAAGAGAAAAAGAAAAAAGGTTTTATTCTGATTGACTCACGCTGATTGGGGTTGGGACACATGGTATTGACAACTTCCTCGAATTCCCTAACATGTTGATAAGGGTTTTCAGAATCCATGCCATGAAAGGTTGGTACTAGATGTAACATGTTTGGTTTGACAATAAACTGATTTTGTTGTGGAATTGGGAGGACTGGTTCAGTGCGTGACGGAACTACTATTCCCGTAGGCTGCAAATGGTCTTTCATAGTTTTCACGTTCGTGTTTCCTACCTCGTTTTCAGCCATCATGTTAGTAGGGTTGAGTTGCACTCTTACGAGTATATTCATGTGATCACATGAGTAAGTGTTCATACACCAAGGTGATGATCCTACTAACTATCCAGCACAAATCAAACAAAAACGAAACTAAAATAAAGAAAACAAATATAAACAAATACTGGAATTCACTACCAATGACATTAATGAGATTCCCTGGTAGCAACACCAACTTGGTACATTGTTGCGGTACTGGAAACGGTCTTAGTTTAGATCCAAACTCTACTACTGACTTGTACAACAGCGTAGTCCGAGTATCGATCCTCGGGGAACTCTTTAGTGTATGATAGCTTCAATGGAACAACTTGTATACGGGGTTTAGCGTTTAGGACGACACTCCTTTCCTATAGTCGGCTTTATATTTGGGAGATTATACAACTACATGGTGTATCGGTAACAATAATGTCTGATCGAGATCCCCTCTTTACATCAGTGCTCTGGCAGAGTTTACAGAAGGCACTAGGGACGAACATTCACTTGAGTACAACTTTTCATCCTCAGATTGACGGGCAGTCAGAACAAACAATTCAGATGCTCGAGAATATGTTGAGAGCTTGTATGCTGGAGTTTCACGGCCATTGGGAACTGTGAAGACCCGAAGTTCGACCTCTTTTTCTTTATAATTATTTTAGTTATTCGAGAATTCGTGGTTTTGAGTTTAATATTCTGATTGTGGCTTTATTTTAATAGTTTAGAATGTTGGGGCGTGATGCAGGAGTGTTAGGAACTTGAAGGGGGTTAGCTTAATTAACCAAATTTTAGTTATATAAAGATTAGGAAACCCTAAAATCAGTAGTTTTTTTTTATTAAGAGATCTCTAACCTTAAAAGATTTAGGAGGGAGAACGGGTGTTTAGACGAAGGATTCGTTCGACACGATCAACTAGAGAGTTGTAGAGGACATCGAGAGCTTTGCATAGAGTCCGAGAACACCATTATACACGGAGTATTCGTGGGCCTTTCGACTACTTTATCGTTTCTGTATTTTTATCATTTGAGGTAGAATTTCATGCTGATTTACATTGAGATATTGCATAGATCATGTTTAATTCGATGATATACGTGTTGTTTTTGGTGTGTGATTGAGTCGGGCATATTTTTTGTGAATTTTGGGATGATTTGGGCAGTTAAGTTGTAGAAACGAAGGCCAAAACGAAGTTATTTTGCAATGAATAGAATCTGGAAGAAATAGAACACTACGATAATCTGATTTTGAAAAATTCCGTTAGGGTATTTTTAGAACTCTAAAATTTTTGAAACTTTTACTGAGTATTGGTTTATGTTTCTACTGTGTTGGGTTAAAATTTTGAAGCCTAATTCAACGTATATAATTCTACAAAAATTCATAATTGAGCTATAGCAAATTCGCGCTTATGTAGGCTGCACTGATACACTTTAGCAAAACGAGCATACTTTTTAGTACAAGTATCAGAATTGCATACCGTTTACTTTGTTTGAAACTAGACGCATAGAGATTCAAATATATATTTTGCATCTTATTTTTACACGAGCAAAAATTAATTTTTTGAATGAATTTGACGAAATAGTTGGGTGTTTCAAAATAAGGTATCCAGCTTTGAACCGACATGAAAGTGTCGTCCGAATTCTATTTTAACCTATTATCTATCTTTTGAAAGATTGTAGAGTATAGTTTCTATTAAAATTAGACCCAATACCTCTACTTATAAATTATAACGTCTTAGAATTTTTAAGGTTGAACCCAAGTATATAGTTTTATCCAGTCGAGCGACATACTGAAAAATAGAATATTTTCTTTCTAGTTTGCGGCCTGTTTCTTGCCTTTCGATCTATTTATGGCTACTGTTTAAGTCTGAAATTGGTTGATATTAGTACATATTGAGCATGCATTTATGTCAAATACTGGGTAGGAGGTGGCCCAACGGTCGGAGCAGCCCATGAACTCGACTTAGAGTCTGCTATTTCTCCGGTGAAAGGCCGTGAAACTACGATGTTTTGAGGTGACCCGACGATGATTGGGGTAGCCTGTGAACTCTATGATAGGGTCCTCGACGTGGGCTACCCGCCGTACAAGACCGTCGAAATTATGCATGAGTCACATAAGAGCATGATCAGTTTATCGTTAATTGCATAGTATATTATTGAAATAAGCATGCTTTACTCAATACGTTGACATTTTCAATATGACTTCCTACTCAAGCTCCGGCTTATGTTTTTTTTGTAAACTAAAAATTTACAGGTGATGATGATATGGAACTAAAGACTTGAGGTTTAATTATGAAGATGATTTAGCATGCTTAGTTGGATTTTTCATTTTAGAGATGTTTTTATATTTAGCAGTCCCATTAGAAGTATTCACGCTTTAATTATTCATTTGTTTAGGCATTGTGGGCCTATTTTTGGTCAGTTCAAATTCAATTTAGACATGATGGATTACTTGTTATTTGAATTAGATATCATTTATTGAGATTTAATTCAGTTTATTGATTATGGTTATTTTAAGTTTGATTTGAGTTATTCCGTTGCTTATTTTATATCCTAGAAGTTTGGGGTGTGACATGAACGACATTTACTGTTGATAGAATTCGCGTACAACAATAGCTATCAGGCTAGCATAGGCATGGCGCCATACAAAGCAATGTATGGACGACCTTATCGATTTCCTATTTGTTGGACTGAAGTTGGGGAGACGAGTTTCTTAGGACCGGAGTTGGTACAAGAAAATACATAGAAGATCAAAATCATCAAGCAGAGGTTGTTGACTACACAAAGTAGGCAGGAAAGCTATGCCGAAAACGAACAAGGCCTTTTGGAGTTCAAAGATGGTGATCACGTGTTCTTAAAGATCAAGTCTAAACGTGGAGTCACTTGATTTGGCAAGAAAGAGAAGCTTATGCCAATGTATATTGGGTCGTTTGAGATCTTAGAGAAAATAGGAGAAGTGGCATACCGGTTAGCTTTACCTCCACAGATTGACCGGGTTCGCAATGTATTTTATGTGTCTATGCTCAATACGTATATGACTTTACCAACACACATTGTTAATTGGAAGGATGTGACGTTGGATGATGGAGGAGAAGCTAGTTTAGATTCTAAACAACATGGAGAAGAACCTTAGAGGGACGACCATCAGATTGCTTAAGATTTTGTGGCGACACCAGAATCTCGAGGAGTCTACATGGGAGAGAGAAGATGTTATGAGAGTCAACTATCCCAACCTTTTTGTTTAGTCTACACTGTGCAATTTCGAGGATGAAATTATTTAAGGGGGATATTTTGTAATAACCCTGCAACTTTTATTAATTAAAATAATTAATAAATACATTTTGTTTAATAATTAGAATTTTTGTAATTAAAAATTAATATTTGAAAATTGGTAGCTTGCTCGAGTGACCTGTTCGGATTTCGAATGTCTGCAGCTGTTGCGATATTGCATTAATGGAAGAGAACGTTTTCGTATTAGACTTAATACGAAGGTTTATGGCAATGATTGCGTTAGTAAATCCGTATTGGTTATATAAACATGGGCTAGGTTCATTTCTGTTTACGATTTCATAATCTATGGTTGTGCTCAAAAGATTTTTAGATAGAGAAGTGAGAGGAAAGGATTGTTCTTAAGTGTTCTTGGTGAGAAAGTTTTGATTCGTGCATAGATCCTTCAATACGAGGTCTTTTCATTGCCTTAACTTCAGGAATCGAGGTAGGGAAAACACTACTAATCTTAGGTTATGATTTGCAGTAAACCCGTTGTAATTTTTCATTAAAAAGCATGTTTAGGGTTTACTGTTCATTTGTGATTTAGTGAAATTCGTCTTGATCGTAGATTGGTTCGCCAAATTAGTAAGGGGGAAAAGTTTTCAAGCTTACATGGATTCTGTTGTTGTTGTTAATTTCTGTTTCGAGATCAGAATGTTAGATAAAGGTTCAAGTACGTTCAATTTTGTCAAAACTAAAAAAAACCAGAGTTGATGGAAAAGAGAGCTTGCTCAAGCGAGCTATAGACTACTTGAGTGATTTGTCAATTTTCTGACAGACTTTGACTTGTTTCGAAAAACCAGAATCCAGAACCCAATTTTAGGCAGACTGCTAGAGTGAGCTCTAGGTTGCTCAAGTGACCAAAATATAGAAAAGTTACAAAATACTATCCATGCTTTTCGGCAGCAGATCCAGACCATGTACCCCACTGTTTTATATATACACTCTGCACAGGCATTCACGGACACCATAGTATAACCATGAGTCCTCATGGGACTTCGTAAGTGCGTTTGATCATACTTTGACCATGAGGTGTATGACGTTGTAAGCTGTGATTATGGTTTGATAGTTGTTTCACGAGTACTGTTAAGTTATTGTAGTATTGGTGTATTCATGAATAGGCCGTCGTGCTAATCATTATGGTAGTTTTGGCCATCGTGCCAATGGTTGAATGTATCAGGCCGTTATGCCAATTGTTGGAAATATGTGTCGCCGTTGCGCCGCTAGTTTAACGTAGAACGGTTGATGAACAATTAAAATTCTAGTAGTTGGAAGAAAGCATGTTTTGGTGATTATGTGACAATTTAGAATCTATATTAGGGACATTGGTTCGAATGCCAACATAACATGGCAACAGAGAGTGTTAGGTGATCATTATAAGTAGTGCAACATGTAGTGAACAAGTAGGTTCGTTAAATGGAATAAACGAAATTGGTGGCCGTTGTGCCATGTTTGTTGGGTGTCGTTCCTAGTGTTGTGTTTTGAGTGTCATCCTAAATTTGTATTCCATGTGGGTTTGAGTCTCATCGGGTGTCGTCTCATCTGTTTAAGGACCCCTACTAGGAGATGGGTGTATTTGGTTGGAGGTGGCTTCGAGATACGTCTGCATCGACAGCTTCGGGCCCTAAGAGAGTGACAGCCTTGTCTTGGGCGATCTTGAGCCGATAAAGAAAAAGCGGTTAGGGATTGTTGGTACCTAACTTGGCAAAGTCACGTTTTTGGTTGGGTTTAGTTAGAGTGAAGCTGATATTGACTCGAGTAAACGATATGAGGTCTCTGCCTTGCCACGGTAAAAACTTGTCAATATCAACCGGATACTCTACACTAGGCAGTTGGGTAAGAAGGGATATCAAGAAAATAGTATCCTTAAAAACTTAAAAGAACGAGAGTATAATGAACTTATGTGACTTTATTTAGGCACTCAAAAGTTCGTCATGAATTATATGACTTGCTGTATCTGTATCTGTGGGTTGATTTTTTGATAACTTTTTCCTACTGAGTGTCACAACTCATTCTGTGCAACTTCTCTGTCCCTAGTATTTCATACCAGATGTTGCGGAGCAGCTAGAGTACTTTTTTGAGTATGAAGAGGCAGGACCTGTTGAGGAAGACCATGGTGGCGTTTGATTACCTTACTCGTAGAAACTCTATTTTATTTTATTTTGCAATAAGAGAATTTAAACCTTAAAGGGGTATTTATGTCATTTCAATTTCCTTACTTAAACTCTAATTTATATTTATTTTCATCATTTTAATAAAATAAGGGCATTTTCGTAATTCATAAACTAAATGATTTAATAATTGAATAAAAAACTTAAACAGTGTTCTGAAAAATATTCGCCAGTTGTCATGGCCGAAACTTTTCTAGGCCCTCTCGCGAAAAAGAATTGTTGAATGGGGCGGAATGATTTTTTGACTTGAAATACGACAGAGTATGAAGAATTATTTAACAGTTGGAACTTACTTAAAATTTAGAGTCACTACTTGACATAGGTTTGTGTCAAGTCACTCTCTAATGCCATTCCCGAAGAAAATATTTTTAGAAAAATATTTTAATTTTGGCTTAGAAATACGATTCTGTTTATAAAATGACTCATTTTACAAATCTGGTCTACAAAAATAGAGATGGATCCGGGGATTTACTGTTACTAGTTGAGAATGTGTTAGACATCCAACTTCGCCCTTTCAATACTTAATTTTTCTATATTAATTTAATTTTTATTATCATTGGCAAAAGTGACAAATTTCTAGTAACTGAATGTACAATTGGATAAAAAGTGAAACAAGGTACGAGGGTAGGGCCTTGGCTTACGCAATTCAGCTCCCAGTAACAAAAATGTTGAACCAAGACATGTTAAACTTTGACCAAAATATGGTATGCAAACTGACGTTTGCACATCACGTTTCTATTTTCGAAGTGTCAGCTACATTAAATCCCGAGCGTAGGAACTTCTAAGTTTAACAATAGCCCGATTCTATTTTATTTTTATTAATGAATCATCATAGTAACTTTTTTTAGAAATTGCAATATGCTTTCTCGGCCTAAACCAAGTAAACTATTATCACATTTTTATTCCTTTCCCATTGATTACCTATTTCACCAGCGTTCCGAGAATTTCAAGGTTAATTTGGTGTAAAGTGTCAACTTCATTCTGATAATCTTTCGAGAAAGCACGACATGCAAACCGACATAAGCCGTCAGTTTGCACAACATACTTTCATTTGAGATTATCGGGACTAAAGACCGGGAGACATGGACAACACAACAACTATTCATATTTCTCAATTTTTAGGCAGAACATATATTTGCTTAAATTTATTTTTTTTCTGCAATCCTTCATCCTGGTAGCTACGTAGTTCACTAGCGGTTCAAATTACAGAATATAGTAAATGTCACTTTAATCATGATAATCCGTCGCGAAAACATAGCGTGGACCGCCCATTAAATTTTTATTCCAAAACAATGACTACTAAAACACCTGTGTTCGCGAAATTCTAAGATTATTGAAATCTTAGCTAGGTGATATAGACAACGTGTCAATGTGAACTAACAACAGCTATTCATATTACTTAGTTATGAAGTAATGAATTTTTGTTTTATTGATTTTACCAGAAAAGAAAAGAAAAATGACAGTACCTATTATGGAGAAACGGGAAAGAAAATATGACGTAGAATAATAAAAGAGTTACATGAAATGAAAAATGGAAAAGTTAAAAGTTAAATACGACAAGTGCTGATAACGGCATGCCGTCAATGTGAATATTATTTTCGAGGAAATTCATATAACGAGAACTAAAAGATAAACATGTTCAAGGCCAACAACTGGTAAACGCATCCACTGATTAGCCAGTAAACTCGATAGTTTTTTACAAGGGAACGTTCAAGGCCAACAACTATCCATCATTTATAATGTTTTTAATTGCACTCTCTCAGCATTTACTGTTGCACTTCGTATCCTTCAATTTCATTCATGTGGGGGATTGTTGGAAAAATAATTTGTAAAAATATAATTTGAGCTAAGTTTGAGCTAAAATAAAAATGAATCCCACATATTTTTATGTGTAGATCTAAGTGACAATTTGTTTACATACACATGGAGTTTAAGATTGTGTATTTGGTTGGACAAATTATTTATATGTGAATTGAAAATTGAATCTCAAGTAAACTCCAAAGATTGGTACTTTTGGGTGAAAATAATGTTAGTCTCACATAGAAAAAATGTGAAACTTTCTAATAGCTTATATAGCTTGACATTGATTAAGGGTTTGGGTCCCAAGAGACACTCCACTTTTGTGAATGAAAAATGACTTAGGTAGCATAGGCTTTGGCCCAAACTATCACACACGTGTGCGTGCCGCCGTCGCCGTCCATCCGACCGTCCGACCAGGCCGTGTTCAGGTTTGGCTTCGGGTCATTTAGATAATATTTTGTATTAAAAATTTATTTAATTAATTTAATTAATTAATTTAATTTAATTTTCTTCTAGAATTTTATTTATTGGATCCAGTTAACCCGTTTCGGAGGCCCGCATGACCCGATAGGAATTGGACCGTTGGTGTTGGGCGGTTGAGGACCGTTTGAAGGCCCAACAATTGCAACCCTGGGCCGAACTAACGCAACTGGACCGAACCTATTTTCCTAGGCAAACCGATGTACCTTTTATTTTTTTGGGCCGAACCAGTACAACTCTTGGGCAGAGTTACACCTCTTGGCTGCCTACAAATTAAGGCTTTTCCATCCGTTTTCAATACTCAATAATTTCGTGCTTCTATCATCCATTACTCTTGCATTCCATATCATATTGCCGCATAAATTTTCGTTCGAGAGAGAGAAGTGCATTACACATTCTGGTTCGACAAACTAGTAGTTTGAAGTGTTGCTACTACTAGTATAGATCATTGCAACCTAGAAGACAGGCGCCAGTTTATCTCGTAGCACCGTAGCAAGGGCATATTTTGTCAAGGAGATTCTGTTCAACACAAACCTCGATTAGTAAGTATTTGTATTCTATTGACTCATCCGCCAATTGCTTGGTCATTGGAATTCATTTGCAAATCAAGTAAGTTTCTGTCGTATTATTTTTATTATTGTTTCTGTCTTTCTTATTCATAACAGATTATTAATATTCAGCCTAACAAGTTACTGATTCATAGTGGAAACGATGATAGTTTAGGGAAACGTCACTAAGAGTGGACTAATCACATCGCCCAACCACTATAAAAATCTTTGTCTCTTGATTTTCTTTTTACTTTCCTATTTGATTATCTCATTGCATTTAATTGTTTATCTTGAGTTGATTGAAAACAGCAAAAAACCGGATGTCACGTTATCAACCTCCTCCTCCTCCTCCTCTAGTCAATAAGAATCAATCATCCCAAGCTCTTTACTTAAACTGTGTTGTGTAAATTTTGAGAACAGAATTGTTTAAGGGGATAGGTTGTAATAACCTTAATTTTTAACTTAATTTTAATTATTATTAGTTTAATTTTCTATTAATGGTTGAATTTCTATAAGTCGCTTGAGCGACCTTGATTTTGGAGCTGGCTCGAGAATTCAAAAACAAACAGCTGCTGTATGGATGGTCATTGATGGAGGAATTCATTTTCGATCAGTTTTTTCACGGAAAATCATGACTTTTATTCCACGAATAATGTCGTCAAACTTAGAGATTTTCAAAAAAGAATTAGAGAGAGAAAATTCTTGGGTGTTCTTGATTTTTTTTTTTGGGTCTTGGAGGAGGCTCTATTTGATTTGCTCATCACAATCCGAAGTTGTTCTTCTCTGTAATCCATCAATGGAGGTCGGAGATCTCACTACCAAATCATAGAAATCAATTTACTGTAGGGTCGTATGTTGACTTTATGATAGATTCGCATGTTAAGATTTATTCTTTTACCTTGAGAATCCATGAAATTCTTTTCATTCGTAGTTAGATCGGTTTGATTGATCAGGGGCAAATAATTTACAAGTTGTAAAGTTTATGTATTTGCTTTTAATTTATGTTATGGTTTAGAAACATAGATTAGGGTTTAGATCAGTTAGATTGTCATCAGAAACCCTAACCCAGAGCTGCTGGAAACGAGAGCTCGCTCGAGCGAGCTTTAGGCCGCTCGAGCGACCTATTTGAATCTTGTCAGTTTTTGTCTTGTAAATCCAGAATTTGGAATGTGTAATTTTTGAGATCGCTCAAGCGAGCTCTTAGCACTGTTATGCATGAACACACAACACAAGTATTCACGACCACGTTGTATATGTCCACGGATCCCCATCGGATTCTGTGTGAGCGAGTAGACCAAACTTTGATTAAGATTTTATGTTGTTATTATGCTATCAGAACATGCATGAGATATCAGTGTTATGGAATAAGTTGTTTGATTCTGAATGTTGTAATAGTCACGGTGTTCTTGGTCCAGCCGTCGTGCTGGCCAATCTTGATTTTTGAAAGTAGTGACATGGCCGTTGAGCCGTTCACTTGACTTAGAGTAGCCATCATACTGTCGGACTATAGTAGGTTGGACTTTATGATGTTTTGTGGCTTATATATATGAAAACCAAGAATGAATGTTAGGGACACTAGTTCAGATATCACCCGTAACAAGGAAGCAGAGGGTGTTGGGTGAATATTATAAGTAATAAAATGGTGTAGAGAACAAATAAGAACGTTAACAAAATGTTGAAAAATGGATAATAGTAGCCGTCGTGCCAAGAGTTGTTATGGCTGTCGTGCAAAGTATTATTTTGGGTGTCGTCTCGTTTGTTGATTTTAAGTAACCCAACTAGAAAATGAGTGTATTCGGTTGGAAGTAACTCCAGAGACGTCTGTGTTGATAGCTCCGAGCCCTGAGGGAGCGGCAGCCTCGTCGTGGGCGTCCTTGAGCCGATATAGAAAAAGCGGCTAAGGTTTTTTGGTACCTATCTTGACAAAGCCACGTATATCAATCGAGTCTAGTTAGAGTGAGGTAGTTATTGACTCGAGTAGACGGTAGAATGACTCTTTCTTGCCTAGGTAAGAATTTTCAATATCATCTAATTACTCTATGTTATATAAGTCAGGTAAAAACGAAATGCCAAGGGAAAATGGTGTCCCTAGAAATTTTAAAGAAACGAAAGCATAACAAACCTGAGTGTTTTAATTTTCGCACAATTATGATCACATTTGCTATATATGTTTTACTGTATATCTATATCTCTTTCGGTTTTATTTTCGATGACTTTCACTACTGAGTTTAATTACTCGTCGGAGAAACTTCTTTATCCCTAAGGCCCCGATTGGATGGCGGATTATTTTGAAGGGGATAAGTTATGGAGGGGTGATAAAATAAGAGGGGGTATTAGTTTTAGAGGGAGGGCCCACTTTGATGTGATGTTTATAGAGGGAGGGTAAAAAAGTAGATGGTTTGGATGGGGGTTTAAATAGGGGGATAAAGGGGGATAAGAGGGGGTGGATAAGGAAAAAAAATGTTGCTTGTTTGGATGGGGGAAAAAAGAAGGGGGATAATTTTGGGAGTGCGTAAAAGGATCGACGTGACATGTTTAGCATGGTTTGGGAGTAAAAAATGCAGGGGGATAATTTTTCACCCCTTCAAAAATAATCCCCCCGGAGAGGGATAAAGGGGGATAATTTTTGGGTAGGGGGGGTGTGTCCAAAAATGTCACGTCGAAGAGGGGAGGGATAAAGAGGGGAGGGGGTATTATCCAAGAATAATACCACTTCTTCCTCATTACAAATACAAAATAACTTTATCCCCCTATTTTATGCTCTATCCAAATCAAGTACTATTTTTTCTCCCTTTTTTAATACTTCATCCAAACTATCTACTTTTTACTACCCCCTCTATAAATATCACATCAATGTGAGCCAACCCTTTAAAAATAATACCCCTCTATCCAAATCAAGTATTATTTTATCCTTTTTTTTAATACTTCATCCAAACTATCTACTTTTTACTACCCCCTCTATAAATATCACATCAATATGGGTCAATCCTTTAAAAATAATACCCCTCTATCCAAATCAAGTACTATTTTATCCCTCTTTTTTAATACTTCATCCAAACTATCTACTTTTTACTACCCCTCTATAAATATCACATCAATGTGGGTCAACCTTTTAAAAACAATACCCCTCTTATCTTATCCCTGTATTTTTTGCTCCCAAACCATGCTAAACATGTCACGTCGATCCTTTTACCTCTTCCAAAAATTATCCCCCTTCTTTTTTCCCCCATCCAAACGAGCAGTTTTTTTCCTTATCCACCCACTCTTATCCCCCTTTATCCCCTATTTAAACCCTCATCCAAACCATCTATTTTTTTACCCTCCCTCTATAAACATCACATCAAAATGGGCCCATTTGGACTGTGGTATTTATTGTGGTATTTATTGAAATTTTTTTCGTCTTTATTTAAATTTTTTTTGTAATTTTTTGTTTTTCATCAATGTTTTTTGATTTGTTGATTCATCTCGACAAGAGCTTTCAGAAAAGTTATCAATCATTGGCTAAATTTGAAAAAAGTTTAGAAAAGACAAAAATAAATAAAAAAATAGAGTTTTTTTGTACTTATTCGTCGTCTTTAGTGATTTTTTTTTAACTTTTGGACATAATTTTATACTCATTAGATTCCTTTCAACAAGACGAACTAATAAACTACAAAATATTGAGATTTAAACAACAAATGCAAAAAAAAAAATGAATAAAGATAAAAATAACAAATAAATAAAACTATAGCCCAAATGGAGCCTATAATCCCTTATCCAATCAGCCCCTCAAATGACTATTTTTGAATAATTTAAGAGTTTTTTAACTTTTTTTTACCAATTAACCAAAAAAAAGAAAAAAATAACAACAAAATATAAATCAACAATAAAAAATTTAGTTAAAAAGAAAAAATATATAATTTAGCTCGCGTAAATTTAGTTAACAATAAAAAAGAAAAAAAGAAAAAAATTTAGTTAACAATGAAAAAGCCAAAAATATAATTTTGGGAGGAGTGAAAATCTAAGAGGGGGTAATAATTTTTGGAGGGGATAAGAGAGGGTAATAGGAGATAAGAGGGGATAATAGGAGATAAAAGGGGGTAATAATTTTTGGAGGGATACTTTTTTTCTACCCAAACCATGCCAAAAAAATTAATAAGGGGTGATAATTTTTGGATGGGGGGATATCCCCCATCCAAACGGGGGGTAATGTTTCCAGATGTTGAGAAGCAATTGGAGTATCCGCTTGAGCATGAAAAGCCAAGAGCTGCTGAAAACGACCTTGGTGGTGTTTTATTGCCCTACCTTTAGAAGTTTTGTTTAGTTATTTTTCAAATAAATATAAATCTAGAAAGGTATTTCTGTCTTTTAAAAATCCACACAATAAAACTCTAATTTTTATCATAATTTTTTGTTGTTTAAAATATCAATAAAAGGCATTTCCTTGAATTACTTTTCAATTGATTAAATAATTAAATTAAAAAATTTTAATTAATGTCTCGAGAAATCGAGACGTAACATATTACACCAAGCCACATGCTATGGCTAATTGTTTGGTACTGTATGGATCTTTGAAAAAATGTTCCGTAACGTAGTGTAGTGGCATCTAGTCAACTTAACTTAATAAAAGCTTTCGAATTTTGATCTGGTAAACGGTATTTGCTGCCACTCTTGTGGCGGCAATCAACCTCTTTCAAAGCATCTAAAGGAGTTTTTTTATGTTTTGTTTTTGGAATGAAATAAAATTAGTGCAAAGGATATATCATCATAGGATTGCGTACTCCATAAACTGACCATCAAACTGAGGCTAAGCTGTCAAATATATGTTACCTGGATTACAAGCTAGATATAATTTTTTTTGGTAAACGTAATGCCTCGTGAGAATAAAAACAATCCAAACCTCCCTGTGATCAGATCAAATGCCTAATAAATTGGCTACTCAGCTGCAAACTGCTTCAACTGCAAGTTTCTTGATTTTTCCGGGACAAAATCCCTTGTTGAAGTTCTCTTTTGTCAATTCCACCATGCATTCATATTGATCTAAGCAAACCTGCAATATTATTCAAGCATGCCAGTGACAAATAAAGCACTACGATATTCATATTTGGAACTCGAATATATGTACAATGTATATACATACATACATATACGTGTGTGTGTGTGTGTCTACATATGTGCACCCCGATAAGCAAAAAAATCTGGTGAAAAAGGAGTAATTAATATGGCGGCAGCATGCCAAAAGTACATTCCCTATCAAGCTTAAGAACAAAACAAAAATAAGGATCAAGAGGAGGAATTTTGCTTAGATAAGCAACTCCAGTTCTTCCAATCTGGGCATACTGCAAAGGGGAACAAGTCAAAGCAAAGACTTGGACTCAAGTCTGGACATTTTGTATTTGTTCGTTTACTGTAAACATTTGGTAAGGAGAGGAATATTAGAAGAAGAAGAAGGTGAGCATGCAGCTTGCGGCCAAAGACTCTTTGGTCTTGGACACTATTGACTATCCTATTTAACAGGAGTAATTCCCCATCTCATCACGCTTTCTCATTTGTAAAGCTTCGAATAACTCCGAAAGAAAGATAGATGCTAGACCTTCTATCAATCAGGCTAGTTACCAAATTCGACAAATAGAATGAAGCTAGTGCACACGTACAGAGCCAGCATGTATTTACCTTTTCAACCACAGAAATTGAACTGGGATCGTGGCAGTCACCCATGGTAAAGGATCCACAAGTCCCTGAAGGAGTTCCAAAGCTGGCAAATTTGACAGTGGAAATACGAGTATTTATCGGGCACTTCAACTGGACAATAGTACTGTTCCCATAGTCCTGTGTTCCATCTTCATGCAAATATTCATGTTCAAAGGTGGGGTGATCTTCTGCAACAATAGCACAAAGACCTGTGGTCTTCCGTCTTGAGAATCTAATTTCTGTAGGATCTCCACCCTTTTCCTCAAAGACCACCAGAATGTTTCCAGATGGCTTGAACCAAGACCTTGGAACATGGTACCTGGTTCATATAGAAATAATTACCTTTCTTCCCTTTAATACACGCATATTACATGCGCGCATGCACACACATTCATGCGTAATGGTCCCATCATACCATTTTCATTTTCCCATTAATTACAGGTCAAACACAAAGAAAAAGCTTACCATTGCTTTGCCAAAATAACGAACAAAAAGAAACTAATTTTTTTTCTTTTATGAGCTCAAAAATGCGTGCTCTGAAGACATTATTTAGATAAATTTTGCAGTGTAGATTACGTCTCAGAATTCAAGGTACACCTACCTTTCCAGGGAATGTTATCTGTTTTCTCTCAAAAACAATGATTCTATACACAAAAAGTTCCAAATTAGATAATGCATGATTCTATGAGTTGGTAAGTGTTATGTAACCCAGCATCCACTTTGAATTGGCCAAGTCATTGTTTTCCAGTTGTTAGATAATGCACTTGGATGATAAATGTTGTGAACAGTGCAAAAACCAAGAATACGTGGATCACTCTTCATTTTCATTTTCTATGGCCTACCATCTCTGTGATGGTTCTCCACACCCAGTGCTGCATTTGTTGGGGCTGAATTTGCCTCTGTAATCACATTGATCCACGCACTCATCACGTGTAGAGCTTTTTCTAAGCCAGTACCTTCCAATTTCTTCTCCATTCAACCAAGCTAGGCCTTTCCCCATATGAATCATGTCAAGTCCAATAGGTTCATCTCCAGGTGGAGCATTCACAACAGCCTGCAAGATGTGAAGCCAGTTATAATGTGACAAATGGTTATAGTTGTGAAATTGAAGTCGGAAATGGACGGTGGCTAATTTTACTGCCACTTTCAGGTGTACACCTTGTACCACGTGAGAGGCTGTTCCTTTGGTGGTTCTGAAGTTGATATCCACTTTACACTATTCAAACCATCACCTTTATAAATACACAGGTGTTCTCCTTCCAATCCGATCTGAGAAGTCCCAAAAAATAGAGAGATAAGAAAGTCAGATGAACCATTGATATCAATGAAGAAATTTCACCTCCAATTCAATCCCTTAAAATGTTATTGGTATTTGAGAATTTGATGTTTGCAACATAACAAGTAATCCCCTTCTGATCCTCCTTAACATTACATTAAACATTTACAATGCCAATATCTGCTCGCAGCAGACGCCGGAATACAGAGGTCAATGGCCTAGCAATTTTACTGAAATCTGAGGAGTCAATCAATAGCGGATTTGACAAATTAGGAACTCCATTTTTAAGTCACTTAAAAGTTGAGTTGGCCATGCCAATTCAAGCTTGACCAAAGTTGAATGGTCAACGAGATTTCAAACAAATAATAACCACAAACCTTAAGGTTAATAATTTTAGAAGTCATGATGCTTATATCTATTTGTCCTAGTCAATTTAATTTGAGAGGAAATTACTGTCAATTCCTTCAGCTTAAGGACTCTAGTTAAAGGATTTGCATATGTCCGATGTATACGCTCCAATAAGTAACCATTTGAAGGGTACTCAAAGCAAGTGCCATCTAAAAGAAAGAAAACAGACAGAAAAAATAGGTAAAAAGAAATACAATTCAGCAGGGACTAGAGTTGTTATGTGCTATGATTCTTTTGTCATTACACCCTTTCTTTTCGATAGGCAACAAGAAAAAACAATCAAAGGACATATAAGAACTACAAGAAAGTGGACAAAGAGTCTACCGAAAGAAAATACAAGAGCGAAACTAATCAAAGAGATAGACCACTAATCACAAGCTGTACTGCGACGTCTTGAAATAAAAGAATCTTATATCAGGGAGAAATGGAAGCTCAAAAAGACAACAAATTATGCATTATCGCAGAGATGATGATTTCCTTGAGCGTGTATTCAAAGTTCCTAGCATTCCACTCCAACCAAACTGCCCACAAAAGAGAAAATTTCAACCATTTCTTAATGCTTTGGAGCTATAATAGGTCAAAATACCAAAAATTAATCAAAAGCAAGTGGGCACAAGAAGGAGATACCACCCAACAAATATCTGCCAATGTCAATAGCTACCACGTAATGTCGTAGTTAACAACCGAAGGGCAGATCAGTGTTGTTACTGTTAGGTTGCAAAACAAAGAAGCTCTGTATTCATCTAATGTAAAATAGTTGATTACAAGTAAGAGAAAAGTATATATGAAAGCCCTAATAAAACAAAAGACTAGATTATCCTTGACATAATAGCTATATAACAACATAAACCCTAATACAAAATACTACTTCACAAACCCCTTCAACTCAGGATGCGAGGCTGCAGAGCATCGAGAGTTTGCAAAGGAGGAAACGAAACGTGGTGTGCGTCTTGGTGAAGAAGTCCGCCAACTGAAGGGAAGAGGAGACAAAGGGCAGAGCAATGGTGCCGGACTGAAGATGATGGCGAACAAAATGATGGTCGCCCTTCTGCTCACCAGGTCACAGTTTCTGAGGATGATGGTCTGCAGTATTCTTCCAGTACCGCCCCTCGTGTAGTTACTATTCCAGAGGAAGAGTATCAGCAATTTCAGCAATATCAGTCTGCTCAGACTTCTCATCTAACATCCGCCTCCACAGCTACGCTTGCTCAGACAGGTCCACCTTCTGCCTATCTTGCTTCCAAATCTCCATGGGTCATTGACTCTGGGGCTTCTGATCATATGACCGGTGCTTCTGCTACCTTGTCTGATTGTCGTCCCTCTGGGACATCTTCTTGTGTCACATTAGTTGATGGTTCTACTACTCCTATTGCTGGTTTGGGTTCGGTTACTTTAAATTATTCTCTTTGTTTAGACTCTGTTTTACATGTTCCTCGCTTTCCTTTTAGTCTTATGTCTATGAGTCAAATAACCAAATCTTTAAACTGTTCAGTCACTTTTTTTCCTGATTCTTGTATCTTTCAGGATCTCCGGACGAGGATGAAGATTGGTGGCAGTGTTGAACGCGGTGGCCTATATTACTTTTTGGATGGCGAGCCGTCTCCCTCTGTTGCATTTCAATCCACCATTTCACCTCATCAATACATTTCACCTCATCAATACCACTGTCGCCTTGGCCACCCGTCGCTCTCCACCCTTAAAAAGCTGGTCCCTTCATGTAGCCGTCTTGAGTTGCTTCCCTGTGAAGCTTGTGAGTTTAGTAAGCATCGTCGTGTTTCCTTCTCTCCATGAGAAGAGCGTCGTGTGTCGAGTCCTTTTCATTTAGTTCATTCCGATATTTGGGGTCCTATGCGGGTCCCTTCACGTTCTCACTTTCAGTATTTTGTTATATTTGTTGATGATTATTCTCGTGCTACTTATACTTATCTTATGCAAAACCGGTCTGAATTGTACTCTATTTTTATATCATTTTATGAGGAAATAAAAACGCAATTTGGTGTGCCTATTCGCTTGTTTCGGTCTGATAATGCTCGTGAATATTTTCATCAATCTTTATCATAGTTTTTGGATGCACATGGGATTTTACATCAGTCCTCTTGCGCTCGAACTCCACAGCAACATGGAGTTGCCAAACGCAAATTGGGCCACATATTAAATGTCACTCGTGCTCTTTTATTGCACATGCAGGTTCCCAAATCTTATTGGAGTGATGTTGTCCTTACTGCTGGTTTTCTTATTACGAATGCCGTCTCCTGTCTTAGATGGCCAAATCCCATATACTTTATTCTGTCCTGGTCGCCCACTTTACACCCTTTCCCCTCGGGTTTTCGGGTGCACCTGTTATGTTCATGTCCTGGATCCTGGTTAGGATAAACTTGATGCCCGCTCGACCAAGTGTGTGTTTTTGGGCTATTCACGCACTCAAAAAGGCTACAAATGTTATTCACCCACCCTTCGCTGTCAGTTTGTGTGTGCCGATGTTACTTTCCATGAGTCTGTCTCTTATTTTGCAGGTCCTTCCTCTTCCGAGGCTATGCCTGTTCCCATGCCCCGTTTGGACCCCTTTCCGCCACCACCTTTACAGGTCTATGTTCGCCGTCCCAAAAGTTCTCCGGCTCCGCTTCCACCGGTTCCTGACTCGTCTCCTCCGTCCCGAGATCCGCCTTCGCCGCCGTCTCCTACTCCGGCCCCTCCATCTCCCGCTTCTTTGCCCATTGCTCTCCGCAAAGGTATTCGCTCTTGTACTACTTCTAACCCCCTTGCTCAGTTTGTTTCTTCTGATCATCTTTCACCCTCTCTGCATGCCTTTTCTTGTTCTGTTTCCTCTATTTCTGTTCCTAAAACTGTTCAGGAGGCCCTGTCTATTTCTGAGTGGCGGATAGCTATGGAGGAGGAGATGACTGCTCGTCATACCAACCATACTTGGACGTTTGTCTCTCTTCCGCCTGGAAAGTCTACTGTTGGGTGTCGCTGGGTGTTCACTGTTAAGTTTCATCCCAATGACACGGTTGAGCGCTATAAAGCTTGTCTTGTGGCCAAGGGCTATACTCAGACCTATGGTGTTGACTATGCAGAAACTTTCTCTCCAGTTGCCAAGCTCTGCTCGGTTCGTCTTCTTATCTCTCTTGCCGCCAATCTTGGCTGGCCCCTTTTCCAGTTGGATGTCAAAAATGCCTTCTTACACGGTGACCTTGCCGAGGAAGTTTATATGGAGCAACCACCTGGATTTGTTGCTCAGGGGGAGTCCTCTCACATATGTCGCCTCTGGAAAGCTCTCTATGAGCTAAAACAATTTCCGAGGGCTCGGTTTGACAAGTTTAGTGATGCGGTCCTTCGGTTTGGTATGAAACGCTGTCAGTCTGATCATTCTGTCTTTTCTCTCACATCTGACCAAGGGAGAATATTGTTGATTGTCTACGTAGATGACATTATTATTATAGGTGATAATAAGAAAGGTATTGATAATCTGAAATTGTTCTTACAGCGTCAGTTCCATACCAAAGACTTGGGAAAACTGAGATATTTCGTGGGTATTGAGGTGGCACGGTCTAATGAAGGTATGAACTTATCACAGAGAAAGTATGTGCTGGATATCCTCGAAGAGACTGGCTTATTAGGGTCAAAGCCTGTCGAGACTCCTATGGATCCTCATGTCAAATTGTGCGTTGATCAAGGGGAGTTACTTTCTAGTCCCGATCAGTACCGTCGATTGGTTGGAAAGCTAAATTATCTTACTGTTACTCGTTCGGATATTTCTTTTGCAGTCAGCCTGGTTAGTCAATTTATGTCTGCTCCTCGTCTTCCACACTGGGAGGCCGTTCTAAGAATTGTGCGGTATCTGAAGGCCCATCTGGGACGTGGTTTGTTTTATCGTACTAGTGAGCACTTGCGAGTTGAGGCCTTCACTGACTCTGATTGGGCAGGCAGCCCAACTAACAGGAGATCTACTACAGGATATTGCATCTTTCTCGGTAGAAATCTCATTAATTGGAAAAGTAAGAAGCAAACAGTTGTTGTGCGATCTAGTGCCGAGGCGGAATATAGAGCAATGGCTCACACGACTTGTGAGATTGTGTGGATTCGTTCATTTCTTGAGGAAATAGGATTTCCAGTGCAGGTGCCTGTAAATCTGTATTGTGATAATCGCGCTGCTATTCACATAGCATCCAATCCAGTTTTCCATGAGAGAACTAAACATATCGAAGTCGGTTGTCATCTTGTTCGAGAGAAATTGACTGGTGGTGTTATTGCTACTCCCTTTGTATCTACCAATGCCCAGTTAGCCGATATGTTTACTAAGCCGTTGTTCAAACCACGGTTGCAGTTACTTTGTGACAAGCTGGGACTTATTGATATCTACTTTCCAGCTTGAGGGGGAGTGTTAGAATATTAGTTTAGTCATTAGTTTAGTCCCACATTGGTTAAGTGAGGAATCATGTAGTCTATGTATTTATATAAATAAAGCTCGTGTTAGGGTGTTCAATTTTGCAGGTCCTTCCTCTTCCACGTGGTAGGTAAGATACCTGTCGAATAGGAACCATGCAAACCTGACTGAGTGGTGGTCGTAGCAAAAGCGTGCAAATGATCCTTTTGAGTATTATCCAAGAATGCACAATACTGCTGATACTCCTCAAACGAGGGATAGGGTGAAGGATAGAGTTTCCCATTCAAACGAACGTTAATTGGTCTGTCTTCCGTCATAGATACAAACAATGCAGTATGCCAAAAACTTGCAGAAGGCGCAGTGGATAGTGAGGGCTTCAATTGCTCACGGGCTCAATCTCACAAACCAGTACAGATTCCCAGAAGCAAAAATTAATGAAAATAGCCAAGTTTGGGATTTTCATTTGGCAAGGCTTAAATTATTGCAATGCAAAGACAAGCTGGAGATCTTTCTTGGAATCAATATGGGCAGGTTTTCTGTAGAAGAGTGCAGCAAATTGCGACGCATGCATCTGAATGAAGCTGCCGTAACACTTGCAGAACAGATTCGTAGAGGGATAGAGTAGAGAGACAGATAACTAGAGAAACAGAGCAGAAGAGCAGCAGGAGGAACAGATGACCAGAGAAACAGAGCAACAGCAGCAGGAGAAGATTCAGGAATCGTAAGAAGCAAATCAGGGGTTGCCGGAGTGCAAGAGGGGTCCGGCTGATGGTTGTCCAGCGAGGGTCACTGGTTGCAGCTTCAGGAACAACCAGAGGGAGAGAGATAGGTGCGATCTGTTGCTACAGGGGCAACGAGAGAGAAGAGGGAGAAAAGATGCAATCTGCCAGAGGAAGAGAAAGGGATGCGATCTGTTGCAATAGGCAACGAGGGGGAAGAGGAGGAAGCTCTGATACCATGTTAGGTTGCAAAACGAAGAAGCTCTGTATTTGTCTAACGTAATACAGTTGATTACAAGAGAAAGGTATATATAAAAGCCCTAATAAAGCAAAATACTAGATTACCCTTGATATAATATCTAAATAACAAAATAAATCCTAATACAAAATACTACTTCACAGTTACCTTATAAATGTAGTTAACCTTATACTACTTATTTTTATTTTTTCTGGAAGAGGGAAAACCCTTTATTGCTTACAGTCACTTTACATGCATATCCGAGATACGAGAGATCCAAAGGTTAACCTGACCAAACCAAACCAAACCACAGATTTGCCTCCATTCTGGAGTAGGGTACGGACAAGATCTGTAAGATATTTGTAGTTAATGTAAAAAATTAACTCCCATTCTACTGACCAATATTTTTTGATGCTTCCAAACCTAACTGTATCATTTGATGCTTTACTGACAGGAAATGGATTAGAAGCTCACAAAAATCTGAAGAGGACAAAACTACAATAAAATGAGAGTTACCTTGTACTTCCAATTAACTGTTGACAAGTCCTTTGGTCCATCGTTGAAACCCCTGATCTGCACATTAGTTAAGCCAGCTCCAACCCATTCATAAAATGGTCCGCCATTCTGCATACAAGGAGGAAATAGAAGAAAGAGTCTTAACAGAAAACCAGAAAATAAAAATATTTAGCCTTGCATGATATGATCACGAAAGCAGGATTAACAGGAGTAGTGCATTTACCTTGAGGTATATCAGACACATTTATCTTCTTACATGTCTAATGCATGACATTAATGGTGCCATGTCTAGCCCTCTAAATCAAGTATTTGCTATTATCCCAAATAAAGTGGGTACCTCGTTTAAGTTAGGAAAGTCGTTAAAGTACAAAACAAATGAGACCTCTAGTCCTAAACTTATTCTCAATGTCCTCCTTTCATTCATTTTTTTCTCGTCTAGCATTAGGACAAAAAAGCCATACTGAATTGCCTCTATACACATGTAGCCTATTGCTACACGTCTATTTACATAATTATTCTCCAGGTAGCATGGACAAAGAAATGCCGATAAAAACTAAAGACACATCACATGGAGGATCTCTTAAATATTGCGTCCAATTATATATGCCAATTACATGCGTTAGCGTTTGTCCCATATTGGTTAATTATTACTTCCAACTAGTATACGAGCATAGGCAGCTTCTCCACTGATAGCCAATTATTTTTGAACCGGATGCTTTAACATAGTATTAGAGTAAGAGTTTTGGAGGCTTTTTGATGAGACTTTTTTAATGCCCAAGGTATACTACTGGCCCAATAACTTGTCGGAGCCTAACTACGTGGCCCAATAACTTGTCGGAGCCTAACTACGTGGCCCAAAATGCTTATACTCAAGTTATTAGTAGTAGTTTATATGACTCATTATATATCCAGGATCACTCATGTAGACTTTAAATGTGGGATGAGATATCACAATCTCCTCACCTTTAAGATCTTGCGCCCTCGCAAGGGGTTGAACACTAGAGTCACCACGGCCTAACCCTGGGTCTGCTCCCTAGTGACCATACAAAATTTCGACTCCACGCTCGATCATGTACACGAGTCACTTTGATACCATTTGTAACACCCTATGTAAACCACTGACCCAACAACTTGTCGGAGCCTAACCACACCGCTCCAACAGTTGTTGGGCCAGTAGTATACATGGGGCGTTACAAATGGTATCAGAGCGACATGTGTACACGATTGAGTGCGGATATATAATGAGCCACATAAACTACAACTAATAACTTGGATTTAAGCATTTTGAGCCACGTGGTTGGACTCCGACAAGTTGTTGGGTCAGTGGTTTACATGGGGCGTTACAACTTTCCTGGTTGACTGCCCCATTATTTGTGCACGCACCTTGTTTCATTACGAACCCTATGCTATGGATCTATTATTTACCTCTCTACATTGGGTCAGGGGTTGCACGTGGTAGGAATATTAGAATTTGTCCCATATTAATTAATTATTACCTCAAAAACTAGTATATGAGCCTGACCGGCCTCTCCACACATTGCAATTGGTTCCCAATTGGATGCTTTAACAATATAAACATTTCTTCATAGAGTAAACCATTAAAAGTTTCTCCAACATTGCTTAATTATCACCTCCAAAAACCAATATGTGCATAGGTATGGTATCGGAGGTAGGCTTTAGGTTGCATCTCCTGAACTGCCAATTGACTTTGAGTTGGACATTTTAACTGTAAGGAGGAAAGAAAGAACTATTCTATTCCATTTGAAAACATAAACAATTGTACAAGGCTAAAATTGATTGCATAGGCTAACCCTATTAACCCTAATGAAGCCAAAAAGACTACAACACTACCCTTATAATAAAATTATAAATAATAAAACTCTAATTTCACAACCGCCCCTTCAAAATTAGGATGCAAGTGCAAAGAGCATTGTGATTGCCAATTAGAAAACAAAACCAAGCAGCTGTGTGAGTGTTATTGAAAAAATCAAACAACTAAAGTGAGAACGAAACAAAAGGTAGATCAATGTTGCTGGACTGGAGATGTTGACCAACCAAATGACAATCAATTTATGCGCTCAGATAGAAAACTAAATTATAGGCAATTTGAATGGCACTTTTGTTATCACTGTGAAAAGTTGTGGGAGAATCAAGGGAAGCACTCATATCAGACAACAACCAATGGAGAAGCAATTTCAACAATAACCTAAGAGACAAAGCGATATTTAGCTTTAGCAGTAAAGCAAGCAATAACAAATTGTTTCTTTCTTTTGTAGGAGATGAGAGAATGACCAAGAAGACACAAAAACCAAAGGCGAATTTCCGATCAGTGATGTCACTAGGCTAATCAGCATCCACATATGCCCAAAAAGTCAAACTCGGGACAGAAGATAGAAGTAAACACTGCTAGATAGTACACCAACTGTACCTCAAGATACGTAGCAACGCAGCCCAATGGGTAGAACGCGAAGCAGATACAAAGTGGCTGACAGTATGGACGACATAAGCAATATGAAGGCGAGCCAAACCATTGGAAGTATAGAACTTGGCCTATAATTTGATAGGAGTGTCATCAACGTTGTCATCAGTGAGATTAGCATAGTGGAGAACATCAGTTGTATTTTGGTTCAGGACAAAAGATAACCCTTCGGAGATGAAGCCACCTCAATACCCAAAAAAAAAAAAAAATGAATAGGATCTAAATCCTTCATCTCAAACTCGCGAAATGAATGAGACTTCATCTTACTAATGGCAGTAGAATAAAAACCTCTAATAATCATGTAATGCTAAGGAGTGTATTTCATGTTTGCCTAGGTAATGGAAAGTGCACTCCAATCTGATCGAGGTGTGACCGAATCTCAAATTACAAGTGTTCAGAACGTATTTGACTCCAGAAAAATAACGAAACAATAGTTACGCTTGGACGAGTATCAGACTCGATGTTCCAGAGTGTCAGAGTTAGTGTCCAACATGACAATTTGGAAGACTTAGTCAAATACTTCCAAACACTCGCACACCGAGTTTGATACATTAACTCTGTTAAGTTATATTTATGTGTAGGACTGTAATTAGATTAGGATTAAGTTTCATTTCCATATATAAATAGAATTATAGATTGGTTAGAGTTATAGTTAGTTTAGTCTTCTTTTTACTTGTATAAATAGAACGCATGATGAATAGAAAAAAAGGATACTGGAATACTAATTTTAACATGGTATCAAAGCGGAACGACAAACCCTAACCATCACCCACCCCAAAATTCAAGCGCGTCACTGTTGATCGCCGCGTATTATTCACCGCACGCACTGTTCATCGCGCGGTAATGTTCACCATCGGGTACTGTTCATCATGCGGTACTGTGCACTGTTCATGAAATTTTTGCTCAAAATCTATTTTTTGTACGTTTTCGTTTTTTTTTTTTTTTACGTTTTTGCGCTGTTTCTGCTCAGACTACGCTGTTTGTGCACAGTTTCTGACATTTCTGCGCTGTTTCAGCACATTTCAGCGTGTTTCCGCGCATTTCTGCCATGTTTACTGCACTGTTTCTGCTTTTTTTTGGTGGTGCGATCTGCGATTCGATCTGCTATTTTCTGAGAGCTATTGTTCTTCGCCTGCATTCTAATTTGTTTGGTCACTATTTTTTTTAGTTTATTGTTGGGTATCCCTCTTCCGCATTGCAGTATGGTTACTACTAGACAAACCAGCGGGCTTATTGATCGTAAGTCCATTTGATGTGATTATTGCGAGACATTCTGATCATACTGGTGATTTTTCTCAAGAAGAAATACATGCTCTCCGGTGCCTTATTTCTCAGGCTGATTCTCCATCTGCTATAGCTTCCATTTCCACAGTCGTCTCTGCTTCATCCCATTTTACTCACACAAGTACTCCAGCACGTGCATTTACTGCCTCTTCAGCTGTTCCTTAGATCATAGATTCCGGTGCTTCCGATCATATGACAGGTTGTTCTTCTGTGTTTGATTTTTACTCTACCTGTTCTAGTAAGGATAAGGTCAGAATAGCCGACGGGTCATTCTCTGCAATTTCAGGAAAATGTTCCGTTCGTTATTCTCCCTCTTTGTTTCTCTCTTTAGTTTTACATATTCCAAATTTTTTCAATAATCTTTTGTCTGTTAGTAGTCTTACTCGTTCTGCAAATTGTTCCGTGACACTCATTGTGTTATTCAGGAACTGGATACGGGAAAGGTGATTGGCAGTGGTAAAGCACATGGTGGCCTTTATTTTTTGGACTCCGCCCCTCGTCCCATGTCATGTGATCTTGCTCTGCAAGCAGATGTGAGTTCAACTATTTCTATGTCACATTAGTGGCACCGTAGATTAGGTCATCCCTCTTTTGGAATCTTAGAAAAACTTTTTCCTATTTTAGTTAAACATTGTTCTCGGAGTCAGTTTTTTTGTGAAGCCTGTGAATTTGGAAAACACAAACATTCTTTTTATCCACCTATTAATAAAATGAGTGATTGTCCGTTTGAGGTTATCCATTCTGATGTTTGGGGTCCTTCCCCTATTTCATCTCTCAAAGGTTATCGGTGGTTTATCAGCTTTATTTACTGTTATTATCGTGTCACTTGGGTTTATTTACTTAAGTTCAAAGGAGATGTCTTTTCTTATTTTAAATCTTTTCATGCTATCGTACGTACTCAGTTTGATAAGCCGATCAAAATTCTCCGTAGTGACACTGGTACTGAATATACAGATAAGAGTTTTCGGACCTTCTTAGATGAAAATGGTATTCTTTTTCAGACAACTTGTGTTGACACTCCACAATAAAATGGAGTTGCCGAACGCAAAAATCGTCATCTTACTGGGGTTGCTCGCTCTCTTTTATTCACTATTAATGTTCCTAAATTTTTATGGGGCAAAACTATTTTAACTGTCACCTACCTTATAAACCGCTTACCATCTAGTGTTCTTCTCTTCAAAACCCCTTTAGAGTGTCTCTCTCGCAGCTTCTCTGTCATGACCCTTCATCCACGGATTTTTGGTTTTGTGTGTTTTGTTCATGCCCATCATTCCTTGGGTGGCAAGTTAGGTCCTAAAGCCCACAAATGCATTTTTATTGGGTACTCTCCTACCCAAAAGGGCGACAAATGCTACGAGCCTTCTTTTAAAAAATTTTATGTCTTTATGAATGTCACTTTTTAGGAGTCCGAGTCCTTTTACTCTCCTTCCCTTCCATCTCTTCAGGGGGAGTCTAGGAAGGAAGAGATGTCTACCTGGTATAACCATTGAGGGGGAGCCACTGTTCTATAACCATAGGAACCATAATGAGGGGAAGCCTATATCTGACCATAATGATGGGGAGCCTATGTCTAACCACAATGAGAGGAAGCCTATGTCTAACTCTAACCACAATGAGGGGGAGCTTATATCTGCTGAAGAGGCGGGAACACATGACATTAATGGCGATATGGGGGAACGGATACACCGACTACAAATGACAAACTTAAAAACATACACTAGCTGGAAGAACAGAAAGTCTTCATGTGTGATACCACCTTGTCTATCACAATTACCTATTCTAGTTCCAGATTCCTCGACGGACCCATCTGGTAATGACTCTTCTCTTATTGAAACTCCCTCTACTGATTCTAACAGTGATACTGATAATCTTCCTATTGTTCTTCGGAAAGGTGTTAGGTCATGTACTCAACATCCCATTTCCTAGTTTGTTTCTTATGATTGTTTATCTCCTTCGTATCATGCTTTTGTTTCGTCTCTATCTTTTATATCTATTCCACAGAAACGGCAGGATGCAGTAATAATACCTAAGTGGAAAAGAGCTATGGTGGAGGAGATGATAGCTTTGAAAAAAATGGCATTTAGGAGCTAGTATCACTTCCAAAGGGAAAGAAAGCAGTAGAATGCAAGTGGGTTTTTACTGTTAAGCAAAATGCTAACGGTACGGTTGAGAGATACAAAGCGCGACTTGTTGCCAAAGGTTTTACTCAAACATACGGTATTAATTACGAGGAGACGTTTGCTCTAGTAGCAAAGATGAATTCCGTGCGAGCTTTACTCTTGTTAGTTGTTACGTGTATAGATTAGGTTATGCATAAGTTAACCCTAACCTCGTCCACTTTATTATAAATAAACGGCTCGCCTCACTCTAAAGAGTGTGGGTTTTCATCTTTACATGGTATCAGAGCCTGGTAAAGAATGAAATTAGTGAACCCTAAATCTACTGCCCCGCCGCCGGCCGCCGCGCTAGATATGCACTGATCTTCCGGCGGCGTCGCGTTTCCACTGCCATAATTGCGTCCTACCTTCCCCCTTTCAGATCTGCTCTCTAGCTCATCCGCTGCATCTTCCTCCGCCGCCGCCGGCCTCGACGTCGCCGCCACCCTCCTCTTCTCCTGGCGTTACCTCCCCCCTCTACCACTACCACCGATTTGCATCCCTCTCCTTCCAATCTGGTCTCGTGGCCGTCTGACTGGCTTCGCCGCCGCCCGCCGTCGCCGCCCGCTACCATCCCTGCCGCACCTCCTCCGATCTGCTGATGTGCCCTTCTCCTTTACCAAGCCTTAAACGCCTGACCTTGTTATCTGGCTCCTTGGCTGCCTAACCACCACCCTCGCCGCCGCCGCTGGCCTGCTCCTGCCTTGCTTCGTGCTGATCCCCTCTGTTTCTGTATGCCCGTGGACTGATCTGTCCTCTCCGGCCTCATGCCTACTTGATCTCCGTGTTACCCCTTAGTTGTTTGTCTGTTATTGGTGAATGAATGTTCTGATCCGGTGATTGGTGGTTCGTTGGGCTGATATAGGTGTCAAGAGTGGGCTTTGTCCTATATTATCGTAGTCATGTCGACTACTGATTCTTCGCCACCATCGCCATCTGTCCCATCTGCCCAGCCTGTGGTGACTTGCGAGCCTACCCGACCCCAGATCGTCTCCTCATCCACTCGCTTGGTGGAAACCAAGCTGACTGGCTCAATCACTTATGTGTTATGGCGAAAGAAGGTCCTGAAATCTCTTCAGGGTATGGATCTTGATTCCCATCTGACAGACTGTGCTCCTCCCGAGACTTCACCTCAGTACCGCTCCTGGATTCGGGATGATGCTCGCCTATTTACATTATTGCTGAACTCCATGGATGAATCTGTTGAAGTGTTGGTCGCAAATGCCGATACTGTACGGGAAATTTGGCAATCTTTGTCCGATACCTATTCCACTACTAATGATCTGTCTCACCTCTTTGATGTAATGAAGGGGTTCTTTCAACTCACGCGTGAGGGAAAAACTCTTCAGGAGCACTATGCTGGTTTCAAGACTCTTGCTGATGGGTTTGACCGATTGCTCCCCTTTACTTCCGATCCCACCATATTTCACCGTCAGCGTGATCAGATTATGGTGGTGCTCTACTTAACCAGTCTTGGTGGTGGTGACTGTGAGGCTGTCCGGTCACAGATCCTTGCTGGGGTTGATATCCCATCTTTTCCGGAGGCCCTTCGACGCGTGAGTCGCTCGTTGAGTCACTCTGATGCTCCCCCTCTACCCCCTGAGCCCTCTGATAGGGTTGCCTTTTTGTCCTCACCGGGTGGGGCCCGTGGCGGCCGTCGGGGCCGAGGTGGGCGTACAAGTGGTCGTGCTGGATCTCCGGAGACTCGCACTTGTCATCATTGTGGTGTGGTTGGCCACATTCGTCCCCATTGTCCCCAATTGGGCTCTAAGCCATCTTCTATGGCTCATGCTGCTACTGCACCTGCTTCCTCTCCCGCGGATCACGTGGTCCATATGTCTGATGCTGAGTATGACCGGTACACTCAGTCCCCTGTGCTCTCTTCTCTTGCTGTTGGTACATTTATTACAGGTAACTCCACCGCCTGCATGGTCACTCCGCGCCCTTGGGTTATTGACTCTGGTGTTACAGATCATATGACCGGGACTACAAGTACTCTTTCTGAGTATTCTCCTCTTAGTAGGACTGGACAGGTTACAGTGCCAACGGCTCTTCTTTTGACATTCGAGGTTGTGGCATTGCTACACCCACTTCCTCGTTGACCCTGCAACATGTGTTACATACCCCTGGCATTGCTACACCCATTTCCTCATTATCACTTCATGCTTTATTTTGATCTTATGAGAGTCTCTTCTTCGGAAATGCACCATTATTATCCGCATTTTGTCCATATTGTATTACATCCATGTACTGCTTGCTCCTTTCATTTTTTCTTGCCTAGAAAGTTATCATTGTCATGCTCCACAAGCAATACATTGACTCAAAATGGCAATACACCAAGTGGCTTTAAAGAAACAAAATACTCCTAAGAGGGCTGTATATACTAGACATTGACATCTTTCGGACACTTGCCATGTCAAACAATCATCCAAGAGTGTCTTATTGCTTCTCTAAAGAACCGAAAAACTCTTCAGAGATTTTCAAATGTGGAACTAAAGTAAATCTTATCTCTAGTTGAGTCATTTCCCCCCATTATGCTTTGTTAGGGGCTATTATACACAAACCTATCCAATGAATTCAATATATATTTTTACGATGACTTCTCATGTCAGTTTAGATTCCCCTCCCCTAAAATTTTCACTAAAGGTAATGCTCTCTCTCTCTCTCTCATATACGACCCCAGTCACAAATAAGATAAAAAGATAACTCGTTGGATATCAGATCTAACAGTTCAAGTACCATTGATATAGTTGAAGTGCAATCAAAATATGATTTTTGGGGATAGAATCAAATACATTATTTATTGGTATTCGACACTTCGTTGTGCGTGACCCATCATCTCAGCCCTTTGGTGTTTTCTTACAATTGCAAGAGCAATATCAAATCGAACTTATCTTTTCTGGTCTTAGGACACATCCATCTGAGCATTCTCGTCGCAATCTCTCATTTACTATTGTGTTGTCTTGTTCCTGCACATTCTGTCACATAAAGCATTACTAGCCTTATAAGTGATCTACTGAATTTTTCTTTCAATTTTCTTGGTACCATCTATTGAATAATATACTGAAATTACCTCTCACCGAAGTAAAGCTACTTGGATTCCATTGATCCTACCATCTACAACCTTTTCGTTTCCTAGATAAAGAATTTGTTCGCTCTTTGGTCTTACAAGGTATTTCGATCTCCACTTCTTTTTTAATATTACATGCCTTTTATTTAGTTTTGGACTTACGTATTTTGTAACCTTTTTTACTCCAACAATTCTTTCCAATAACCTAATTTAGTAGTTAGTCTTCCTTCAGTTTTATGCACTAGAACAATAGCATCACTAAACACTATACACCATGGGACGCCATCCTATGTATGCATGTCAATTTGTCCATAACCAAAGCAATTAAGTAAGAACATGTGACGTGTCGCAAATTCCATTTTGAAACGGATGTTCCAAAAAGGTTAATTTAGCAATCCAAAGCAATCTCTAAAGCTTTCCTATTTATTTGCTCAAAGTTTTGTGGATAAAAACCAAACAATGAACAAACATTAAAGAAAGTAGAGCAAGACAAAACGTCTAATAATGTAGTCATGGTACTCCAAGATATTCATTTACATGGAAGGAATACTATTTTATTCGAGGTTTAGCTTGAAAGATTTATATTCAGTATTTTCATCTGAAAAAGGCTATTACTATCACAAGTTAGGACATATAGCATACCATATTCCTATTGTTGTTTGTCAAATAGAAATGATCAATGGTAACATAAATAAGGACTCAAGGCTGATCCTCGGTGGAAATCTATATGAAATTGAAAGTTCACTTGTCTCTCCTGCTTGTTAATTAGCATTTTAGAATTGTTCACAAGGGATCCGAATAATTTACAATGGTACACCCAACCCTCCTCATTTATTAGGGCATGGGACCAACAGTGTTCAACACACTTGTTGATTCAATAACATGGCTATCTAAAGGAAAAAACTTGTACAATAAATTCTTGTAGCTTAGTGCAACAACCTATTACCTTCGATGGTATTATATGCAAAATTGAAATCAATTTCGATTTCCTAATATCAAAGTGATGTTTTTCAAATACTTGACTCAGTTTAGTTATTGTGAAACATGAAGCTGAAATGTTCGGATTTCATGTTGTTCCGAGTGTTTTGGAGTTGGAATTAATATGGACTGTCTCAAAGATCTACGGGGCCTATATAAGCCAAGCCCTAGTGTACGCGAAATTCAATAATCTTGAACTTCCATTTGTCCCGGTTTATTTGTCATTTATGAAAAGAGCAATAATCTCTGGAGATAGTAGGATTGTTTAAGAAAACAGGAAAACCCTTCCAGTTCAATCACTAGTTTTCTTCACAAGAAACATGGGTCAAGCCCCTATATCAATTAGAAAATGAAATTGAAAATTAACACTCTTCTTTCTTCGCATGAGAAATTTGATTGTATAACATAATCTTAGAGATTTGATTGAGAAGAATACACAAAAAACCTATTTCATAAACTTTCTCGACATGGTATCAGAGCGGGTTATAATATCCTAATCTGATATCTCTTTCTCCCTCTCGCTACCTCTCGATATCACTTTCTCTGCACTTGGTGTACCTCCCTCTCACACCCGTTGCCTCTCGGTCCCTCACTTGATCTCGCCGGACAACTGTATGATCTTGTCAAAAAATCTGCTCTTTGTGTTATCTCGTTGTACTCGTAAATTTCTACCTGTCTAACCTCGATGTCTGCTCGCCGGAAATCTCGCCGGAATCTTGTTGCCGGAAAATCTCGCCGGAATCGGATCTATGTTCATTGATCGTTTCAGCACTGATTTCTCGGTATTGTTTATTGGTGCTATTCTTAAGTATTTTTGATCGACTCGTTGGTGTTGTTCGCCTCGGTTCCTTTTTTTTGGGTTCTCTTTCTCTCACTTTACCTCCATGGATGTCAAGGATACTCATCATGGTAGCCATCATAGTGGCCATGATACCAAGTGGTGCACTTATTGTGATTAGACTAATCATTCTGTTGAGTTTTTGTTGGCGACTTCATGGCATGCCAACTTGGGCTAATCAAGCTCCATTTAAGAGAACGCAATCTAATCAGATTACTATCTCCAAATCTGAGTATGATTCAATTCTTCAACGAGCTGATGCATCTTCTTCTTTCCCCACTCATTTCGTCTCATTAGGTAACGTGTGTCTTTTTCTTCTTCTCATATCCCTTGGATTCTTGATTCTGGAACCTGTGACCATATGACAGGTAATTTGTCTCTTCTTTCTGATGTCACTTATCATTCGTCCCCTTCATTTGTTACAATTGCTAATAGAACTAAAATTCATCTTCATGGCATTGGCACATATTGCATTCATCGTCTAACTTTTCCCTCTGTTCTATATTTACCCCAATTTCCTTTCAACTTGTTATCAATTTACAGACTCATTCAAACTTTCAACTGTTCTGTGACTTTGTATCCCTCTCATTGTGAATTTTAGGATCTAAAAACAAAAAGGATGATTGGTGGGGGATATGAGAAGAATGGTCTTTACTACTTTCAGCCGTCTCACACCTCGATTTCGTCTGCTATGCATTCCACATCTCCCTATCAGTGACATTGTGGACTTGGGCACCCATCATCTGCCAATCTTCAGCACTTAGTTCCATCCTTACCTAATTTCTCAAGGTTTGACTGTTAAACATGTGAACTTAGTAAGCATCATCGAGTTTTTTTTCTCTCCTCGTACCGAGTCACCTAGTTCGCAACTTTTTGCTCTTGTTCGTTCTGATGTTTGGGGGCCATCTCGAACCATTAGTTCATGTGGTGCTCGATATTTTGTCATATTTATTGATGATTTTTCTCGGTTGACTTGGGTGTATGTTCTTAAAGATCTCTCTCAGTTATTTACTGTCTTTCAGTCTTTTTATACTTAAGTAGTGAACCAATTTAATGCCAGATTACTTGTTCTCCATAGTGATAATGCTCACGGATACACCTCTTAACCCTTTTACGCAGTTTCTTGACTCTCATGGCATATTCATCAAAACCTCATGTGTCACTACCCTTCAACAAAATGAGGTTGCTAAACGAAAGAATGGTCCTATTCTTGCCATTGCTCGTGCTCTTATGCTACAAATGCATGTTCACAAATCTTTTTGGGGATGGTATTCTCACTGCAAGTTTTCTCTTGAACCGAACGCTATCTCGGGTTTTGAAAGAAAAATCTCATTTTCAGGTTATATTTTCTGGCATAAAACCATTTCCTCTTCCTCCTCGGCTTTTTGGTTGTGTTTCATTTGTCCATAATCTATACCCTGGTCGTGATAAACTGGATCCCCGTTCTCATAGGCGTATCTTTCTTGGTTATTCTCATACTAAAAAAGGCAACAACTGCTATCGCCTTTCGTTACATAAGCACTTTGTTAGTGTTGATGTCACGTTCTTTGAAACTTTGCCTTACTATTCGCAGAAAGTCACCATTTGCAGGATCCAATCCTTTCTGAGTCAGGTAAAGCCCTTAAGATGTTTTCGAGACTACCACTTCAGGTGTTCCTGTGCTTCCTCCAGCTCACCCGCTAGCCACTTAAGTCTATGTTCGGCATCAGCACCATCCACCTGAGCATGTAGTTCCTGAGGACGCTTCTCATTCCCCTCCATTGTCTCCCTTGCCGTCTGCGGATCCACCTTCACCAGATTCCGACCATGATCTCCCTATTGGTATGAGAAAAAGTAAGCGTACTTGCAATTCTCATCCTATCTCTCACTTCGTTTCATATGATCATTTATCCCCTTCGTTCCAAGCTTTTTTTGTGTCTCTATCCTCTGTTGTTGTTCCCAAGTCTTACCAAGACGCCCTCTCTCATCCTGGATGGCGCTCAGCTATGGAGGAAGAAATGTGTGCATTAGAGTTGAATTATACTTGGGTTCTTGTTTCCAAGCCCTCTGGGGCTCATATTGTTGGTTCTCGTTGGATTTTTACTATCAAACAAAATCCTGATGGCTCTGTCGATCGTCTCAAAGCTCGTCTTGTGGCTAACGGCTTTACTTAGACCTATGGCCATGATTATACTGAGACTGTTTCTCCGGTTGCTAAGCTAAGTTTGGTTCTATTATTATCTCTCTTGCTGCAAATCTTGATTGGCCACTCCACCAACTTGATGCCGAGAATGTTTTTCTACATGAGGACTTGTCTGAACTTGCATATATAGCTCAACCACTTGGTTTTGAGTCCAAGAGGGAGTGTGTGTGTCATCTTCGCAAATCTATATATGGCCTCAAATAGTCTCCCCAAGCTTAATTCAATAATTTCAGCAACTCCGTCGTTTCTCATGGTATGACTCGGAGTCAAGCTGATCACTCAATGTTCTTTAAGAAGACTAACAGTGGTATTGTGATTCTGGTGGTTTAAGTGGATGATATTGTCATCATTGGCAGTGATAGTATTGGGATTCAGATCTTAATTTGTCATATTGGTTCTAGCTTCCATACTAAAAATTTGGGCAAACTTCGATATTTTCTTGGCATTGAGGTTGCTCGATTTAAAGCAGGCATCAGTTTGTTGCAAAGGAAGTACACTCTTAACCTCCTAAGAGATATCGGCTGTCTTGATTCTAAACCTGTAGCCACTCCTATAGAAATTAATCTAAAGTTGATGCCTGAAGATGGTAAATTGATTGATGATCCTGAGATATATCGTACACTTGTAGCTTGTGGGCAAACTTATTTATCTCACGATTACTCATCCAGATATCTCCTATATAGTTAGTATTGTCAGCCAATTCATGATCCATCCTCGAGCTCCCATATGGAGGTAGTCGTTCGTATCTTTAAGTATCTTAAAAATGCTCCAGGACATGGACTTATCTATTGATCATCTGGACATCTCCGTATTAAAAGGCATAGAGATGCTGATTGGGCAGGCTCTCCTACGGATCATCGATCTACCACTGGCTACTGTACCTTTATTGGAGGTAATCTTGTGACTTGGAAAAGTAAAAAACAGCCGGTTAGCTCGTTCCAGTGCTGAGGCAGAGTGGCAATGGTTCATACTACTTGTGAGCTAACTTGGTTACGCACAATCTTACAGGAATTTGAGATTCCAGTAGAGGGTCCTACTGCTCTCTATTGTGATAATCAAGCTGCTATTCATGTAGCCAATAATCCAGTCTTTCATGAGAGAACCAAACACATTGAGGTTGATTGTCACTTCATTCGGTCTAAAGTGGAGTCAAAGGAGATCTCTACACTTTTTGTTCCTTCTGGTTCTCAACTTGCAGATATTTTCACTAAAGCTGTACCAAAGCTTGCCATTGATTCTATTTGTAGCAAGCTGAAATTACATGATATATACTCTCCAGCTTGAGGGGGAGTGTTGATTGTATAATATAATTTTAGGGACTTGATTGAGAAGAATACACAGAGAACCTACTTCTAAACTCTCTCGACAAGAAACATAGGAGGAAAGTATATTCATGTCTTCATGAATAATGTGACACTTCGTCCCACATTGAAAGTCTACGTGAGAGATCCTCGGTAAATAATAAACCATCTATACTGATACTAATAACTTGAACCTAAGCATTTTGAGCCGTGTTGCTAGGCTCCAACAAGTTACTGGGCTAGTCATCTATATAGGGCGTTACAAATAAAGTCATTGCCTTCATATCAAACACGAAACTAATATTTTCACCAAATTCTTCACAGGATAAAGAAACAAAATAGAGAATGGAACCAACTCCATCAAATGAATCTCATACTAAAATTCAAAAAACCAATTCGCATTGTAGTTATGCCACTAAACTTCCACCAACGTGTTGACACCCCTTTCGAGAAAATGAAATTAGTTGCTTAAGTTTTAAAAAATATCAACCAACTACAACTTTAAGCCATTAGAAAGCAACATAATTTCAAAATATAGATGGAAACTTACTTGTAGCCCGACAGTGATGCTCAAAAGAGCAATTTCATTGTTCCCTGCCTTCAGAGAAATAGGAGATTGAAATCTGAAGGTTGATACAGAGCCATTTCCAGACGCACTAGCTGGACAACAAGTAAAACATTACTAACTTAGGGGAAGTGCGCGACAATTTAGCACTACAAAGGAAGGGTAAGAAATCCAAAATGTGGCTCACAGGTAAGTATGTTGTATTTTATACTATGAGTGATAAGTTAGTTGTCCAATGTAAAATGTCTCAGTTTGACGAGGTTTCAATCATGAATAGGTGTGCCATTTGTGCAGAGATGCATCAACAAGAAAAGACACATAAAAAAGGTATCTTTTCCTTGATGGTAGGAATAATGTTGCCTGTAAATAACACATCTAGAGGGTCCCTGACCTAGCCCCAACAAGAACAAGCCCATGTTTCTATCAATGGGTTATTAAGAGGGCCATAGGTTAGAAGATCACTTGTGCAATTTTTATTGAGTATACGTGAATAGATTTCTTTCAAATGGTATCAAAGCAATCCTTTATGCTAGATTATTAAGTGATTTTAACCATGTGTATTTATCCCATCGTATAGTTTTTGAGACCTCATACTTGATTTCATCCATACATCATGATTCATATGACATCGGGTTACTATTTATTACGAATTGAAAAATATAGGACTTGGTGTGTGTTACTGTTGGATTAGATAATTGTAATAGAATACACAAGGACCATGTGATTTGTAGATCATTGGTCATAAAGGCTTTATTTTTGGCGTACTTATTTTGTGCTTTGACTGGTTTCCTTACTTGTTTCTTTCTTTACTTTTCATGTTTCCTTATCTTGTCACCTACTTTTATTAATAAACATATGTGTCTATTCCTCTTTGAAGTTAAGCCAATTATATACAAAAAAATACTGGTTTCTTCTTGGTATTAGAGCCATAACTTCAAAACCCTAATCATGAAACCTAACCCTAACCTTCACACCTAGTGATACAAATCAAAGGTGAGAGAGAACTGGACACCATACAAAGGGGAGAAGAGAGCTGGACTATACAAAGGGATTACATTGCAACTGATGGTGTATTACTGAATATTCGGAATACAAAATAATGAAACTATTACATCCTTAAATAGAGAAAAGCTACGCCTAAAAAAGGAAAAGATTATAACATTTTATCACGATACATCCTGATTTGATCACGATACTATTCCGATTTGATCCTGATACGATCTCAATAAACTGCCTAAAATAAAGGATTGCAATAGGATACTTTCACACCCCCGCTCAAACTCATGATGCGAACCCGGAGAGCAACGTGAGTTTGCCAAGAAAGTTATGAAGCCAAACGGTGCAATAGGGACCAAACCATTGCCAATACCAATCTGCGCTGAACAGTGCAAAGCCAATACCTAAACGATTGCAAATCCACTACCAGTGCCAATGCCAACATGCGAACTACGAACTGGGTTGAGAGAGATAGAGACCCAGTGTTCAGAAAATAATGCACCTACGAAATCAGACAGAGATACTGAAACAAAGTCAGGGGATACTGAGACAGAGATCAGAGGTATTTTCTGTGAGAGAGAGAGATTATGGAGGTAGAGGTGCAGAGGTCAGAGCTCACGGATGCTCATACGAGCCATCAACAGAGATACCTAGAGAGAAAAATAGGGAGAACATAGAGAAAAGAGACAGATGCGCGCGCGCGTGAGGGGGGGGGGGACAGACTGCAAAACAGAGGAGACAGATTCATAAACTGGGCAAAAATAGCCAAGAACAGTAAAAAACAGAGTCATTGGAGGCTGCCGGATCTCTGGCGAGGGTCGCCGGAGACTGACGAAGCTCCGGCAAGGATGCCAGAGTTCAGAGGAGTTCCAGAAAGTGCTCACAGATCAGATTTCTAAAGAGATAAGAAAAATAGAGGTCTTTGGAGGCTGACAGAGCTCTGGCGAGGTCGCCTGAGGCTAACGGAGCTCCAACATGGATGCCGGAGTGCTGACGGAGCTCTGGCAAGGATGCTGGAGTGTAGAGAAGTGCCCAAACATATTGGGCTTTGCAGATTTGAAGTTAACAGCACCAAAGAAGGCTGTTCGGAGGTCGACGAAGCTCCGGCGAGGGTCGCTGGAGGCCAGAGGCTACTGATGTTGCTGCTGGAAGTTGTTGTTGCTGCTGATGTTCAAAGAGAAAGGACAGAGATGCTGCTACTGCTGGTGCGATGAAAGGAGAGGGAGGCTGCTGTATGGTACTGTAGAGGGAGGAGAGACAACTGATTGCGGAAAACAGTGATGGGAGGAGACTGATACAGGATCGAAAACCTGCTCTGATACCATGATACAAATCAAAGGTGAGAGAGAACCGGACACCATACAAAGGGGAGAAGAGAGCCGGACTATACAAAGGGATTACATTGCAACTGATGGTGTATTACTGAATATTCGGAATACAAAATAATGAAACTATTACATCCTTAAATAGAGAAAAGCTACGCCTAAAAAAGGAAAAGATTACAAGATTTTATCACGATACATCCTGATTTGATCACGATACTATTCCGATTTGATCCTGATACGATCTCAATAAACTGCCTAAAATAAAGGATTGCAATAGGATACTTTCACAACCCGCAGCTTCTAACAGTTGTGCCACCATCGTTTACTATACTATAAAAAGCAACTCCGCCGGTGGGAGCGAGAATTGGAAAGGTCACATTGGAATGAAGCCCGAAGTCGGGCAAAAAAGGCGATTTTCGAGATGTATATTGAGGCTGGAAAGTACGAAGCAGGTTCTATGCAATTGAGCTCGACTGCTACAACCTCTATTCTCGTCAAGGAGGTCCGCTCCTGGTATCGGACTTCATAGTTCCTTGGAGACATGTAAGGGACCTTAGTAGAACCTTAAGAGTTCTTTGGTAGACCTTCATGATTCTTTGGTTGCCCCTCTTTGGCGGGCTTGGTATGCCTCAGGCCTTCGGAAGATCTTCTCATTGAGATCTTGTTGTCTATTGGTTGAAACCTGGTTTTTATGAGACTTGAAGAGAGTGTTTTTTGTTTGCGAGATTCCAAGTGTGTTTTGGTGAGAGAACTTACAATTTTAGGGTTTTCTTTGCTCACTGGTGTGGTAAGTGATTTTTGTCATTTTTTATCTTTTGGGGGGCTACCGGTGTTCTTTCAGCAGCAATATTCTTGAATCTACCGCATCTTTAGCTGTCTTTGTCAGTATTATTGTTTAACCCTATTGGGGGCTACCAATGTACTTTCAATTGCAATATTCTTGGATCTTCCATTTGGTGGTTTACTGCACAGTATACCTGCAGATGTACTGAAGCATCGCACTCAAATGTCCATTGTCAAATACCGAAGCATCACTACTCAAATCTCAATTGTCAAGTTGTTTGATTTAACACTATGCACCACCTTAAGGACGAACATTGGAATTAGAAAATGGAAATAGAATAAATTAGGATCGCATGATTTGTAGATCACGGGTCATAAGGCTTTATTATTGGCCTATTTATTTTTTGGCTTTTGATTTGTTGCCTTATTTTTCCTTTCCTTACTTTTCATGTTTCCTTATCTTGCACCTACTTTTAGTATATGTAGCTATTCCTCTTTGAAGGCAAGCCAATTATACAGAACCTAGTGCTTTCTTCTACTACTGCTTGAGTACCATGGTTGTTGCTTTGTATAATTGACCATTATTTCTGCGTTGCCAAGAATTGTTTGGCCCAACCCATCATTACCCACAAGTGTTATTGTATCCTCGCACAGTATATAGGAGGAGGTCGTAGGTTTGATTCTTCACATTATTCATGATGACACAACAGTCAATCCTGGGAGTGTGAAACACGTGTATAATCGCCTCAAAGGAACACATTCACTTGCTTACACGACTTAATATTAAAGACTTCATTTTTTATTGGCTTCTCATTATGCTTATGCTACACTAGTCAATCTTGGGATTCTGAACATTTGTATAATTGCCTCGAAACACATTCACTAGTCAGTTTTGATTGGTTTTGAACGGCATGGATTATTATTTTGTCTCCGCAACACAGCCATGAATTTTGCACTACCGCGCGGTACCACCTTAGGCCATGTTTGTCTACTTCTCATTTGTTTATTTGTAGCACTAGTCTTGTAAAGATCTAACTAAATTGACCAATGCACATATATATTAATCCAATGGTATTTTTTACGTGTCGTATTTTTTGGTAAATTTACCGCACATCATGTTTTTTATTGCATGAGCATGGGAAATATTAAAATGAGACAGAAATTGCCCGAGGGTAAAAGGCATCTTCAAGTCCGAGTTTGTTAATACTGTAAAAGCATGAAACTATTGGATATTGATTTTGGTTGTCTTTGGTGATGGTTGTATGGTACATGCTATGTCTAAATTGATTGGGCCTACGCATTCTAAATTCGGTCTTTTGATTTACTATACGATAACAAAAATGCCATTTTGAAATTTTCATCACATGATGGATCAAATGCCAGTTTAAAGAGTGAATATCAAATGGACTCGAGAATTGCCACAGCATCTTAAGCTGTGGTAATAATCACCTAAGTTTTTTGATCATCATAAGACGTGTCAAATGACTTAGGAGTAGCCATAGTTTATTGGCATCTTGTTTGAAAATTTACGTTACGGTTTAGTCATAAAAATAGTAAATCGACCCTATAGGAAAGTTATTATGTTCATGGTTAATTGTAATAAGACGATATACCCATAGAGAATAATTCTTCTTAAGCCCACATGTATGGAGAATTTGTTTTTAGTGTTTATGTTTCTCATAGTTATCCATAGAGTTTCAAGTCAATTCATGCGTGATGAACCGTCTAATTACAACAAGATTAGAATTTACTACTCAATTGACATTGGTTACATAGATTAAAGTTAGATTCATAGCATTATTATTTGGTGTTATTGGTGATTGCATTTATTTTTAATAGTTCTTTTATTTCTGCAAAATAAGTTACATGGTACTTGTTAGGAATCCAAAACAATAAATTGACTTATAGGCATACTGTTAAGATACAGGTTCAATTGCATATTAGTTGTGAAATTGGACTAAATATGTAATTAGCATAGTGCCAGGGGTCAGAGTGTAATTTCGTCTTTGTTGTACATATGTATTGATCGCGATGAGAAATAAACCCTAAGGTTGACTATTATTTTTACATGGTATCAGTGCGTCGATCATTGCCTTTGTCTATGATTGACCGATCTCTCTATTTCGTTTGAGTTTTATCGCCTTCGATCAAGCCCTTGCCGCCGTTTGTCAGCTCGCCGCCGTCTGTTTGGCAGCCACCGCCTCTGTTAGCTCTCGCCGCCGGCCACCAGACCTTGCCGGACCTATAGACCTCGCTGCTACCTTCGCTAGCCCTTGCTCACCCCTCACCGGACCTCTAGAACCCTCGTCAGCCCTCACTCAGCCCTTTCCAGATCTCCAACGACCTCTTACGCGGCTGTTTCGGCTTCGAAATCTTTTGTTTGATCCGTTGTGTTTGAAATCTACTGGGCTTGTTCGTTCTAGGTCATTCTAAGATCGTTGCGTTATTTTAGATTTATTTCCTCTATTTTTTATCATTCTGAACTATGGTGGAAGATCCTAAAATTGTTGTCGATGGTACAATCGAGTCGTGTAGGGACTTTTGATAACACTCTGTTGGATATTTACCCTATTAAGTTAGATGGTACAAACTATTTGATTTGGTCTCGCATGTATACCTCGGTCATTGAAGCTTGAGGGATCTCTAAAGTTCATTGAGAGCCCCGTCTCCCCACCAGTGGTGCCTACTGAACTGAAAAGGTTTAAGTCCCAGAAATCTTTGGTCATGACTTGGTTCTTTAACTCTACGAGAGCTAATATTCGTCATATCTTCCTGCTTCTTGCAACTCCATATGAGATTTGGACTAATGTAGTCTGTAATTATTCTCAGCAGGGTAATGATGCTTAATGTTTTGAGTTGAGGAAAAGGCTTTGTACATTGAATCAACACCATCGTTCTGTTGCCGAGTATTTTGCCGATTTGAGTTATGCATGGTAGGAATTTGATTATTATCAAGGATTTCAGGCTTTGTGTGCTTAAGATACTGCCAAATGGCTAAAGCGGATGGAGAAAGAACATGTTTATGACTTTCTGGGTTGCCTTGATATAGAGTATGATTAGATTAGAGTATAGGTGTTGGCTCGTGCTCCGTTTTCGTCATTGGAAGAGGCCTATGCCATTGTTCAGCAGGAGGAGAGTAGGAGGGGTGCTATGTTGCATACCACTAGTCCCAGTCGTTCAACCTTAGTGGCCATTCTTCCACTGATTGGTAGGTCTAGTGCTGGCAATGGATTTATTGATCCTGCATCTTTTCGGTGTGATTATTGCGACCATACCGGACATAACAGGAATTTTTGTTGAAAGTTACATGGTTGCCCCGCTCATCCTGCTCGTGGGAAAGGCGGGGGATGTGGTAGTCATGACCATGGGTCTGCACATTCCCTAGCCCACGCTCATATTTTGGAGTCTACAGTTCCTACCATGGCTGATTTTGGATTCAGTACTGGGGTTCAGTTAGTTTCTGATCATGTTAGTGGCTTTTCTCAGGGGGAGATGCAAGCTCTCAGACGCCTTACGATTTGGGCTGATTCTTCATCTATCACTGCTTCTACCTCCACAGTTTTTCTTTCTCTCAGTATGCTCACGCAGGTATCCCAGCTAGTGCATTTACTACCTCTTCTAGTAGTCCTTGGATTACTGACTTTGGCGCTCCTAATCATATGATAGGTTGTTGTTTGTTTTTTAGTCTTACTCTACTTGTTCTTATAAGCATAAGGTCAGAATAGCAGATGGATCTCTCTCTTCTATTTCACGGAAATGCTCCATTTGCTATTCTCCTTCTATTTCTCTTTCTTTAGTTCTACATATTGTAGATTTTTGCCACTAATCTGATTTCTGTCAGTAGCTTTACTGTTTTGCAAATTATTTTGTGACATTCTTTTCTACTCATTATGTTTTTCAGAAACTGGATAAGAGGAAGGTGATTGGCAGTGGTAATGTCTCTATTTTTTGGAGTTTGCACCTTGCACATCCAAGCCATGTTTATCCTGTGGTTAGGCTCTGCAAGCCGATACGAGTTATGTTCTTTCTTTGTTGCATCAATGGCACCGGAGATTGGGTCATCCCTATTTTAGAATTTTAGAGAAACTTTTTCATCATTTGAATAAGTCTTGTCCTATGAGTCGTCTTTTTTTTTTTTTTGTAAAACTTGTGAGCTTGAGAAACATAAACATCATTTTTATACACCTATTAATAAAAGAAGTGATTAGCCGTTTATGCTTATACATTATGATGTTTAGGGACCTTCTCCTGTTAGCTCCCTTAAAGGTTTTCGTTGGTTTATCACCTTCATTGATTATTATTCTCGTGTCACTTGGGTGTATCCATTATAGTCCAAAAATGATGTAGCTCTTCAAGTTGGTGTGTAAATATTTGAAATGACCAACTTGGATAGTAGCTCTTCAAACGTGGTCTTGCTGACACTTTTAGTAAGAAAGTCAGCAAGCTGCTGTGACGAAGGGACAAACGTAGTACAAAGTTGTCCTAATACAATTTTCTCTCTGATAAAATGACGATCTATTTCAATGTGCTTTGTTCTGTCATGCTGAACTGGGTTCGCCGCGATACTGATTGCTGATTTATTGTCACAATATAATGACAACGGGATGGAAACTGGAAGACATGAGTTAGACATCAACTTCCTGAGCCATAGCAACACACAAACACTGAGAGCCAAGCTCAATACTCAGACTCTGCACTAGAGTGGGAGACAACATCTTGCTTCTTACTCCTCCAAGAAACCAGATTTCAACTCAGTTTCATATAGTAACTCGATGTAGACCATCTGTCACTAATAGAGCCAGCATAATCAACAACAGTCCATGCCCCAATACGAAGATGCTCATTATTTGCAAACATGATACCCCTACTCGAGCATCCCTTGAGATATCGAAGAATACGATACACAGCTGCAAGATGGGGGTGCGGGGTGAATGGACAAACTGACTGACAACACTTACAGAATAGGCAATGACAGGATGTGTCATAGACAGATAAATCAATTTCCCAACCAAGCGTTGATACTGTCCAATATTGGCTAAACACTCCCCCTCAGAATCACCTAGCCGGTGACTCTGCTCTATTGGAGTATCATCAGAATGACAAGCTAGCTGACTTGCCTCGGTAAGAAAATCAAGAACTTACTTGACTTAGGAGATAAATATACCAGTAGAAGAATGTGCAACCTCAATACCAAAAAAATACCGAAGAGGACCAAGGTCCTTAATCTCAAACTAATAACCCAAGTATGCCTTCACAGCAGTAATGCCCACAAGGTCATCACCAGTGAGGATAATATCGTTAGGAGCACTATCCAACGCCTTACTAAACTGGCCAGAAGTGTACACTGTACCTGAGGCTTCATTCAGCCCTGATTTCTGCTCATCAACTTTTTCTTCAGACATAATGCCAACAGGATAATCCGCGTGACCAAAACCCGAGTGAACTCGACCAAAATAAACCTAGAGAGCCGGCGGCGGAGCAAACAGAGGCGGGCGGCGGCGGAGCAAACAGAGGCGGTGGCGGCGCAGAGGGGGCGCGGAACACGGCAGCGCTAGCCGGCGTGGATGGCTGAGTTGGCGCGCGAAGGTGAGAGGGCGCGGCTGCGGGGCGGACGTCAGGCTGATGTGGAGACCGCGACGACGGGTAAACCCTAGGAGGCCAGTCGGCGTCGGAAAAAAGGGAGGGGATAGATCGCGTCGACGGGTAAACCCTGGTTGACGCAGTGCTATACCGTCGGAGAAGTCTCAGACGATGGCAGCGGAAGAGTCTGACGATTGAAAGGGTCGGCGGTGACCAACGCAAAAGTCGACGGTGGTGGAAGCGATATACAGCAGCGGGAAGGTCGTTAACGCTCTGATACCATGATAGATTTATTGAGAGAGAAATAAACTCTGTATATTATTATGTATTAAATCAATGTACAAAGGCTCCTATATATAGGAGAGATAGAGATAGAGATAGAGATAGAGATAGAGATAGAGATAGAGATAAGGATACATAATCCTAATCTTAAACTAACTAGGATATATTAATATTAACATACAATATTACACGCTTACAATGTGGCAGCCATGATCCGTATGTTGACATTTTTTTTGAGTGAGAGCTTTTTGCTGCTAGAGGCCATGGTTAATATATGACCACATTTAGTTATTATCACTCAATGAAATGTATGCAAGTCAAGTGGGAGAATGTAAGAAATCCAAAATGTGACTCACATGCATATAGTACTATGAGTGATATATTAAATATCCATTATAAAGTGTTTAGGTGTGAATAGGTGTCTTATAATGAAAGGGTATGTTCTTTATGGAGAGAGATATCCATTAAAGAAGACACATGAAAAGGCAAATTTTCCATGATAGTTGGAAATTATGTTGCTCAAGAATACTGCATATAGAGGGTCCCTGACCTAGCCCTAAGGCCTGTGTTTCCATCAATGAGGTCATTAAGAGGGCCATAGGTTAGAAGATCTCTCTAATTCATTCGGTGACTTGAAGAATTAAAGCTGAAGGTACAGTTTTGTATCTCCAGTTCATGTACATGACATTACAGATTTCTTTCATATTTATCTGCCAAGCATAATTCAGAACGACTTAAAGCGACAATTACAGTTCTGCATATGGAACCGTAACTATGGCAGACTGAATATAAACAGTGGCTAAGCAGCAGTAGGAAGCTGTAAAAGTTAGTAGAATCTGAATAGATTACCTTGAAGTTTCTGATTCACAAAAGCATGGAGAGCATGACCCTTTGATTCAACCATGAGTATTGCCTGGCCTCCATTCCTCAAGAACTCTTCATTCTCACCTATATGTAAACTGCTAGTACACATATGCTGTAAGAACTGAGACGTACCTTAGAGTGCCATTGCAGTTAATTTATATGCGTTTAGGCTATGCAACCATAGTAAGATATAAGGAACTACACCAGATTCCCTTGTGGTCAAATAGAAGATCTAGCTGTATGATAGTTATCCTGGTGCAAGAATATGGATGAGAAGAAAGATGACATGAGTACATAACCTTCAAGGTGTTCTACAACATTGCTGTCCTTGCGACACTATTCTCCACCACCAACTCTATAAATTGGGTATGCACCAGGTTAACAATGAATCTGGCTCCATGATATACTCGTACGGGTATTAGAAGTGTCCAAGGAAATTATATAACTATTGAAATTTTATGTGCTGTCTCATTGAAATCAACACAATGTTTCAGGGGTTGAGTCCAGGTTCCATCATTGGCAAAAGCCTTCAAAAGCCTTCAAATTGTCATTCAAGTAGTTTTCAGCAAAACAAGAATGTTCAGAACTCTCTCATTACCTCTCATGTGTTCAATTTCCACCATTTGTTGAGTAGCTCTCTAGTGGGATTTTTATACTTTATAGGGAAAGATATAAACTCAATATGACGTACAATTGGTATCATATGCAAGAACATATTAGCTGGGGTGAGGGTTATTGGGAAAGGCCAGTCCAAACTTCCAATCTTCTTCCTACTTAACTTACTCAACATCTTTATGATGCTGGTTTAGCTTAGTTATGTACTTTATCTACATGCAACTAAACTTAACCAAATTACATGAGACAAAAAATTAAAATATTGCCCGCCATGTCAGGGATAGTTTCTTCTTTTTTTATTTTCTTTGCAAGTACATCAACTTTGATAACGGGATATAGAAGAAAGAGAAAAGTGTATAGGATGGTAATTCTGATAGTTTTAGAAGAGAAAACTGAAAGTATTATTTCTGAATCTGAATAAATTACAATGCTCATAGAGCCCTTAAATAGAGAACAAATACACAATCATTCCTAATATAAAGATACACAATCATTCCTAATATAAAGATACACAATCATGCCTAATATAGAAGATACACTTTCACAAATTCACCCTAACACAATAACTTTATTTATATAGAGTGCATAGACTACAGGCTTCCTTACATAAGCAATATAGGATTAACCTAACTATTCTATTCTAATATTCTAACACTCCCCCTAAAACTGGAGAATAAATATCAATAAGTCCCAACTTGTCACAAAGTGACTCCAACCGTGGTTTGAACAACGGCTTAGTAAACATATTGACTAAATGGGCATTGGTAGACACAAAAGAAGTGACGACAACACTACCAGTTAATTTCTCTCGTACAAGATGACAGTCTACTTCGATGTGTTTAGTTCTCTCATAGAAAACTGGATTAGATGTTATGTGAATAACAACTCGATTATCACAATACAGATTTACAGGCAACTATACTAGAAACCCTATTTTCTCAAGAAATGAACGAATGCACACAATCTCATAAGTTGTGTGAGTCATTGCTCTATACTCGGCCTCGGCACTAGACCACCAACTACTGTCTATTTTTCACTTTTCCAATTAATAAGTGTTAAGTTATATTTATGTATGGGACTATAATTAGATTAGAATTAAGTTTTATTTCCATATGTAAATAGAATTATAGATTGGTTAGAGTTATAGTTAGTTTAGTCTTCTTTTTACCTGTATAAATAGAACACATGATGAATAGAAAAAAATATTCTGGTATTATTAAATCTAACATGGTACCAGAGCGGAACGACAAACCCTAGCCGTCACTCACCACTATCACTGCCCCAAAAATCCAACCGTGCACTGTTCATCGTGAACACTGTTCATGCGCATTGTCGCACGAGCACTCTTCACGGGGTACTATTCACGGCTGCACTGTTGCAGTTTTTGCGCGTTTCAGCGCGTTTCTGCACTATTTCTGGAAGTTTCTGCTCTGTTTCCAAACGTTTCTGCCCCGTTTCAGCGTGTTTTCGCTCGTTTCTACCCTGTTTACTGCACTGTTTCTGTTTTTTTTTTTTTTTTTTTTCCGGTTGCGATCCTCTGAGAGCTATTGTTCTTCGCTTGCATTCTACTTTGTTTGGTCGTTATTTTTTTCAGTTTATTGTTGGGTATCCCTCTCCGCATTGCATTATGGTTACTACCAGACAAATCAGCGGGGTTATTGATCGTAAGTCCATCCGATGTGATTACTGCCATAACACAGGCCATACCATGAATTTTTCTTGAAAGTTACATGGTCGCTCCTCTCGGGGATGTGAGGGTGGAGTTGGTAGTCGTGGTCATGGTTCCGGGCGTTCTGATCATATTACGGATTTTTCTCAGGAAGAAATACATGATTTTCGGTGCTTTATTTCTCAGGCTGATTCTCCATCTGCTATAGCTTCCGCTTCCACAGCCGCCTCCGCTTCATCTCATTTTACTCATACAGGTATCCAAGCACGTGCACTTACTGCCTCTTCAGCTGTTCATTGGATCACAAATTCTGGTACTTCCGATCATATGACAGGTTGTTCCTCTGTGTTTGATTCTTACTGTATTTGTTCTGGTAAGGATAAGGTCAGAATAGCCAACGGATCATTTTCTGCTATTTCAGAGAAAGGTTCCGTTCGCTATTCTCCCTCTTTGTTTTTGTCTACAGTTTTACATATTCCAAACTTTTTCACTAATTTTTTGTCTACTAGTAGTCTTACTCGTTCTGCAAATTGTTCCGTGATTTTTTTTCCGTGTTATTCAAGAATTGGATACGGGGAAGGTGATTGGCAATGGTAAAGCACATGGTAGCCTCTGTTTTTTGGACTCTGTCCCTCGTCCATCTCATTCACCCATATCATGTGATCTAGCTCTGCAAGCAGATATAAGTTCAACTATTTCTATGTTACATTAGTGGCACCATAGATTAGGTTATCGCTCTTTTGGAATCTTAGAGAAACTTTTTCCTACTTTAGTTAAATATTATTCTCGAAGTTAGTTTTTTTGTGAAGCTTGTAAATTTGGAAAATATAAATGTTCTTTTTATCCACCTATTAACAAAAGGAATGATTTTCCGTTTGAGGTTATCCATTCTGATGTTTGGGGTCCTTCCCCTATTCCATCTCTCAAAGGTTATCAGTGAATTGTCACCTTTATTGATTGTTATTCTCGTGTCACTTGGTTTTATTTACTTAAGTACAAAGGAGAACTCTTTTCTTGTTTTAAATCTTTTCATGCTATGGTACGCACTCAGTTTGATAAGCCGATCAAAATTCTCTTTAGTGATAATGACATTGAGTATACAGTTAGGAGTTTTCGGACCTTTCTAGATGAAAATGATATTCTTTTTCAGACAACTTGTGTTGACACTCTACAACAAAATGCAAAAATCGCCATCTTGCTGAGGTTACTCGCTCTCTTTTATTCACTATGAATGTTCCTAAATTTTTATGGCGCGAAACTATTTTAACTGCCACCTACATTATAAACCGCTTACCATCCAGGTGTTCTCCATTTCCAAACCCCTTTAGAGTGTCTCCCTAGTAGCTTCCGTGTCATGACCCTTCCTCCATGGGTTTTTGGTTGTGTATGTTTTGTTCATGTCCATCATTCCTTTGGTGGCAAGTTAGGTCCTAAAGCCCACAAATGTATTTTTATTGGGTACTCTCCTACCCAGAAGGGTTACAAATGCTACGAGTCTTCCTCTAAAAAATGTTATGTCTCTATGGATGTCGCTTTTGGGGGTCCGAATCCTTTTACTCTACTTCCCTTCCATCTCTTCAGGGGGAGTCTAGATAGAAAGAGATGTCTACCTAGTGTAATCCCATTGAGGGGGAGTCACTGTTCTATAACCATAGGGACCATAATGAGGGGAAGCCTATAGTTGACCATAATGAGGGGAAGCCTATGTCTAACCACAATGAGGGAGAGCCTATATCTACTGAGGGGCAGAAACAAATGACATTGATAGTGATATTGGGGAACAGATACACCGACTACAAATGGCGAACTTAAAAACATATACTAGCCGGAAGAACAGAAAGTCCTCATGTGTGATACCACCTTGTCCATCACAATCACCTATTCAAGTTCCAGATTCCTCGACGGACCCATTTGGTAATGAATCTTCTCTCATTGAAACTCCCTCTATTGATTCTAACAGTGATACTGATAATCTTCCTATTACTCTTCAAAAATGTGTTAGGTCATGTACTCAACATCCCATTTCCCAGTTTGTTTCTTATGATCATTTATCTCTTTCGTATCATGCTTTTGTTTCGTCTCTATCTTCTATATCTATTCCACAGAAATACAAGATGCAGTAATGATACCTAAGTGGAAAGGAGTTATGGTGGAGGAGATGACAGCTTTGGAAAAAAATGGCATTTGGGAACTAGTATCACTTCCAAGGGGAAAAAAGTAGTAGGATGCAAGTGGATTTTTGCTGTTAAGCAAAATGCTGACGGTACAGTTGAGAGATACAAAGCGCGATTTATAGCCAAAGATTTTACTCAAAACTATGGTATTGATTACGAGGAGACGTTTGCTCCAGTAGCAGCAGCAAACATATCTAGTCAAGTAGAGCACATAGATCAACCAAGGGGGCAGCAACAGCAAGACATCAGCAGCAACGGAGGTAGGGTCAGCAAGGAAGACAGCCGTGGCAGTAAAAGAGGGCTGGGCCAGCAGACGCTAGCAACAGCAGCAGGTGGGCGGCAACAGTGGTTGCTAGTGGATGGCGGTGTGGTTGCTGGTGGCTGGTGGCTGGTGGCTAGAGGCAACAGCAGTGGTGGCTAGTAGCGGCAACAGAGAGGGCATTAGTGGTGGCCGGCGGCAGCAACAGAGAGGGCAGCAAGTGGGGGCGGCTGTAGATTAGGGTTAGGTTTAGGGTTAGGGTTTTATCTAGAGTGGAATAAGATCGGGTTTTATTTATAGGGTTAGGGTTTAATCTACGGTGGAATTAGATCACGCTCTGATACCATGATAACAGGATAGAGAAGAAAGAGAAAAGTGTATAGGATGGTAATTCACCCTAACACAATAGCTTTATTTATATAGAGTGCATAGACTACAGGGTTCCTCACATAACCAATGTGGGACTAACCTAACTATTTTATTCTAATATTCTAACAAACTTTAAATTAAGTAAAACATGTTGGGGATTCTACAACAAAATTATCCACAAGAAGATCCAGGTATGCTCATACTTGAATTAGTATCGAGAACACTGAAGGAATAAAAAAGAGACCAAAGGATGAGTATGCGCGGCTAACTATTTCTCGAGTGAGACGAACCTTGTTGTATACCAAAGGTAGTCAGTAGTATCTTTCGTGGTATTGATGTGATCAATAAACCCATTTTTTACAAAATCAGCTTCTCCCCAAATCCCAACTTTCTCCACAAACATTTCCCATTGAAGTCCTTTTATGTCTTCATCCGGTGATACAGACGATGGCTGCAAGTTCTGTGGTACCATCTCAACTATAGAAGTTTGAGACCCAACCTGTTACAAGTACCAAATATAAGTCCAAAAACTAACTGTTGCAGATTGATGTTGTAAGCTTTATGAACTGTGAAACACATAAACGAGTACAGATTGGTATGATATGGGCACAGCAATATGACAAAACCTAAAAATAAAGGGTGCGTCTAAGGTTGGGGTACGTCAGTAATAAATGTATATATATAATTTAGAGGAAATAGCTTAATGACTTAACTGAGTAAGAGTCCAACATATAAACCATACTTTAATACCAAACTTAAGGTAAATATTGAGTTCTAATGTCCTTACATTAAAAACGAGATTTTAACTCTTGAAGCACACTAAGTAACAAAGAAAGTCATCTCAAGCTAGCTTCATAATCCAAACAAAACTGGGCCTGAAGTCCCAAGCAAAATCGGAGTCCGCTACATGAATCCAGTTTTTCCAATGAGATCTGTCGATGGCATTGTGTTCCATGATGTTGATTGTATGTGTTAACTGGTTAACATAATCTTAGGAATAATCTTAGGGATTTGATTGTACTGAATTTGATTAGGAAGTTAATTTAGGAATATGTATAGGTAATTGATTTATATTTCCTTTATTAGACTTATAATTTGTTCTATATATTCATCCTCCTAATATGAGAAGAATAACAATCTTATTCTACCATTCAACATGATATCAGAGGAGGTTTTCTAAAACCTAATCATCTCTTTTTTCTCTCTCTTTGTTTCTTGCTTCTCTCCCTCATAGCACTATTCATCACAGCACATTCCAGCACTGTTCATCCGTAATTTGTTCATTGCACAACCCTGTTTGTAGCAGCACTGTTTACGATACCTCGGATATTATTCATTCGGATGCGCTTTTCATTGACCGTTTCGGCACTGTTTTGTCGGTACTGTTTATTAGTGCTATACTTGAGTATTTTTTATCAACTCTTTGGTGTCATTTGCCTTGGCTTTTTAGTTCTTTTTCTCTCAGTTTACCTACATGGATTTCAAGGATATTCGTCGTGGTGGCCGTAATCCCAAGTCGTGCACTTATTGTGGTCAGATTTTGTTGAGTTTTGTTGGAGATCATGGCCGCCAACTTGGGCCAATCAAGCTACATTTAAGGGAAAACAATCTAATCAGATTACTATCTTCAAATCCGAGTTTGATTCAATTCTTCAATGGGTCAATGCATCTTTTTCTTCCATCACTCATTCCTTCGCATAAAAAGACCCGTTAGATCCCTATGACATGAATCCTAAACTTACAACGAGAAATGCTAGGGCGTTCCCTTTAAGCGACGCGTTGTGCCTGCCTTCGGGTGCTTCGAAAAATGAGCAAGGGGCGCCACATCGGCGCCCGGGTGTGGTGATAAGTGAGCAAGGGTTCCCGCGTGTGCCTGGACGAGTGCGGGTAAAGAAGCTAGCCCAGAACTATAGGATCCGCTTAGCAACTTGGAATATAGGGACCTTAACGGGTAAGTCTAGGGAGCTAGTTGATACCATGATTAGGAGGAGGATTAGTATAGCTTGCCTGCAGGAGACTAAGTGGGTAGGGGAGAAGGCTAGAGAGATAGAGGATACAGGGTATAAGCTCTATTATACGGGTGTGGATAGACATAGAAATGGGGTTGGTATCGTAGTAGATAAGCACCTTAAGGATTCGGTAGTCACAGTCACGAGGAAAGGAGATCGGATTATTTTAGTTAAGCTTGTGATTGGAGAGAGTATAATTAATGTTATTAGTGCTTACGCGCCCCAAGTAGGCTTGGATGATCTTACTAAAGAGAAATTTTGGGAACAGATGGATGACGTGGCTCAAGGGATACCTTTGGGGGAGAAGCTTTTTATAGGAGGTGATTTCAATGGTCATGTGGGAGTGCAGAAGCAGGGGTATGAGAAGGTACATGGTGGATTTGGATTTGGAGACCAAAATGAAGGTGGTAGGAGGATTTTGGATTTCGCGGTAGCCCTTGATCTTATAGTGGGGAATACTTTCTTTAGAAAGCGTGAGGAACATTTAATTACCTTTAAGAGTGGAGTCAATAGAAGCCAAATAGACTACTTTCTTGCAAGAGGCGCCGATCGGTTGATATGTAAGGATTGTAAGGTCATTCCCGGAGAGTGTCTAGTGGCACAACATAGACTTTTGGTGTTAGATATTGGCCTCAAGGGAAATAATAGACCGAGAAAGGAAACTAGAGACCCACGGACTAAATGGTGGTTCCTAAGAGGGGAGAAACTAAAGGTGTTCAAGGAACGAACATCCCAAGAAATGGAGTGGGGAATGGAAGGCGATAGTGATAGTACGTGGAGGACAATGGCCGATGGTATTAGAAGGATATCGAAAGAAGTTCTCGGAGAGTCAAAGGGGAAAGGTCCAATTTCTAAGGAGACATGGTGGTGGAATGACGAGGTTCAAACCATGGTAAAAGCCAAGAAGGAATGTTTTAAGAAGTGGCAAAAGGACCGGAAGGTGGAAAATTTTCAGCAGTACAAGCAGGCTACCAAGGAAGCTAAGAAAGCCGTTAGAGAGGCTAAGTTGAAAGCCTACGAGGATTTTTACGCTAGACTTGATAGTAAAGATGGGGAGAGGAATATCTATAAACTCGCCAAGCTGAGAGAAAGGAAAGCTAGAGACTTCTCTCAAGTTAAGTGTATAAAAGGTAGCGATTCAGTAGTGTTGGTGAAAGATGAGGATATCAAGGATAGGTGGAGGACGTATTTCGAGAAGTTGTTAAACGAGAAACATGAAGGAGGTTTTGGTGAGGAGGAAGTTGATGTTCCTAGCGAGAAAATGGAATACGAGTTTTATCGGAGGATACAAAAGTCCGAAGTGGCCAAGGCTTTGAAGAAGATGAAACCGGGTAGGGCCTTAGGACCAAATGGCATTCCTATTGAAGTGTGGAAAAGCCTAGGTGATTTGGGGGTGACTTGGTTGACAAAGTTGTTCAACAAAATTATGTTATCTAGGAGGATGCCAGACGAATGGAGGAGGAGTACCTTAGTACCTATCTACAAGAACAAAGGGGACATTCAAAATTGCAACAACTATAGAGGTATTAAGTTGATGAGTCATACGATGAAGCTGTGGGAAAGGGTTATGGAGCATCGTTTGAGGATGGTGACTATGGTGTCGGAGAAACAATTTGGGTTCATGCCTGGGAGATCGACCATGGAAGCTATTTACCTACTAAGAAGAGTGGTAGAGAAACACAGGTCAATGAAGAAGGATCTTTATATGGTCTTCATAGACCTAGAAAAGGCTTATGATAGGGTGCCCAGAGACCTTATATGGGGGGTTCTGGAGAGAAAGGGAGTAACCAAAGGGTATATCGATGTTGTTCGAGACATGTATGAAGGTGCTGTCACTGCCATTAGATCACCAGCAGGGGAGACGAGTGAATTTCCCATCACAGTAGGATTGCACCAAGGGTCAGCCTTGAGCCCTTACCTTTTCGCTTTAGTTATGGATGAATTGACTAGTCAGATTCAAGAGGATATCCCATGGTGTATGTTGTTTGCAGATGATATCGTCCTCGTAGATGATACTGCTAGCGGGGTTAATACTAAATTAGAAATTTGGCGGGATGCACTAGAGTCTAAGGGCTTTCGGATAAGTAGGAGTAAAACTGAGTATATGGTTTGCAAGTTTAGTGGTACCAGAAGTGCGTACGAAGAAAAAGTGATGATTCAAGACCAGGAGATACCAAAGAGTGACCGTTTTAAGTATTTAGGCTCTATTATTAGTCAAGATGGAGAGATTACGGATGATGTGACCCATAGGATCCAAGTGGGGTGGCTCAAGTGGAGAAGTGCTACTGGCATACTGTGCGACAAGAGGGTACCCACAAAGTTGAAGGGAAAATTCTATAGAACTGCCATAAAACCAGCGATGCTTTACGGGACAGAATGCTGGCCTATGAAGAAACAACAGGTGACCAAGATGAGTGTAGCGGAAATGAGAATGTTGAGGTGGATGTGTGGTAAGACTAGACGAGATAGGATTAGAAATGAGACAGTCCGCGAGATGGTAGGCGTAGCACCTATAGACGAGAAGTTGAGGGAAAATAGGCTTAGGTGGTTTGGGCATGTCTATCGTAGACCTACGGATGCAATAGTTAAGAGAGCGGATAGGATAGCTTTGCATAGCAATGCTCCAGGGTGGGGAAGACCCAAATTGACATTAGATGCGGTAGTGCGCAAGGATTTAAGTCTACTAGGGCTAAGTGAGCAAGCTACACTTGACAGAACTCTTTGGAGGAAAAGGATTCATGTAGCCGACCCCAATTGATTTGGGACATAAGGCTCAGTTTGGTTTGGTTTGGTTTGGTTTACTCATTCCTTCGCATCAGGTAACGTATGTCTTCATTTTTCTTCTCATAGCCCTTGGATTCTTGATTCTGGAGCCTCTAACTATATGATAGGTAATTTGTCTCCCCTTTCTGTTGGAATTAGGATCTACTTTCCTAAGTTAGTATTTGGTCATGTGGCCCTATTCTTGATTTATTTTCCTAAGTTAGTATTTGATCATGTGAGCCTATTCTTTAGGCACAATTATATTTCTTTCTTTATTAGGAGATTTTGGCTATTATTCTATTTCCATGTTTAGCTCTAATGCTAGGATATATATTCTGGGTATAGAGCTCATTCAATACATATAATTTTAAGCTAAAATCATTGTCTTCTTGGTATCAAAGCCACCGGCCTTCCCCAGCCACAAACCACCCTCCAGCCCGACCACACTCCAACCTTGCCTAGCCCTCGGCAGCCCCTCCCTGGCCTAGCCTAGCCCAGCCCAGCCCAGCCCTGCCCTCGGCTTTCCCTCCTAGCTTGGTAGCTAGTCTCTGCAGGCCCCCAGGCCACATCGCGCACGCCACAGAGCCTTCAGCTTTGCCCTAGCCGCCTTCGGCTGCCCCTGTTTGCCCTCATTGGGCTGTTTATGATGACCTAAGTGCAGTCTTGTGCTCTTTGTTTGCTGTTTGGGCAACCGAGTGTTCGGTTATCCCCGTTTGTTCAATCAAATTTTCAGTCGTGGTCTCTGTCTTGCTGCAACTGTTTTTTCCAGCAATATTTTATAGCTTCTTTGGGTATTTTCCTTGCCGATGGATACAAGGAAGGACGTAGCTCCGTCTACCCGTTTAGTTCCGACTCCCCCTTCATTTATTATTCGTTCCCTTCCTTTGTTACAATTGCTAATGGAACTAAAAATCATATTCATGGCATTGGCATATATTGCACTCCTGGTCTCACTTTTCCTTCTGTTCTGTATTTACCCCAATTCTCTTTCAATTTGTTATCACTTCACAAACTCATTCAAACTTTCAATTATTCTGTGACTTTCTATCAATCTCTATCACTGTGAATTTTAGGATCTAAAGGCGAAAAGGCTGATTGGTGGGGGAGATGAGAAGAATGGTCTTTACTACTTTCAGCCGCCTTACCCCTCAGTTTCATCTGCTATGCATTCCACCACATCTCCCTATTAGTGGCATTGTCGACTTGGGCACCCATCATCTGCCAATCTTCGGCACTTAGTTCTATCATTATCTAATTTCTCAAGGTTTGACTGTGAAACATGTGAACTGAGTAAACATCATCGAGTTTCTTTACCTTTCGTACCGAGTCACCTAGTTCGCGACCTTTTGCTCTAGCTCAGTTAGATATTTTGGGCCATCTCGAACCACTGGTTTATGTGATGCTCGATATTTTGTCACATTCATCGATAATTTCTCCCGTCTAACTTGGATATATGTGCTTAAGGACCGTTCTCAAGTCTTTGAGGTTTTCAATCTTTTTATGCTGAAATTTTGAATCAATTTAATGCCAAATTACTTGTTTTTCGCACTAACAATGCTCAAAAATATACTGCTAACTGTTTTCAACAATTTCTCGAGTCTAAAGGCATTATACACCAAACCTCTTGTATTACTACTCCCTAGGAAAATGGGATTGTTGAATGGAAGAATGGTCTTGTCCTGGCCATTGCTCGTGCTCTTATGATCCAAATGCATATTCCAAAATCTTTCTTGGGGGATGATGTCCTTATTATTGGTTACCTTTCGAATAGAATGACATCTCGTGTTTTGAAGGATAAATCTCATTTTCAGGTCATGTTTCCTGACAAAAGTTTTTTTCCTCTTCCCCTAAAGATTTTTAGTTGTGTTATCTTTTTTCATTACTTGCAACCTGGTCGTGATAAACTTGATCCTCGCTTTCATAAATGCATCTTTCTTGGTTATTCAAGGACACAAAAACAACACAAGTGTTATAGCCCTACGTTACGTAAGCACTTTGTTAGTGCAGATGTAACGTTCTTTGAGACAGTTCCTTATTATTTTGCTGACGGCGGCCAAATACTAGATCCACTATTCTCTGATCACGTCCGCCCCTCATGTGTTCCTGAGATTGCCCCCTCCTCTACTCCAGCTCACCTCCCATTACTTTGGTTTATGTTTGTCGTCATTCTGCTGCACCTCAGACCATTGCTCCTGCAGACTCTTCTCATTCATCCTCATCATCTCCCCTTTCGTCTACGGATCCACCTTCACAAGATTCAGCCATTAATCTACCTATTGCTGTCAGAAAAGGTAAGCGTACTTGCATTTCTCAGCCTATTTCTCACTTCGTTTCATATGATCGTTTATCTCTCTCGTTCCAAGCATTTTCTGTGTCTTTCTCCTCTATTGTTGTTCCCAAGTCTTACCAGAACCCCCTCTCTCATCCTAGATGGCGGTCCGCTATGGAAGAAGAAATGTATGTGTTGGAATTGAATCATACTTGGGTGTTCCCAAGCACTTTGGGCTCATATTGTTAGTTGTCGTTGGGTTTATATCAAAACAAAATCCTGATGGCTTTGTCGATCGGCTCAAAGCTTGTCTTATGGCTAAGGGTTTCAATCAGACCTATGGCCTTGATTATACTGAGACTTTTTCTCTGGTTGCCAAGTTAAATTCGGTTCGGATTATTATCTCTCGTTGCAAATCTTAATTGGTCGCTCCACCAACTTAATATCAAGAATGTTTTTCTACATGGGACTTGTCTGAAATTGTCTATATAGCTCAACCACCTGGTTTTGAGTCCCAGGGAGAGTGTGTGTCATCTTTGCAAATCTACATATGACCTCAAACAGTCTCCTCGAGCTTGGTTCAATAAGTTCAGCAACTCCGTCTTTTCTCATGGCATGACTCGGAGTCAGACTGATCACTTAGTGTTCTTTAAGAGGACCAACAGTGGCATTTTATTCTGGTGGTTTATGTGGATGATATTGTCATCACTGGCAGTGATAGTATTGGGATTCAGACCTTGATTCGTCATCTTGGTTCTAACTTTCATACTAAGATTTAGGCAAACTTCGGTATTTTCTTGGCATAGAGGTTGCTCGATCCAAAGCAGGCATCAGTGTATTGCAAAGAAAGTACACTTTTAACCTCCTAAGAGTTACCGACTATCTTGGTTCTAAACCTGTAGCCATTCCTATCGAAACTAATATAAAGTTGATGCCTGAAAATGGTGAGTTGATTGATGATCTTGAGATATATCGTAGACTTGTGAGTAAACTTATTTATCTCATGATTACTCAACCAGATATCTCCTATGCAGTTAGTGTTGCCAGCCAATTCATGACCCATCCTGAAGTATCTTAAAAATGGAGGCAGTCATTCGTATCTTGAAGTATCTTAAAAATGCTGGAGGATGTGGACTCATCTATCGATCATCTAGACATCTCTGTATTGAAGGGTATACAGATGTTGATTGGGCAGGTTCTCCTCCGGATCGTCGATCTACCATTGGCTATTGTACCTTTATCGGAGGTAATCTTATGACTTGAAAAAGTAAGAAACAGTCGGTTGTATCCCGTTCTAGTGCTGAGGTAAAGTATCGGGCAATGACTCATACTACTTGTGAGCTAACTTGGTTACGCACAATCTTACAGGAATTTGGGATTTCAGCACAGGGTCCTACTCCGTCTATTGTGATAATCAAGTTGCTATTCATATAGCCAATAATCCAGTCTTTCATGAGAGAACCAAACAAATTGAGGTCGATTGTCAAGTTTTGATTGTATATGTTAACTGTATAACGTAATCTTAGGGATTTGATTGTATGGGATTTGATTAGGAAGTTAGTTTAGGAAAGTGTATAGGTAATTGATTTATATTTCCTTTATTAGACTTGTAATTTGTTGTGTATATATTCTCCTAAAGGGAGAAGAATAACAATCTTATTCTACCATTCAACACATGATATCCAAAAACCTAAGATGGATTCAAAATATTGCCTCTAAAGTTGATTTTTGTCTGCCGCGCTGCTTACTGTTACCAACAATGGTAAATCCATCACTCCTCTTAACTACCGCGTCAATTGATCTTTGATAGACATGTCCAAACCACCTTAATCTATGTTTTCTTATCTTCTATTGGTACTACCCCTCTCATTGTGCAAACGTTATCGTTTCTAATTCTGTCTCACAAAATCTTACCACACATTAAACGTATTAACCAAGTTTTCCAATCTCCACTATAGGAAAAGCATAACCTAAGTGGTTTTCGACCCAAATAACAAAATATTAACTACGAACAACAAAAACTACAAAGAGTTACACCAAGTAGCATATTAAAAATGACAAGGAACAAATGTAAAGTTCAAAAGAGCATGTAACAAACCCTAATCTATGAACTCTAAGTAAATCAACATCCATTCCCTTGATTATGATTTGGAATAAAGGAATGAAAACTAACATGCGTAATTGAACTCTATTCAGCATGAAAGATGAAATTACCTAAGCAAGCTTGAGTTGAGAACCATCGGCTTTCTCCAAAGAAGCCTTAATCTGTCCCCACCCCAAAATCTCAAATGGCACTTGATGAAAATAGATTTTCTACAAATATGTTTTCAGATCTTTTTTGGGAGAAATCCCACTTCGTGTACAAGTGTAAAGCCCAACTATTGACTTAAGAACATAATTAAACAATCCGTACAAGTTTAATTATATATTTTAAATATAAAAACGGTCGGGCCTACTAAGGGGGTGCCAAAAACATACAACCTTGGTGTACATGTAGATGTTATTAGCCAATAAAAGGGTGCCCTGGCATCCCAAACTCATAACATGGGTCTATTCTGTACCCTCATGCTTCATAGGCGATGAATGACTATTGTTAGAGCCTGTCCCCCATGAAGTAATATTTCCTCCAAAATTAGCGTTTGAACTTAGCGGCATCTCCACTCATTCAGCCATTTGTAAGAAAATTTGAGTTGGTTGCTTTAAGGAGAAGGGTCAGGCTTTCGGCCAACACTCTCCCCACTATTAGTGTCATAAGAGCAGTTTATTATGTTATGGACCATATGCTCTGAATTTCCTGTTTACCTTTGCATTACTCCACATGCGACTATGGAGTTTCACTTCTGAGGGAGTATTAGAGCTTGTCCCATATTGGGTAGTGTTAGAAATCTTATGTGATTAGGAACTCTAATTAGATTAGAATTAAGATTTGTTTCCCTATGTAAAATAGAAGCAGAATTAGTTAGAGATTTACTTAAATTAGGATTAATTTTACTTGTATAAATAGTATGCTTGATGAATAGAAATTTATTCTTAATTATTAATTTTAACATGATATCAGAGTGGGACAGAAAACCCCAAACCTCACCACCACCACCAACGCCGGAATTTGCCGACCGCTGTGGTTGTATTCGTTCTTTTCCTTTGTGATTGAAGCATTGTCGCTCTACCATATTGCTGTCTCCCATCACAATCCAGCCCCCCAGCTTTTGCCGACGGCGGCAGCCAGTTTCCAGAGTTTTCTGGCGCCCAGTTTCTTTTGGCGCGAGTACTGCTCATCAGAGGTACTGTTCACGTGCACATTGTTCACGGGTTGTGCTGTTGCAGTTTCTGCGCGTTTTTTTATCTATGTCAACACGTTTCGGCGCGTTTCAGCTCTGTTTCCGCACATTTATGCGCTGTTTCAGTGCGTTTCAGCACGTTTCAGCGTGTTCCCGCGCATTTCTACCTTGTGTACTGCACTGTTTCTACTTTTTTTTGGTGGTGCAATCTGCCGGTTGCGATCTACTATTTTCTAGGAACTATTGTTCTTCGTCTGCCTTCTCTATTTGTTTGGTCGCTGTTTTTTTCAGTTTGTTGCTGGGTATCCATCTTCTGCATTACAGTATAGTTAGTACTAGACAAACCAGTGGGCCTATTGACAGTGAGTCCATCCGATGTGATTATTGCCATAACACCGGCCATACCATGAATTTTTGTTGGAAGTTACATGATCGCTCCTCCAGTGGGCGCGAGGATGAAGTTGATAGTCGTGGTCATGGTTACAGGTGTTCTGATCATGTTGGTGATTTTTGTCCGGAAGAAATACACGCTCTCCGGTGCCTTATGGCCCAGGCTGATTCTCCATCTACTTAGCTTCCGCTTCCACAGCCGCCGCCGCTTCATCCCATCTTGCTCATACAGGAATCCCAGCACGTGCATTTATTGCCTCTTCAGTTGTACCTTGGATTATAGATACTGGTGCTTCCGATCATATGATAAGTTGTTCGTCTATGTTTGATTCTTACTCTACCTGTTCTGATAAGGATAAGGTCAGAATAGTTGACGGGTCATTCTCCGCTATTTCAGGGAAAGGTTCCATTCTCTATTTTCTCTCGTCCGTTCTACATATTCCAAATTTTTTCACTAATTTTTTGTCTGTTAGTAGTCTTACTTGTTCTACAAACTGTTCCATGATCTTTTCCCTACTCATTGTGCTTTTTAGGAATTGGATACGGGGAAGGTGATTGACAGTGCTAAAGCACATGGTGGCCTCTATTTCTTAGAGTTTGCCCCTCGTCCATCTCATTCACCCATGTCATGTGATCTAACTCTGCAAGCAGATGTGAATTTAGCTCTTTCTATGTTATATCAGTGGCACCGTAGATTGGATTATCTCTTTTTTGGAATCTTAGAGAAATTTTTTCCTAGTTTAGTTAAAAATTGTTCTCGGAGTTAATTTTTTTGTAAAGCTTGTGAGTTTGGGAAGCATAAACGTTCTTTTTATCCATTTTTATCCACCTATTAATAAAAGGAGCGATTGTCCATTTGATTGATTGTTATTCTCGTGTCACTTGGATTTATTTACTTAAGTCCAAAGGAGAAGTTCTTAAAACCTTATCTTTAAATCTCAGCCGGTCTCAAGCCCGGATAAAGGAGGAGGGTTGTGCGTTAGGTAGCTGACAGCCAGCACATAAAAAGACCCGTTAGATCCCTATGACATGAATCCTAAACCTACAACGAGAACTGCTAGGGCGTTCCCTTTAAGCGACGCGTTGTGCCTGCCTTCGGGTGCTTCGAAAAATGAGCAAGGGGCGCCACATTCCCGCCCGGATGTGGTGATAAGTGAGCAAGGGTTCCCGCGTGTGCCTGGACGAGCGCGGGTAAAGAAGCTAGCCCAGAACTATAGGATCCGCTTAGCAACTTGGAATATAGGGACCTTAACGGGTAAGTCTAGGGAGCTAGTTGATACCATGATTAGGAGGAGAATTAGTATAGCTTGCCTGCAGGAGACTAAGTGGGTAGGGGAGAAGGCTAGAGAGATAGAGGATACAGGGTATAAGCTCTATTTTACGGGTGTGGATAGACATAGAAATGGGGTTGGTATCGTAGTAGATAAGCACCTTAAGGATTCGGTAGTCACAGTCACGAGGAAAGGAGATCGGATTATTTTAGTTAAGCTTGTGATTGGAGAGAATATAATTAATGTTATTAGTGCTTACGCGCCCCAAGTAGGCTTGGATGATCTTACTAAAGAGAAATTTTGGGAACAGATGGATGACGTGGCTCAAGGGATACCTTTGGGGGAGAAGCTTTTTATAGGAGGTGATTTCAATGGTCATGTGGGAGTGCAGAAGCAGGGGTATGAGAAGGTACATGGTGGATTTGGATTTGGAGACCAAAATGAAGGTGGTAGGAGGATTTTGGATTTCGCGGTAGCCCTTGACCTTATAGTGGGGAATACTTTTTTTAGAAAGCGTGAGGAACATTTAATTACCTTTAAGAGTGGAGTCAATAGAAGCCAAATAGACTACTTTCTTGCAAGAGGCGCCGATCGGTTGCTATGTAAGGATTGTAAGGTCATTCCCGGAGAGTGTCTAGTGGCACAACATAGACTTTTGGTGTTAGATATTGGCCTCAAGGGAAATAATAGACCGAGAAAGGAAACTAGATGCCCACGGACTAAATGGTGGTTCCTAAGAGGGGAGAAACTAAAGGTGTTCAAGGAACGAACATCCCAAGAAATGGAGTGGGGAATGGAAGGCGATAGTGATAGTATGTGGAGGACAATGGCCGATGGTATTAGAAGGATATCGAAAGAAGTTCTCGGAGAGTCAAAGGGGAAAGGTCCAATTTCTAAGGAGACATGGTGGTGGAATGACGAGGTTCAAACCATGGTAAAAGCCAAGAAGGAATGTTTTAAGAAGTGGCAAAAGGACCAGAAGGTGGAAAATTTTCAGCAGTACAAGCAGGCTAACAAGGAAGCTAAGAAAGCCGTTAGAGAGGCTAAGTTGAAAGCCTACGAGGATTTTTACGCTAGACTTGATAGTAAAGATGGGGAGAGGAATATCTATAAACTCGCCAAGCTGAGAGAAAGGAAAGCTAGAGACTTCTCTCAAGTTAAGTGTATAAGGTAGCAATTCAGTAGTGTTGGTGAAAGATGAGGATATCAAGGTTAGGTGGAGGACGTATTTCGAGAAGTTGTTAAACGAGAAACATGAAGGAGGTTTTGGTGAGGAGGAAGTTGATGTTCCTAGCGAGAAAATGGAATACGAGTTTTATCGGAAGATACAAAAGTCCGAAGTGGCCAAGGCTTTGAAGAAGATGAAACCGGGTAGGGCCTTAGGACCAGATGGCATTCCTATTGAAGTGTGGAAAAGCCTAGGTAATTTGGGGGTGACTTGGTTGACAAAGCTGTTCAACAAAATTATTTTATCTAGGAGGATGCCAGACGAATGGAGGAGTACCTTAGTACCTATCTACAAGAACAAAGGGGACATTCAAAATTGCAACAACTATAGAGGTATTAAGTTGATGAGTCATACGATGAAGCTGTGGGAAAGAGTTATGGAGCATCGTTTGAGGATGGTGACTATGGTGTCGGAGAAACAATTTGGGTTCATGCCTGGGAGATCGACCATGGAAGCTATTTACCTACTAAGAAGAGTGGTAGAGAAACACAGGTCAATGAAGAAGGATCTTCATATGGTCTTCATAGACCTAGAAAAGGCTTATGATAGGGTGCCCAGAGACATTATATGGGGGGTTCTGGAGAGAAAGGGAGTAACCAAAGGGTATATCGATGTTGTTCGAGACGTATGAAGGTGCTGTCACTGCCATTAGATCACCAGCAGGGGAGACGAGTGAATTTCCCATCACAGTAGGATTGCACCAAGGGTCAGCCTTGAGCCCTTACCTTTTCGCTTTAGTTATGAATGAATTTACTAGTCAGATTCAAGAAGATATTCCATGGTGTATGTTGTTTGCAGATGATATCGTCCTTGTAGATGATACTGCTAGCGGGGTTAATACTAAATTAGAAATTTGGCGGGATGCACTAGAGTCTAAGGGCTTTCGGATAAGTAGGAGTAAAACTGAGTATATGGCTTGCAAGTTTAGTGACACCAGAAGTGCGTACGAAGAAAAAGTGATGATTCAAGACCAGGAGATACCAAAGAGTGACCGTTTTAAGTATTTAGGCTCTATTATTAGTCAAGATGGAGAGATTACGGATGATGTGACCCATAGGATCCAAGTGGGGTGGCTCAAGTGGAGAAGTGCTACTGGCGTACTGTGCGACAAGAGGGTACCCACAAAGTTGAAGGGAAAATTCTATAGAACTGCTATAAGACCAGCGATGCTTTACGGGACAGAATGCTGGCCTATGAAGAAACAACAGGTGATCAAGATGAGTATAGCGGAAATGAGAATGTTGAGGTGGATGTGTGGTAAGACTAGACGAGATAGGATTAGAAATGAAACAGTCCGCGAGATGGTAGGCGTAGCACCTATAGACGAGAAGTTAAGGGAAAATAGGCTTAGGTGGTTTGGGCATGTCTATCGTAGACCTACGGATGCAATAGTTAAGAGAGCGGATAGGATAGCTTTGCATAGCAATGCTCCGGGGTGGGGAAGACCCAAATTGACATTAGATGCGGTAGTGCGCAAGGATTTAAGTCTACTAGGGCTAAGTGAGCAAGCAACATTTGACAGAACTCTTTGGAGGAAAAGGATTCATGTAGCCGACCCCAATTGATTTGGGACATAAGGCTCAGTTTGGTTTGGTTTGGTTTGGTTTAAGTCCAAAGGAGAAGTCCTTTTTTATTTTAAATCTTTTCATGCTATGGTACGCACTCAGTTTGATAAGCCAATTAAAATTCTCCGTGGTGACAATGGCACTGAGTATATAGATAGGAGTTTTCGGGCTTTCCTAGATGAAAATAGTATTCTTTTTCAGACAACTTGTGTTGACATTCCACAAAAAAATGGAGTTGCCGAACGCAAAAATCGTCATCTTGCTGAGGTCGCTAGCTCTCTTTTATTCGAATGTTTCTAAATTTTTATAGGACGAAGCCATTTTAACTGCCACCTACCTTATAAACCGCTTACCATCCAGTGTTTTCCTCTTCAAAACTCATTTAGAGTGTCTCCCTAGCAGCTCCCGTGCCACGACACTTCCTCGACGGATTTTTGGTTCTGTGTGCTTTATTCATGCCCATCATCTCTCGGGTGTCAAATTAGGTCCTAAAGCTCACAAATGCATTTTCATTGGGTACTCTCGTACCCAAAAGGGCTACAAATGATAGGAGTCTTCCTCTAAAAAATTTTATGTCTCCATGGATGTCACTTTTTGGAAGTCCGAGTCCTTTTACCCTCCCTCCCTTCAATCTCTCCAGGGGGAGTCTAGACAAAAAGAGATGTCTACTTAGTATAATCCCATTGAGGGTGAGCCACTGTTCTATAACCATAGTGACCATAATGAGGGGAGCCTATATCTGCTGAAGTGGCAAGAACACGACATTCATGGTGATATGGGGGAACGAATACACCGACTACAAATGGTGAACTTAAAAACATACACTAGCCATAAGAACAGAAAATCCTCATGTGTGATACCACCTTATCTATCACAATCACCTACTCCAGTTCCAAATTCCTCAGCGGGCCTATCTGGTAATGACTCTTCTCTCATTAAAACTCCCTCTATTAATTCTAACAGTGATATTGATAATCTTCCTATTGCTCTTCAAAAAGGTGCTAGGTCATGTACTCAACATCCCATTTCCTAGTTTGTTTCTTATGATTGTTTATCTCCTTCGTATCATGCTTTTGTCTCATCTCTATCTTCTATATCTATTCCACAGAAATGACAGGATGCCGTAATGATACCTAAATAGAAAGGAACTATGGTGGAGGAGATGACAACTTTGAAAAAGCATGGCACTTGGGAGCTAGTATCACTTCTAGGGGGAAAGAAAGCAGTAGGATGCAAGTGGATTTTTACTGTTAAGTAAAATGCTGATGGTACAGTTGATAGATACAAAGCGCGACTTGTTGCCAAAGGTTTTACTCAAACATATGGTATTGATTACGAGGAGACATTTGCTCCAGTAGCAAAGATGAACTCTATATGAGCAGTGCTCTCTTCTGCGGCAAATTTGGATTCGCCTCTTCATTAGTTTGATGTGAAGATTGCTTTTCTTCACGATGAGTTAGCAGAGGAAGTATATATGGATATACCACTGGGTTTTTCTTCCTATGAGTCAGAAGGATAAGTGTGCAGGTTAAAGAAGACCCTTTATGGGTTGAAACAGTCACCAAGATCATGGTTTGGCAGATTTTAAAAGGCTATGTTGCAATTTGGATACAAACAAAGTCATGCCGACCACACTATATTTATCAAATGAGGTGCTGGTAAAATCACTATCCTTATTGTTTATGTTGATGATATAATAATGACAGGCAATGATATGGATGAGATTCTTAGTCTCAAATCTAGTCTGACTCAAGAATTCGAGATTAAGGATTTGAGATCAATGCGGTACTTTCTGGGAATGGATCAATGCGGTACTTTCTGGGAATGGAAGTGGTAAGGTCTGATCGATTTTTATCTCCCAACAAAAGTACATCCTTGATCTATTGGAAGAAACATGTATGTTGGGTTGTAGACCTGCAACTTCCCCTATTGAGGCAAATCATCAATCCATTGGAGACTTAGGGGAACGCACTGATAAAGAGAGATATCAGCGACTAGTGGGTTGATTAATATACTTAGCCTACACTTGACCAGATGTTTCTTATGCAATGAGCATTGTTAGTCAATACATGCATGATGCTCGTGCTTTACCCTTGAATGCAGTCTCTCATATTTTGAGGTATCTCAAATCAGGTCACTTACGGTTAGGCATTCACTAATGCCGGCTGGGCTGGTTCTATGGATGGTAGACGTTCTACTTCTGGCTACTTTACTCTCCTTGGGGAAAATTTGGTTACTTGGCGACGTAAGAAGCAATCAGTGGTCGGCAGGTCTAGCGCAAAAGCTGACTATAGAGCTATGGCTCATGGTGTTTGTGAGCTTCTGTGGCTCCAAACCTTGTCACGTGATTTGGAAATATCTGATAATGGTCCGATGAAACTCTACTGTGACAATAAAGCTACCATCAACATTGCTCATAATCCTGTTCAACATGATAGAATGAAGCATATTGAGATTGATATGCACTTTATTAAGGAAAAGCTCAGTGATGGGCTATGAAGCACGGGTACTCCGAAAATGACGCCGTACGAGTACCGGGTACCGGTACGGCTCCGGTACGTTTTTTGCGGTACCGGGTACGGCAAAATGGCTCCGGTACGTTTTCAGATCTGGGTACGGCTCCGGTACGCGAGGGGTACGGCTCTCCGGTACGAAATTAGGTAAAACCGTAAAAAAAATAAGTATAGGGGTCATTTTGTAAGTTATTTCTAATTACAGGGGGTAAAATGTTAAAATTATAATATAATAAAACCCTAACGTCTATCTTCTTCTCTGATCTTCTCCATTCCATTGCTGCTGTGCCCGTTCTGCTGCTGCTGCTGCTGATCTTCTCCCTCGCGCTCTCTCTCTCCCTCACTCTCCCTCGCGCTCTCTCTCTCCCTCGCTCTCTCCCTCGCGCTCTCTCTCTCCCTCGCGCACTCTCTCTCCCTCGCTCTCTCCCTCGCGCTCTCTCTCTCCCTCGCTCTCTCTCCCTCGGGTTCTCTATTTTCTGTCTTGGAGCATACCGCATCAGCCATCAAGTTACTCAAAGGTTAGTCAACAAATTAAGTTGATTCCAAATTTCCAGTTAATAATTGCATTTTGGAAATAGGAGTGTATGTCTGCTTCTACTCTGTGGTCGACCCCTGTGAAAGAAACATGAACGTGAAGCTAAGGTACAAACCCAGTAGGTGTTCAAAGAGTTGGCACTTGCTGTAAAGTGTAAACCTTCTGCCAAGGTCAAATGTGCAAACATCTTAATAAAAAGAATGCGAATTTATATTATATTAAAAAAGAAAATTCATTACAAGAGTGATGCACTTTTACATACATTAGCAAAGGTCAAAGACTGGCTATGGTAGAGTGGTTGAATATTAAGAATGAAAACCTGTTACATACACCGACTTAGTCTCGCTATTGTATTGGGGTGTTTGGTGCCCCTACTAGTGCTCAAAAAAATCCCTCAATTCTTTTATACATTTATACTATATTGGTTCTTCTTTTAATTTGTAAATCATTATAGGAAAATGAGTTCATCAACATCAAGCAACATGGGTTCAAGTACCAATTCAAGTGTGCCTTCTAGTACACCGTCCAATAGCCTTGAAGAAGATGAAAGTGCTCCTCTTTGGAAACATGTAACGAAACTAGCTAAAAGGGGAGAAGGAGGAAGTGAGAACAACACCAAATTCAAGTGTAACTATTGCAACATGGACTTCAACGGGTCATATTTTAGGGTGAAAGCCCATTTGTTACTAATTAAGAATCAGGGTATAAGAGCTTGCTCTTATGTGAAGAGTAAGGCCAATCTTCTTTCCGAGTTAAAAAGATTAGACGAGGAGGCTCAAAATCGCAAAAGGATGGCAAAACCCAAAAATATTCCTTTACCACCTTCTTCTTCCCAATATGTAATGCCCTTTGTGAAATTTGAAGATCAGTTAGCTGACATCTTCACAAAAGGGCTTGGCAACAAGAATTTCCACCCCATTGTGTACAAGTTGAGCCTTATTGATATTTTCGCACCAACTTGAGGGGAAGTATTAGAAATCTTATGTGATTAGGAACTCTAATTAGATTAGGATTAAGATTTGTTTTCTTATGTAAAATAGAAGTAAAATTAGTTAGAGATCTAGTTAAATTAGGATTCGTTTTACTTGTATAAATAGTATACTTGATGAATAGAAATTTATTCTAGATTATTAATTTTAACAGATAGTTATCACCTCTAGAACTACAATATGAGCCAACCTCTTCACTAATTGCCAATTGATTTAGAGTTGGAGGTTTTAACAACCATTATAAGAAATATTGACATCCAAGAAGAATCATGTGAGGACCAGCGGTTCGTGACTTGTTATTTTATGTTTTTAATTTATTTTAGAGTCATGTAGTTTCAGTTTAATTGTGTAATTATAGCCCGTTTGAGAGGATTTTAAGTTTTGGGCCTGGTTGGAATTTATCAAAACTAGAAGGGGGTTAGTGTGATTAATCTTTTAATGAGTATTTAAGGCTTAATGAAACCCTAATTTCAATTTTTTATAAAAGTTAAGACAGCTTTTTAATAAATCTGAAAACCCAAATTTTGGTAGAAGAGGGCTAACATGCTAATAGACGAAAGAATCTCGCGAAGCTTTCAACTGGAGAATCGTTGCTGGTGTCGAGAGCTTCGAGTAGAGCCCCAGATCAGCCATATACACAGAGAGTTCGAGGGATTTCAATACTTGGCAGCATTTTCCTTGATCTTCTTGAATAAGGTAGGATTTCATGTTGATTTCCATTGCAATGTTATTTAGACCGTGTTTCTATCATGTATATATATGCGTTAGATATGAATGTAATCAAGTCATGCATGTTCAATGATGTTTTTGAGTTGTTTTGGATAGCTAGGTTGCAGAAACGAAGGCCAAAACGAGGTCTATTCGACAGAACAGAATCTGAAAAATTACCTCAGCCGCTCGAGCTACCTCCTTAATTTTCTGGCGTTCAGTTTTGGACAGTGGACTTGTTTTTGGTGCTCGAACAACCTCCAGGCCGCTCGAGCAGCCTCCCTAAAAACAAGAAATTTATTTTTAAATCTTCAACATATTTCTTGTCTTTTGGTCCATTTATACTTACTGTTCAAATCTAAAATTGTCTGTTGTTGGTTCATATGATCATAGATGGATGGTGGTTACATTGGATTGATGTCTTTGTAATCCCGGCAGTGAAAGTCCCTTGGTACGTTTAGAGATGTCCCGAGGGTTGGAGGCGGCCCATGAACTCTAAAGAAGGGTGCCCTTGTTTGGATATGCCTACCGTGAAAGGCCGTTAAATTAGTACTAGTTGCCCATTGTCTGTGGGTATGACTTGCAGTGTGAAACCGTTAAATGATTGCATGAGTCACATGTCGACCATGATACTGTTAGTTGTACCAAAGAATGTCCGTGATTCAAGCTCTTAATGCCATCCTGGGGAGCAATTTGGGGTTTGGCATCGTCAGCCACTACTACTCTCTCACATGTGCCCCTCGAAGGGCGGTAGGGAGGACATCGCGTGGAAACTCCAAAAATTCCAGTTACAGGCCAAAAGTAGCCAGTACAATGTGGTCCAGGCCTTCCCGTCGGCCAAGAATCTGGACCCATTACTAGTCCAAGTCTACGGTGGATGGGAGCTCCTAGGTCGTCAAGTGTATTCCTTGAGTAGGGGGGGCTTCTGGTGAGATTCCCTAGACTCTATTGATGTTTTTCATATTTCTGCTAAGGTTGCTTGTTCTCGTAATAACATGTTTTTTTCTCCTTTTTTTTTAAGTACAGTGGCTGCAAAAAATCTGGTCAGTTTGGACCCAATCGTTCTTGAGGACATTTTCCCGAGCTCAAGCATACAAGGGTTTGCCTGAGTAGAAAAGTTAGCGTCGAGCCTACTAAAGATGCCGACTCTGGGCTCAATCTCTCTGAGCCCAAACTCACCCTGGCTCAGCCCAAAGGTTTATGCTGATTCGGTCCTCCACAAGCCCTTAGAACTTGAGATGTGTGTTTAGAAGCCGCATCGGTACCAATTTGTTTTATATTGCAGTGGTGTTTTGAAAATCAAAACCCAATAAGGGATTGTGTAACGGGCGGCTAGTTCAACCGTCAAATCATCCAGAATCTAGGCGGAATCTAACAGTGATATCATAATCGAGTCATTCATAGACGTAAATAAGAAAAAATACATTTACCAAAAAAAGTTTAGATGGCTTTTCTTGAAAAAGAAAAATCCTCTTACGCAGCTTTTCTTTACTTATCTAAAAGATATTACAAATATGCTAAATCACAATTAAAAAATATAACTTGAACAAAATTCCTTTATTGGCATGACCAGATAGAATGATGCAATTTTGTTAGATGCTGAACTTCGGTTAACCATGAAATAGCAATTACATAAGCGGCAAGGATTGGAAATCAGCAGGCGGCAGCAGCAGCAGCATAAGACCTACCTTGAAATAGAGAAGACAAGAAGCAAGATGCTGAAGACACTCGAAGGCTAAAGTACTATCCAAGAGCTTTGTGCCTTTTTATTATTCCCCATCAGAAACCTTTATATGCTTGAGCACATATACAGAAAACCACCTGCGTATATCGTATTTGCAATGCTCGTGGCTGCATTTTGGTTGCCAGACAGCCATAAACTTTTGACTGTCAAAATAGCTACCGATTTTTACAAATGGTCAACTAAATCGCAGTTTTCCCCTGTTTTTTATATAGGGCTTACTTTTTTTATGAAACGAGTTTTCTGACCCTTTATGTTGACTGAAAGATGGCTCAACTGGTTGAACCCACTGGTCTGGTCCAGTTTGGAGGACATTGGGATCTAATAAATATAATTTCCACCTGGTCTCTGTACTACCCGAGATCTTAATGATGCTGTATAGTTAACAATATCACTACTTACACATCGAAACTCTCCAGATATGAAAAATCATCAGAACTTTAAAGCATGACAATTTGAATGTTATTTTGATGGTGGGATATACAAAAGGAACATCCAAACGTAGGAAATTACCTTTGCGGTGTTAAACACCACATTTGTGCAGTCTGGTAAGATGCTAACAGACCATGCTGGCAGGTGATATGACATATTCCGGAACTCTACTATCTTGTCATTTTTATCATCCATGTTAGAAATAAAGGCAGCACATGCACCTGAAGGTTCTGCATAGACATCCACCTATAAAAGTGGTTAACTGATGAATGTTTCCACTAAAGCATAAGCAACCAACCAGGAGTCAGAACTAAACCGATTAAATATCTGAACTGAAGTACTACTACTCCACTTAAGAATGCCAGAAGTGCTTTTGTTGTATATTGGTGTACGCAGGGGAGGATATTTTTTCCCAATTCTTGTACATTGCCAAACACAACCCGTCATTAGAAACCACACCCCAAAGCACTTCCAAGGCCAACAGCCATTTTATCTTTTACCAGTGTTGTTATGAAATAAACTAACAACAGATTGATACTTACTGACCCTCTTATAAAATTAAAAAATCAAAACATAGCAAAATATCCAAATCCAAAGATTATATTAAAAAGCTAGGAACAAAATCCACACCTTGGAAGACATGTTAAGCACTGGAAAGCACAAGAATTTTGTAACTTATAACATTAACATAAACAGAAATCAAAATAACTGCCTTAGCAGTCTGAAGGCGAAAGACAGTGGAGGAAGAATAATTACCTCCTGTAAAGGACCCAGTGAAACCAGGTTTGGCTTACTGTTCAGCAAAGCATGTTCACATAACTTTATAGCCCTGTGAAGGTCCTTAAGATGTCCCCACTTGGGAAGCCTAGGTAACCCTAGAAAGAATATAATAACCACAGAATTTGCTTACACTGTCACGGCAAAATGAGCAGGTGTCTATGGAATGAGTAGTGCGAAAAACTCACCGTACTCATCAACAGGCGCATCGTAATCATAACTCGTTGTAATGAATGGGCCTCCTGCAGTGCGACCAAAGTTTGTCCCACCATGATACTAAAGGCAATGGGGACCATACAAAAATATTAATATCAGGTTTCACTCCACAGGTTGACAGGCCCGATACATTTAAGTATCAAATGCCGCTCCGACTTTATGACAAAGCAAACAAAAATAATTCAGTATTGATGCGAAAGAAAATAACCAAGAATACCATATAATAATTTTGTAAGCTACCCCCTTTTTGAAAAAAACGAGCAACCGCATATGCAACATCTTCAGGTGGTCTGTGTGGATCTCTGGCCCCAAAGGTTTTGAACCTGAAAGATTGAGCACTGACTGCAATATTGGGTCGAACAGCAACAATAGGACTTAAAGTATGCATATGCATTGAATAAGCCTAGAAGTATCACCGAAATAGGATCAGCTACGGAACAAGAAATCCAAGTGTTTTAGTCCGAAATGAGTAAAATAACTTATTCAACTACATCGCTGTTGTTCATTTTCTTGGATATGGCTATTCAGTCTGAATATTTTATCCATTAACATCTCTATCTTTCGCTATATGAGACAATATGCTTGTACTTTACTTTTTGCAATGGGTTTCAATTTTCGCAGGACTTGAATGAGATTAATCCAGTGTGAACAGAATAAGATCAAGAAAATGTTGGTTAACCTCTTTGAATTCAGTAGAAAAACGCAAAAAAATTATTTTCTTATCACCAAGAATACTGAATCCTGTGAAGCCAAGTCTGGGCTACCTTACAGACCTTGTAAAGCCTTTGTTTAGTCAACAACGCGTGTGCTGAATCATCCATCTTTAGCTTCCTTAATACACTTGATTTTCAAAGATGGATTAAGCTTCTGCAACCTTGCATATTCAAGATTTATTCCAGAAGGACTTATCATGGACTAGTGACTACCCATGAACCAGGAAGAGAATAATTGGTCAAGTTGTGGTTTATATATTCCGTCAAAGCATCTAGAAGCTAAATACCCTCCGTGGAGATTGTCAAGGTTTAGTTAAGTGTGTGCGGGTGGGGGTGAGTATGAACAGTGTAACAACCTACTCAAAGATGTGCGGGAGAAACACCCAAGCATCCCAATAATTGTGGAGTGTTTCTTCTTACACGGAGAGGTGCATAGTTTTCAGTTGTCGTCCTTTGCTTTTGTTATACGAGCTACATCCCCTTGATGCCATTTGTTTATATGTAATTATGTATAAATAACTTCTATGAAAAAGGAAGATAATGCACCAATTGATCTCAGTTATGCCTCAGGTTTTCTTTGTGCAAGCAATACTACCAGATTGAAGAATTTTTCACAAAGAAGGCGATCCAGAAACAAGAAACCTTTCGAGTTTTATACTTCAACTATGAAAACGATAGGCGCATCATCCATGCATGACACATCATGTAGCAATGTCTCCCTTGTGCTAAAACTTGAACTAATGTATCATCCATGCCTAACACATCATATACCAATGCCGCCTTACGTCCTTTTTCCCTACTGTTCAATTCGAAGGCAATACCAGCCAACTCATGGGTCCTGAACAAAGGTGGTCCAGAACTTTTTGACGGCCACCATTGAAGTTTTTCTAACAAAAACCTTTAGAGTCTCATTTGAATTTGGAGGTGAGCTTACCCTTAACATCTCACATTTCAAGTTCAACTTTGGAGGCGAGTTTACCACTTTCATTAAAAAGATTATAATCATCAACCGAAGATCGGATATTCAATTCTGCAGAACCTAAGTTGCAAGATTTCATAAAACGAGTAAACTTCAGCAGCTTGGAAAATTCAATTCCATATTGTTAGAATAGTTCATTATCTTATGTTTAGTCCCACATCGCCTATCTTATTCATGTAATGTAGTACTCAATAATATAAATAACAATGACATGTGTTGGGGTTAGTTAACACCCTACACTTCTCTCTCTATCTCAAATAACATGGTATCAGAGCGGGTCCGTATTCCACCCTAGATAATCTAAACCCTAACCCTAAAATCTGCCTAACCCTAAACGTAAACCCTAACCCTAAACTTACTATAGCAGCCGCCACCCAATCTGCTCCAGCCACCAAACCCTAGCCGCCTGGGTCAGCCGGCCGCCTGGGTCAGCCGCCCGCCTGGGTCAGCCGCCTGTGTTGACCGTCTGTTCTTCCACTGCCGCTATTCTGACCTCTGTTCCTGATCTGTTTAGTATGGCGTGTTGATCTGTGCATCGGTTCTGTTTGGTCTGCTTCGTTGATCTGGTTATGTGTTAATCTGTTTGCTGCATCTGCTGGTTACTGTTTCTCGTCTTTATTGTGGTATGGCTGCTAGTTGATGTTGGTTCCCTGTCGGTAAAGTTTTTGCTTTGGTTGTCTTGTTTTCTGTATTATTCGGATCTTGATTATTAACTTATATTGGGTCTTGAAGTTCGTGGTTGTTTCACTGTTGATGAGTTGTTGATGATGGTGGGTGCATCTGCCATTTGGTGTCTGATTTAGTTGGTGGTAGTCTACTCTTGTTCGAAGTGGGTTGTTCTCATTGGATTTATTGGTTCCTGTCATTCGTTTCTTTTGGATGTTTGGTCAATTGTTAATGCTCCCTGTTGATGATGCTTCTGCTCGGTGCTCGGCGCTCAGTTGATTAATTATTTGTAGTTATGGTTGGTTGATTTATTGGTCAAGTTTGATTTCATATGGTGGATAGTAACGAAGTTGATCAGTTTGTTGGTTGTTGGTAGATTCCGAGTTGGCATTGGGTTTGTTTATGATGGATTCTGTTTCAGGTGTTTCTAATGGTTTTCGCCGTGGTTCTAAGTTTGGTTGTCGTGGTTCTAGTCATGATGGTTCTAGTCATCGTGGTTCTAGTCATGGTGGTTCTAAGTTTGGTTGTCGCATATCAGGGGGAGGTGTTTTTGGTCGCAACCGTGATATCCGACTGTGTACCCATTGTGGGGGTACAAATCATACAGTTGAGTATTGTTATGATCTTCATGGTTTTTCTCAGGCTCATCAGGTTACTTCTTCCAAGAATATAGGGCCGGTTACTCATTATGCCGACACCATGGTGACTATTTCTGCAGAGGAGTATCAACGCCTTGTGTCAAGTCAGCCTCCATCTATGGGTTCTTCATCCACTGCTACGCTATCTCAGACAAATTCCTCCGCTGCTTGCATTGCGTCTTCTTTGTCTTCTACTCATTGGGTTATAGATTCTGGTGCATCTGATCATATGACTGGTACTTCTTCTGTTCTTTCCGGTCGTCAGTATCTCGGTAAACCATCTCGTGTTACCTTAGCTGATGGTTCTACCACCAATGTTACTGGTTTGGGTTCTGTTCATGTTACTTCCTCTTTTACTTTGGACTTCGTCCTGCAAGTTCCTAATTTTCCATTAAACCTTATGTCTGTTAGTAAACTTACCAAGTCTTTGAATTGCTCCGTCACATTTCTTCCTAATGGTTGTGTGTTTCAGGATCTCAAGACGGGGAGGAAAATTGGTGGCGGTGTTGAACGTGGTGGTCTATATTACTTTACAGATAATGTTCACCCTAGTTCTGTTGCTCTTCAGTCATCAGTGTCACCATATCAACACCATTGTCGTCTTGGTCATCCATCACTTCAGAACCTTAAAAGTCTGGTGCCTTCATGTCGTCGTGTGGATGCTTTGCCATGTGAAGTCTGTGAGTTTAGCAAACATCATAGAGTATCTTTTTATCTTAGGATTGAGAATCGTGCGTCGCATCCATTTGAGTTAGTTCATTCTGATATTTGGGGCCCAATGCATGTTCCTAACATTTCTGGCTTTCAGTATTATGTTATTTTTGTCGATGATTTCTCTCGTGTTACCTACCTTTATCTTATGAAAGAGAGATCGGAGTTATATTCTATTTTTAAGTCATTTTATATGGAAATCAAAACCCAGTTTGATACTTGCATTCGCATATTTCGTTCTGATAATGCCCGTGAATATTTTAATAAAGTCCTTTCTCAGTTTTTTGATGATCACGGTATTATTCACCAGTTCTCTTGTACTCGGACTCCACAACAAAATGGAGTTGCCGAACGCAAGATTCGACATTTATCAGAAGTTATGCGTGCAATGTTATTTCAAATGCAAGTTCCTAAGTCTTATTGGAGTGACGCAGTTCTTACCGCGTGCTATTTGATTAATCGTATGCCCTCTACAGTTCTTCGAGGACAGATACCCCATAAGGTCTTGTTTCCTGATCGTCCCCTTCACTCTTTACCTCTTCGGATTTTTGGGTGCACATGTTATGTTCATGCTCTGGATCCAGACCGGAGCAAACTCGACCCTCGCTCCATTAGGTGCATTTTTCTTGGTTACTCTCGGACTCAGAAAGGGTATAAGTGTTATTCTCCATCTTTACGTCGTCATTTTGTGTGTGCTGATGTCACATTTAATGAGTCACTCCCGTTTTATTCAGAGCCTGTTACTGTCAATGATCGGCTTGCATTTGAGTCAGTGTTTCCTATAGCTGTCCCGTCAGGTACTGGTCCTCCACCAACACCTCCTCCACCAAAACCTTTACAGGTATATGTTTGTCGTCCTAAAACTCCAATATTGCCATCTCAGCCTGCGCTACCAGTGTCATCTCAGCTCGCACCATCTCCGTCTGTACCATCTGAGCAAACAACCCCACCTTCGCCCACCGCTCTGTCTTCTCCTCCATTGCGGGATCCTGACGACCTTGATCTTCCTATTGCTCTACGTAAAGGTACTCAATCTTGCACTTCTCATCCCATTTCTCATTATGTGTCGTATGATCACCTGTCTCCTTCCCTTCATGCCTTTACTTCATCAGTTTCTTCTATATATGTTCCTAACACTGTACAGGAGGCCCTTTCTTTGTCTGAGTGGCGGACAGCAATGGAGACTGAAATGCATGCTCTCCATGACAATGGCACTTGGGAGTTGGTTCCTCTTTCGTCAGGAAAGTCTACTGTTGGTTGTCGATGGGTCTTTACTGTCAAGTATAATCCGGATGGCACTGTTGAGCGATACAAGGCCCGTCTTGTGGCCAAAGGCTATACACAGACTTATGGGATTGATTATGCCGAGACCTTTTCTCCAGTTGCCAAGATAAACTCTGTTCGAGTTCTTATTTCTTTGGCAGCCAATCTTGCTTGGCCTTTGTTTCAATTGGATGTCAAAAATGCTTTTCTTCACGGTGACCTCCTCGAAGAAGTATACATGGAGCAACCTCCTGGATTTGTTGCTCAGGGGGAGCGTTCCCAGGTTTGTCGTCTTCGCAAAGCTCTATATGGCCTGAAACAATCACCTCGAGCTTGGTTTGGAAGGTTCAGTGATGCTGTGCTACAGTTTGGTATGCATCGATCTCATTCGGATCACTCTGTATTCTTTAGACATTCAGAGCAAGGGAAAATAGTGTTGATTGTGTATGTGGATGACATCATTATTACTGGAGATGATCAGAAAAGAATTGATAAGTTGAAACAGTTCTTACATAGCCAGTTTCACACTAAAGACTTGGGTAAGCTGCGATATTTCTTGGGTATTGAGGTAGCGAGATCCAAGGATGGGATTAGTTTATCCCAAAGAAAGTATGCGTTGGATATTCTAGAGGAGACTGGTTTATTGGGAGCAAAGCCTGTGGAGACTCTAATGGATCCTAATGTCAAACTTTGCGTTGATCAGGGGGAGATATTTCTTCATCCAGACAGGTATCGCCGCTTGGTTGGTAAGTTGAATTATCTTACCAATACACGTCCTGATATCTCATTTGCTGTTAGTATGGTGAGTCGGTTTATGTCAGCTCCCCGTCTTCCACATTGGGAAGCTTGTCTTCGTATCGTTAAGTACCTGAAGGCTCATCCTGGACGTGGTTTGTTTTACAAACTAATGGTCATTTGTGTGTTGATGCCTTTACTGATGCTGATTGGGCAGGATTACCATCTGATAGACGGTCGACAATTGGTTACTGTATTTTTGTTGGTGGCAATCTAGTTACATGGAAGAGTAAGAAACAAACAGTTGTTGCAAGATCCAGTGCAGAAGCAGAGTATCGAGCCATGGCACACACAACTTGTGAGATCGTTTGGTTGCGAGCTTTACTTGAGGAGTTAGGTTGTGGAGTGCAGCTACCCATTCCTTTGTATTGTGATAATCAGGCAGCGATACATATTGCTTCGAATCCGGTATTTCATGAGAGGACAAAACATATTGAAGTAGATTGTCACATTGTTCGCAAGAAAATAGATGGTGGTATTTTATCTACTACATTCGTGTCTACAGGAGCTCAGTTGGCTGATATTTTCACCAAACCATTGTTTAAACCACGTTTAGAGTTTCTATGTAACAAGCTGGGATTTTGTGATATTTATTTTTCCAGCTTGAGGGGGAGTGTTAGAATAGTTCATTATCTTATGTTTAGTCCCACATCGCCTATCTTATTCATGTAATGTAGTACTCAGTAATATAAATAACAATGACATGTGTTGGGGTTAGTTAACACCCTACACTTCTCTCTCTATCTCAAATAACACATATGATGTAGGTTTCTTCAAACTTCTTTGACAGGGCTTACAAACTGTGATAGTTTTGTTATTATTGTCTTTTATTTGCTAGGATTATTAAGTCTTCCTGTTAGGAGAAAACTCACACTTGTATTGAGTGGTGGGGTATTTACTTATAATAAAGTAATATGAATAGGATTAACCTAATGGGCCCTAACAACCTAGGCCAATTAGGGTTTTTATGGTGAGCTAAACCTAGCACTAACACCTTTCCTTAAATTGGCGCATATACATCAATCATGCCCAGTTTGTTACATATATGTAAAACCCGGTTACCAACTAATGGTTTAGTGAAGATATTCGCCAATTGTTCACCAGTGCGCACATGAGTAGGAGTGATCGTGCCCTTCTAGTATTCATCTCGGATGAAGTGACAATCGATCTCAATATACTTCATCAGTTCGTGGAACACAGGAGTGGTGGTATTATGGATGGCAGACTGATTATCACACCATAATTGGGTCGGTCCTTCCACTGCTGTGTGTAATTCCAAGAGGATCTGCGAAATCCATATAATCTCAGAAGTGGCTAGGGCCATGGCCCTATACTTTGCTTTTGCACTTGAACGAGCCACCACTGCTTGCTTCTTGCTTTTGCAACTGACTAGGTTACCCCCAATAGTGACTGAAAATCTAGAGGTGGATTGTCTATTCACTGGGCATCCTGCCCAATCGGCATCGATATACCCCTCTATTCGGGTGTGTCCCTGATTATTGTACCAAATGCCTTTCCCTAGATTACTTTGTAGATATCGGAGGATACATAGAACTGCATGCCGGTAAGGAATCTGTGGGGTCTGAGCAAACTCACTAAGAACACTAACAGGGTAAGCAATGTCTAGCCTAGTCATTGTAGAACTTCCCAACCAAACGCTTATATTGATCGGGATCAGGGAATAAATGATCAATATCTAGCAGTAACTTGGCCCCTGTGTCCATAGGTGAATATGCGCTCTCTGCCTGGAACAACCCTGCATCAAACAAACTATCCAATACATATTTGTGCTGAGAGATAACGATACCCTTCTTTCCTTGCAACACCTCGATGCCAAGGAAATATTTCAATTGCCCAAGGTCTGTGGTTTGAAAATGTTGATTGAGATCATTAATACCTGTGCATCATCGCCTATGATGTTATCATCCACATATACAATCAACGTGATGCATCCAGAAGGTAGGTGACAATAGAAGACCGAGTGATCCTTCGCAAACTGTATCAGCCCAAAACTAATTACCACTTGACTGAACCGACCAAACTAGGCCCTTGGAGACTGCTTCAACCCATAAAGAGAGCGGTGAAGCCGACAGACATGGCATTCCCCTCCTTGAGCAACAAACCCGGGTGGTTGCTCAATATAGACCTCCTCAATGAGATCACTATGAAGAAAAACATTCTTCACATCCAGCTGGTATAATGGCCAAGATGAGTAACCGCCAAAGACAGAAGAAGACGAAGGGAGACCATTTTGGCCACTGGGGAGAAGGTCTCAAAGTAGTCGACACCATATGTTTGGGCATAACCCTTGGCCACAAGGCGGGCCTTAAACTGAGCAATAGAACCATCAAGATGCACTTTGGTGGCATAAAACCGTTTGCAGCCAATAGCTTTATTGGCAAGGGGGAGAGCAACAAGATCCCAAGTATAATTAGCCTCCAAGGCCTACATTTCCTCCTCCATAGCAGCACGCCAGTCGGCATGGGCCAAAGTCTCACCAAGGATACGAGGCTTGGGTGCAGACTCCAAGCCAACAATTAAGGGGAGAACAGGAGTTGCCAAACCATGGTAGGAGGTAACATATAAGGGGTGATCACGGCAAGAGGGTAGGGGCAGCTGGGTGGTGCAAGGGGAGCCTCAGAGGGTGAGGCTGAATTAGGTGACAAAGAGACTGCCTCATTAGGAGTTGGCAGGGGGTGTGCGTGGGCCGGGAGCGGTGCCCGGGGAGCTGGGAGAAGGCGAAGAGAGACAAGAAAGTCATCTGGTAGAGAAGGACTAAGAGACACTGGGGAGCGGATAGAATAACTTAGTCTCGACAAATGCCACATCCTGAGAGGTAATATACCGACGTACCTGGGAGGAGAAACACTGGTACCCTTTCTGTGTTTTGGAACACCCAAGGAAGACACATTTGAGGGAGCGGGGATCTAATTTGGACAAATCAGGGCGAGTATCGCGAACATAACAAACACAACCAAATAGGCAAAGATGGAGACTATAGGGAGTGAGTGTAGGGAAGAGGACAGATTGGAGGATGACACCATAAAGGACAAATGAAGGTAAGCGAATGGTGAAATAACAAGCAGTGAGAACGGCATCACCCCAGAATCGTTTGAGAACACCAGTGCGAAATAGAAGAGCACGAGCAGTGTCTAGGAGATGATGGTTCTTGCGTTCGGCAACCTCGTTTTGTTGGGGGGTTCAGACAAGATGTCTGGTGAACAACACCATGGTGCGACTGAAACCAATGGGGTACATATTCCCTACCATTATTACTATGGAGGACATGGATAGTGTGACCAAACTGGATGCGAATCTCAGAGAAGAAAGAACTCCAAACAGAGAAAACTTCGGAGCGAGCTCGCAATAGATAAGTATAAGTAAAGCGAGAGTAGTCATCCACAAATGTCACAAAATATCTATAGCCTAAGGGTGTAGGAACGGGACATGGTCCCCACACATCAGCATGAACAAGAGCAAAAGAAATGAAACTTTTATTATTACGAATGAGATAAGACATGGTGGTGTTTGGCTAAATGACAGAACAAGATAAATGAGAAATAGAATTCAATTCAGGACACAAAGACTGTAAACTAGCTAAAGAGGGAAGACCCAAACGACAGTGAGCATCATAGGCAGAGAAAGTGAGCCCGGCACAGGCAACCGGCTAATCAAGCACATAAAGACCCCCTGTAAGACTCCTTTTACTGATAGTCTATTTTGTCACCAGATCTTGAAAACACAATGATCAGGAAAAAACGTTACTGAGTAGTTTAAATCTTTAGTAACGCGACTAATAGAAATTATATTAAAAGGGGAGCCAAGGCTATGTAACACATGTTGCAAGGTCAACGAGGTAGTGGGTGTAACAATTCCACAACCTCGAATGTCAAAAAAAAGGCCATTTGCCACCGTAACCTGTCCAGTCCTAGTAAGAGGAAAATACTCGGAAAGAGTACCTGTGTTCCCAGCCATATGATCTGAAGCACCCAAGTCAATAACCCAAGTGCGTGGAGTAACCGTGCAGACTGTGGAGTTACCTGTATTAAATGTACCAACAACAGGAGAAGAGAGCACAGGGGACTGAGTATATCAGTCATACTCAGCATCAGTGGGGACACTGCGGACGAATGTGGCCAACAACGCCACAATGATGATAGGTGCGAGTCTCTGGAGATCCAGTACAACCACCAGTACGCTCGCCCCGGCCCTGACGGCCTCCACGGGCCCCACTCGGGGAAGAAAAACAAGCAACCCTATCAGTAGAAGTAGGGGGCAAAGCTCGAGCATCACAGTGACTCACCGATCGACTCACACGACGAAAGGCCTCCAGGTGTGATGGAATATCGGCCCCGACAAATATCTGTGACCAGGCAGCCTCACAATCACCACCACCAAGACTGGCTAAATAGAGAACCACCATAATCTGATCGCGCTGACGACGAAACACTGTGGGTTCAAAAATAAACGAGAGCAAACGGTCAAACTCATCAGCAAGAGTCTTGAACCCAGCATAGTGCATGTGAAGAGTTTTTCCCTCACACGTGAGTTGGAAGAAACCCTTCATCACATCAAATAGGCGGGACAGATCATTAGCAGTGGAATAGGTATCGGCCAAGGACTGCCAAATCTCCCTCACAGTATCGGCATTAGAGACCAATATCTCAACAAACTCATCCATGAACTTTAGAATTTGGGTAAACAGTCGGGCATCATCCCGAAGCCAAGAACGATATGTAGGAGCAGTTTCGGGAGGAGGACTGTCCTCAGGTGTGAATCCAGATCCATGCCCTGAAGAGCCTTTAGAACCTTCTTCCACCATAAAACATAAGTGGATGAGCCAGTAAGCTTGGTTCCCACCAGGCGGGTAGACGAGGAGAATATCTGAGGCCGGAGGCCGGGGTGTCTCGTAAGGCACCCCAGGTGAGGCTGACGGAAAAGAGGACGGAGATTCATCGGTAGTTGACATGATGGAGTCCCCCCCCCCCCCCCCCCCCCGGCAACAATTTGAACAACTCTACTAAAGACCAATTAATACAACCATCAACCTATGACCGCATAAGAACTCGCTCTAGAACGGAGTAAAATAGCAACTGAGTAGCAACCATAACCAGATCAGAAGAACATACTGCAACAACAAGAGGCTGGTGAGGTACGGTAGTAGCAGCAGGTTGCAGCAACTAGGGAGTTGCAGTAGGCAGCGGCGGCTGCAGCCACAACGCAGTGGCGGAAAAGTGACCCCTCCTGAAAAGTGGCGGAGGCGGTGCCAAAAAAGTGGCACCAGCATTGGAGGAGCCTAAGGTTAGGGTTTATATTCTTGAACACGGCTCTGATACCATGTTAGGAGAAAACCCACACTTGTATTGAGTGGCAAGGTGTTTATTTATAATAAAGTAATGTGAGTTGGGTTAACCTAAACCTAATGGGCCCTAACAACCTAGGCCCATTAGGGTTTACCGTGAGCTAAACCTAGCACTAACACATATTTAATATCTTTGTTTCCAAAGGAAATGTGGCAATATACACAAAACGAAATATGTATAAAGGCGGCACAAGGTAGAGGATGACAGTCAGGAAACATTCTTGCCAAGACTTATATTAACTTAAGTCATAATCTATAGATTAATTTCTTGATTTTAATCTTAGCAACTTTACAGACATTTGGTATGAATTATCATACTACAGTAATAACAGAATATTGCTAGTCCATATTCATCACCGAGAGAGAGAGAGAGGAGAAATCTGATTTCGTCGAGTAATAGTAATTCAAGAATACCATCCAGGCCAATTTTCAGTCCACATTTTGGGCTTGTTTGGAGAATTTGGCATGAATTGGTCGCAGTAAAACGAATTACATGTATTGATCTGCAAAAGAATTAAAGCCGTCTAAGTCAAATGAAGATTCGAATGTCCAACCTCTACCATGCATAATGTTTAGTTTCAATAGAAAGGTGATGTTACAGCACAAGTGAATCATATTTCAATTGGTTAAGTTCGTATCACACAAGTACACATCCATTGTTTTCAGTAGGAATGGGGGACAACTAAAGATATGGATAGAGAACAATTATCTTGGAAAAAAAACAAAAAGAAAGAAAAACTTTAGGAAGACATTTCTATATAAGCATCCCATAAAAAGTAGCTATAGGGAGTTCAATAATTTAACTGTCAGGTCTCTTTCAATTTTGATAAAGAGCAGTGACGAAGTCATTTTAAAGACAAGACACAAATGCTATAGCTTAATGATGTTGACTAACAAAGTATTGTAAAAGGTCAACTACTTATGAATGTACAATGGCGAGGAAACATTGAACGAATCTAATATATCCATTTCAAGGGAATCCAGTGCTGCAAGTTCTTCTTTGTTCTGTCTTTCTATCACCATTTGCGCTTCTTTCAATATCAGGCACAAACAAGGTCTCTTCAACTCATTAGTTTGCCATCATAGCAGCGCATACAATGAGAGTTTGTATACTAGTCCAGTTGTCACCCGTCTTGCAACTAATATGTCAGCCTTCAAAGTTTGGATTCACCATCTTTCTCCGATAAACATATTTGAAGTTCATTTTCATGCCAATGACTAAGCTTGACAAGGCACCTCTTCCTGTACAACGGGAATATGCATGACAATGAAAAAAATCCCAGGCATGTATGCATTGAAGTGAGACAATATAGTAGTTAGCAGGTGCTTTTTGATCCCCTTTTGTAGCTTGTATCCTAACCTAGTTACGCAGGTGCTTCTATGTTAAAATACGGGTCCAATTGTATATTAATTGTGGAATTAGACTAAATATGTAATTAACTTAGTAATAGGGGTCGTAGTGTAATTTGTCTCTATTGTACACATATATTGATCGCAATGAGAAAATAAACCCTAAGGTTGACTATTATTTTACATGGTATCACAACATCGATCACTGCCTTTGTCTATGATCAATCGATCTCTCTTTTTCTTTGGGTTTTCTCAACACCAGTCCTAAATCCTAAAACCAAATTGATCTACCACCACTTCCGCCGCCACTCGTAGTCGCATCGTTATCGTCGTCGTCGTCGCTGGCCTTCGTTGATCTCGCCGGCGGCGTTCCGATCTGTGGGGTGTCACGATCTATGGTTCTCTCACCGGCCTTTGTGACCTGTGGTTTTCACTTTCTTCTCTGGTTCTCTCTCTGTTCACTGGTTCTCTCCCTGTGATTCTCTCTCTCTATTCACTGGTCTCACACATTCACCAGTGGCGCCTACTGAACTGAAAAGGTTTAAGTCAAATCTTTAGTCATGATTTGGTTATTTAACTCTATGAGAGCTGATATTCGCCATACCTTCCTGCTCCTTGCAACTCCAGATGAGATTTGGACTAATACTACTCGTACTTATTCTCAACAAGGTAATGATGCTCAGTGTTTTGAGTTGAAGAAGAGACTTTGTACATTGGATCAACATCATCATAGGGAGAGAGGCCTATGCCATTGTTCAACAGGAGGAGAGTATGAGAGGTGCTATGTTTGCATACCCCTACCCCCAATCGTTCTGCCTTAATGGTCACTCCTCCACCGAGTGGTAACTCTGGTGCTAGTAGTAGATTTGTTGATCGTGCATCTCTCCATCGTGATTATTGCGACAATACCGGACATACTAGGGATTTTTGTTGGTGGTCGTCCTCCTCGTGGGAAAGGCGGCGGGGTGGTCGTGGTCGTGGGTCTGCTCGTTCCATTGCCCAAGCTCATATTTCAGAGTCTACAGTTTCTACCTTGGCTGAATCTGAGTTCAGTACTGGGGTTCAGTCAGTTTCTCATCATGTTTGTGGCATTTCTCAGGGGGAGATGCAAGCTCTTAGGCGCTTTATGGCTCGGGCTGATTCTTCATCTACTACAGCTTCGACCTCCATAGTTTTCCCCTCCTCTCAGTATGCTCAAATGGGTATCTCAGCTAGTGCATTTACTACCTCTTCTGGTATTCCTTGGATTATCGACTCCGGTACTTCCGATCATATGACAAGTTGTTCATCTGTTTTTTATTCTTACTCTACATTTTCTCGTAAGGATAAGGTCAGAATAGCAGACGGATCTCTCTCTGCTATTTCAGGGAAAGGCTCGATTTGCTACTCTCCTTCTGTAACACTCGATATTTTTTTAAAATTTGGTGAACAAGTTATGTTATTTTTCTATTACCTTTTATAAAAAAATTTAATATATTCAGATACTTGTCTCCAAATTCTTTATAAAAAGAAAGAATTTTATTTATTTTGTATATATCATAAATTTGGGATAATTTTTCTTTCACATGGGTTACATATTTTTATTCAATGTTGAGCTAATTCAAAATATGTTTATATGGGTTTAAGCTATAATATTGGGCCACTAACTTTCGATATGAATCATGTTTATTCTTTTGACATTTTTGTGGGCTAAGTTAGTGGTTTTTAGCTAAGTAAGTAAGGTGTAGAATAGAGGTCGTGACTGATTATAAAGGTTGTAGCTTTAGTCGTAGAGACCGTCAGTAAGGGGGAGGTGGTCGTGGTTCGTTGATCTGATATATCATATGGATTTTAGTTCTGTCGAGCAATATATTTTCTGTGTATTCTTCTCCCAAGAGGAGGCACAATATATAGAACAATGTACAGACTCAAACAAGGAAATACAAATCAGTACCAAATCACCTATCATTCTATATTCCTAATTTATCTCTAATTGAATCCCTAAATAGGCTCCTAATTATATGCCTACTATTTACATTGTCAACACTCCCCTCAAGCTGGAGAGTATATATCATAAACACCCAGCTTGTGACAAATAGAATCAATGGCAACTTTGGGAAAAGAGAGCGGAGTCGGATCATGAACTGGAAATCCAAATTCTTGAAGTAGTGTGCGTAACCAGGTCAACTCACAAGCGGTATGAGCCATTGCTCGATATTCTGCCTCAGCACTTGAACGTGCCACGACTGATTGCTTCTTACTTTTCCATGTTACAAGATTGCCCCCTATAAAGGTGCAATAGCCGGTGGTTGAACGACGGTCTGCAGGGGATCCTGCCCAATCAGCGTCAGTGTATCCTTCAATCCGGAGGTGTCAGAGGATTTATACAGAAGCCCTCGACCAGGAGCATTTTTGAGATACTTTAATATACGAATGACTGCTTCCATGTGAGGAGCTCGAGGACGAGTCATAAACTGACTGACAATGCTGACTGCATAAGATATATCCGGCCGAGTAATAGTAAGATAAATGAGTTTACCCACTAGCCTCCGATACATCTCTGGGTCATTAATTAATTCACCATCATCAGGCATTAGTTTGAGATTAGTTTCCATAGGAGTGGCCACAGGTTTAGAACCAAGGTACCCTATGTCTTTTAGAAGATCAAGAGTGTACTTCCTCTGGGATAGACTGATACCTGCTTTAGACCGTGCAACTTCAATTCCACGAAAGTACCGGAGTTTACCCAGGTCTTTGGTGAGAAAGCTAGAACAAAGATGACTGATCAAAGTCTAGATTGCATGACTATCACTCCCAGTAATTACAATATCATCCAAATATACAACCAGAATCACAATGCCTTTGTTGGTGCGGTTGAAGAAGACAAAGTGATCAACCTGACTACGAGTCATACCATGCGAGATAACCGTATTGCTAAATTTATCAAACCAAGCTCTGGGAGACTGTTTGAGTCTATAGATAGATTTGTGAAGATGACACACAGACTCCCCCTTGGACTCAAAACCGGGCGGTTGAGCCATATAAATAGTCTCAGATAAATCCTCATGTAAAAAAGCATTTTTAACATCAAGCTGATGAAGGGGCCAAGCAAGATTGGCCGCAAGCGAAATAATAATGCGAATGGAGTTGAGTTTGGCAACAGGGGAAAATGTCTCGGTGTAATCAAGGCCATAAGTTTGAGTGAAACCTTTGGCCACAAGGCGAGCTTTGAGACGGTCAACAGTGCCATCAGGATTGTGTTTTACGATGAAAACCCAACGGCAACCAACAATATGGGCCCCAGAGGGCGGGGGCACGAGAGTCCACGTATGATTCATGTCCAAAGCACGCATCTCTTCTTGCATGGCAGAGTACCATCCAGGATGAGAAAGAGCATCCTGGTAAGACTTGGGAACAACAGCCGAGGAAAGAGACACAGAAAAAGCTCGGAACGAAGGAGATAAATGGTCATAAGAAACGAAGTGAGAAAGAGGGTGAGAAGTGCAAGTACGCGTACCTTTGCGGACCGCGATGGGAAGATCAAGAGTGGGGTCCTGTGACGGTGGATCTGCAGACGGTGAGGAAGACGGCGGGGGAGAATGAGAAGTGGCCTCAGGAGCGATCGTCATAGGTGGATGGTGTTGGCGCCGAACATAGACCCGAGTAACCGGCGGGTGAGCTGGAGGGAGCACAGGAACACCGGAAACAGTAGTTTCAGGATCATCAAAGGGGTGACCGGGTCTGGAGAGGAGTGGATCCTGTAAGTTGTGTCCTTCTGCGGAATAGTAGGGCACATCTTCAAAGAACGTGACATCAGCACTAACAAAGTGCTCGTGTAACGAAGGACTATAGCACCGGTAGCCTTTTTGAGTACGAGAGTAGCCAAGGAAGATACACTTATGAGAACGGGGATCCAATTTATCACGACCAGGTTGTAAATTATGGACAAATGAAATACACCCAAACAGTCGAGGAGGGAGAGGAAATGGTTCAATTCCAGGGAACATAACCTGGAAAGGAGATTTGCCTTGCAAAATCCGAGATGGCGTGCGGTTTAAGAGAAAACTGGCAGTAAGAACAGCATCCCCCCAGAAAGTTTTAGGAACATGCGTGTGTAGCATAAGAGCCCGAGCAATAGCAATAATGGGGTCATTCTTGCGTTCAGCAACCCCATTTTGTTGAGTAGTGACACATGAGGTTTGATGAATGATGCCACGAGAATCGAGGAATTGTGTAAAGGGTTTAGAGGTGTATTCCTGGGCATTATCACTACGGAGAACAAGTAATCTGACATTAAATTGATTTGTGACTTCAGCATAAAAAGACTGAAAGACAGTAAATAACTGAGAGCGATCTCTAAGCACATATACCCAAGTCAACCGAGAGAAATTATCAATAAACGTGACAAAATATCGAGCACCACATAAACCAGTAGTTCGAGACGGTCCCAAAATATCAGAATGAACAAGAGCAAAAGGTTCCAAACTAGATAGTTCAGTGCGTGAAGGAAAAGAAACTCTACGATGTTTACTAAGTTCACAAGTATCACAATTAAAAGTAGACACTGTAGGTAAAGATGGGACTAATTTGCGAAGATTGGCAGATGAAGGATGTCCAAGACGGCAATGCCACTGGTATGTGTAGTGGTGGAATGAAGAGCAGATGACTGGAAGGAGTCGGTCGGCTGGAGGTAGTACAAGCCATTCTTCTCATATCCCCCACCAATCCTCCTCTTCGTCTTTAGATCCTGAAAGTCACAATAAGAGGGATAAAATGTTACCGAACAATTGAAGGCTTGGGTGAGTTTGTGAATGGACAATAAGTTAAACGGAAACTGGGGTAAGTATAAAACAGAAGAAAAAGTGAGACCAGAGGCGCAGTAAGTGCCAAGGCTGTGAACTCGAGTTTTAGTACTATTGGCAATAGTAACATATGATGGGGTAGATGGATAAGAGATATTAGATAAAAGAGATATATTACCTGTCATGTGATCAGAAGCACCAGAATCTAAGATCCAAGGTGCATGAGAGGCAGAATAGAGACATGTGTTACTTGATGCAACAAGGGTAGCAGTAGAAGAAGAGGATGCAGTGGCTCGATGGACTATTGAATCATACTCAGATTTAGAGATAGTGATGCTATCTGAAGTGACAGGCTCAGATGGCTCCCCTGCAGATGCAGCCTGATTAGCCCAAGCAGGCTTGCCATGAAGTCGCCAACAGAACTCAACCGTGTGGTTAGTCTGATGACAATGAGTACATCTCTTAGAGCCGCGGCCGCCTCGCCCTCCCCGGCGACCACCACGAGTGGAGGAACTATTATGATGTCGGCCAGACATATGATTCCCAGAATCGCCAAAGGGGAGAATATAACGCTCAGTGGGAGCAGCAAGAGCGGACTGAGGAGGACTCTCCGGGATAGAAGAGTGGGTGGCAGCGCGGCGAATACGAGCAAATGTCTCTGCAACTGTAGGAATATCTTTACCGGACAAGATCTGAGAACTCAAATGAGCTAGGTCGGGTTTGAGGTCGGAGAGGAATTTAGCAACCCGAAACTCCTCCCTGTATTGTTGTTGTTTCTGCAAGTCAATTGTCAAGGGTTGATAGATATTTAACTCATTCCACATGCCTTTTAACATAGAAAAGTACTCTTCAACTGATCGATCCCCTTGTTGAAGAGAGAAAATGCCCTCATAGAGTTGGTAAATCCGAGAGAGATTCTGATCGGAAGAATTTCGTATCATCCCACCCAGACCTATACGCTATTTGACCAACGATCATATAATTCCTGGAAAAGGCAGACCCACATATGGGACCCTGACCATGCACCGAGATAGGATGACCAATAAGGCTTTTCCTTCCTGTCACTCTCCGTTTAAAGTTTTGTTCCTGACCTCCTCCTCCAACTTACATTCGCTTCTTGTTCTGATCTCACGGCTAAGACGGCTCGCCTAAGACAGCACGACAAGAATGATTGACTGACCTACCAAGCAAGGAGACTGACAATTTCTTGTAATTCGCATGACAATCGAGCGAGGGAGCCATCACAGAAGGAAAGCAAAAAAATGCCCCGGCGGAATCCAACTCAACCCATAGAAAAAGGCCGGATTCCCCGATCGGAGGATTGGGCGAGAGTTCAGCCACTAGCACGGCCAAGTCACCAGAGTTCTCGTAGTGTATCCCATATGGCTTTAGAGGTGTCCAAACAAGCCACATTGTTGAAAATATCTGGTTCTAGACTATTCCAGAGGAGAGTCATGATGCGAGCATCATTTTGACTCCAGTTGGGATCAGTAGAAGGGGCATCAGTGATATAGTAGGTTTCACCACTTGCACCATAGTTATTAAAGGCGAAAGGCGCACCGAGGCGCAAAGGGCTTCTGGAGCCTAGGCGCGAGGCGCAAGGCGAGGCGCGGGCTTTATTGAAGCGAGGCGCACCTAGTCAAGAAAAAAAAACAAATATAGCACATACGAATACTTAAAATAGTGAACACCAAAACAATGAATTTGAGAGATAGTATCACTTAAAATAACTATAAAAAACATCTAACAAACTCCAAACAGTCGGTAACACTCGCATAAATAAGAATTAAAACGTTAAATTCGACAAATGACTACTAAATTACTAATCATCATCGGAATCAACACTAAGTAAATCAAGTTCTTCATCTTCACCACCATCACCGGATTTATATCCCTCTTCACTTCCTCTTCTTCAGTTTCCTCCGAATCAACCTCTTCTTCGTCTATCATTTGTAACGGAGTTGAAGTGGAACCCTTTGATGTGTTTGCACGTGCTCTTGATGTTGTTGCTCGAGTTGTTTTGTTACTTTCTCTAACTCCAGAAGCTCTAGCAACATCACTCCATGTCAAAGTATCATCCTCAAACACTGGTTCATCATCTTCATCTGATTCTCCATCCATCCTCCCACGCAACCATTCGTTGCTCTCATCAATATCGGATAAGGAGATGGGATCAATTGTATCTCGCATATCATATCTACGTTTCAAACTCCTGTTATACTTGATGAAAACCAAGTCGTTGAGGCGCTTCTGTTGGAGTCTATTTCTTTTTTTGCTGTGGAGCTGTAATAATTATGACCAAAATACAACTTAATAAAAGAAAGTAAAAAATATCTACTAAAAAATAAGAATGCATTAGATAAATACTCACATGTTCAAACACACTCCAATTTTGTTCACATCCGGAAGCACTACATGTAAGACTGAGCACTTTGATGGCAAAATCTTGCAAACTCGGAGTTTGAGAACCAAATGCATTCCACCAATCAGCTGTGAAATACAAATAATTAGCCATTGTAGTCAAAGTAGGTAATTAGCCATGTATGGTAGATTACCTGGTGCTCTTGTATTTCTCTGTCTAATTGCGACTGGCAATCCAAAAAGTCCCTCGGCATTCATGTACGTGGTCATTTCAATAGTGATCTTATTTTCAATGTCGGGATCTTCAACCAACCTACTCACGCAATTATACATTCCCGTCATGACCTCCACATCCTGCCGAACTCCTGGGTTTGAGTAAAAAAACTCCGGATTCAGAAAATACCCAGCAGCATGCAAAGGACGATGCAATTGGATATCCCATCTGTGATCAATGATCTTGAAGACATCGTGATATTTTTCAACCTTTTCACCAAATGCTTTGGCTATGCTTTCTTTTGCCTTATCCATAGCCTCGTAAATGTATCCCATCGGTGGTTTTTTTTCGGTGTCAGCCAATCTCAACACCTTGACAAGAGGACCCGCAACCTTAAGAGCATAAACAACATTGTTCCAAAAAGAAGGCATCATAACAAATCTGGCCACATTTTTGCCCTGTTGCTCTTTAGCCCATTTGCTATTTGCCCATTCTTCTGAAACAAACATTTTCCTCAAGTTGTTCTTTTGTTGATGAATCCTTGCTAATGTGAGGAAAGCGGTTGCAAATCTAGTTTTTGCATGTCTGACCATATTTTTTTCTCCCGTGAACCGCCTCATCATATTTAGCAAGCCTGCTCGAGCATAGATGAAACCGTTCATAGCAATGGCCCTTTCAAAAACCAACTTCAGATGTGGTATTTTAAAGATGTCTTCTAACATCAAATCAATACAGTGGGCTGCACAAGGAGTCCAATAAAGATGTGGCCGCTTTACTTCCAAATGTTTTCCTATTAGAAGTTTAGACAAAAAAAAAACTCAATACAAATAGAAATTTAATTACTATTAGAAGTTTAGACTAAAGAAATAAAGAGTAGAGATGGATGGTTACCGGCGTATACATTTGCCGAGGCACTATCCGTGACTACTTGAACCACGTTACGTTCACCAATCCGCTCCACATACTGGTCAAGTAGTTCAAACATTTTAAACTCATCCTTGGAATAGCCCGAGGCATCTATGGACTCTAAAAACATTGTTCCTCTTTTGCTATTTACTAAAAAGTTTATCAAGGTCCTCCCATTCCGATCGGTCCACCCATCTGCCATTAGGGAGCATCCAAACTTTACCCAATCATTTTTATGATCTTTCATCAGATCATCTGTATGCTTCAACTCCCTATTCAAATACGTAACCCGTGCCTCGTGATAAGTTGGCGGTTTCATGCCCGGACCATATTGCCCAATAGCCTCGATTGCAGGCCCAAAACTCTCATAGTTTAATGCATTAAAGGAAATGCCTGCATCATACATCCACCTCGTGAATCTCACAAGTGCTCGATCTCTTAATTCTTTCTTGTAAGGGTCATTTGCATCAATTTTTGTCTGTTTTCCCTTACGATTTTGTACGACGACGTCAGGATTGGGTGTGAAAAATACATCAATAGGCCCTTTAGTCTTTGGCTTCTTTGGCGGCTTAGATTTAGAAACGGAGCCTTGACTACTCCCAACGGATTTACCACCTCCAACTAACTCTACAACATCATCTTCATCATCGCCAAACTCATCATCATCTATATCCGGCAACATATTCACTTGACGTTTCAATGCTTGTTTGCTCGTAATATATTCTTGAATTTCCACTCTTACTTCGGGAGGGCATCTTGAGCATGCTTTTGTATTCCTATAACCGCCAGCGATATGTTGCTTTGCTCGACAAACCCCGCCATTTGTTACGTGGCCACAAAAATTACACTTGAATTTTGTAGTATTGGCAGGATCCACCAAAGTGGCATACTTCCAAGCGGGGTCTATTCGGATGCCTTCGCTTGACATTTTTTAATAACCTATCAATACATTAGATATCAGTACATTAGATATCACTTCCATTAGATATCAGTACATTAGATATCACTTATCAGTACATACTACATACTACATTAGAGTATATATATCAGTACATTAGAGTATATATACATTAGATATCACTTCCATTAGATATCAGTACATTAGATATCACTTAACAGTACATACTACATACTACATTAGAGTATATATATCAGTACATTAGAGTATATATACATTAGATATCACTTCCATTAGATATCAGTACATTAGATATCACTTCTCAGTACATACTACATTAGAGTATATATATCAGTACATTAGAGTATATATACATTAGATATCAGTACATACTACATACTGATACATATACTAATATATATACTGATATATATACTGATATATGTACTGATATATACTGATATATATATACTGATTATATACTGATATTCATATTCTGATATATATATTCAATATTCATATTCATATTCTGATATATATACATTAGATATATATACTGATATATATACTGATGTATATATTCTGTAAAAATGCAGAGTATATACGTATAGAGAGGATAATATACGTACAGAGAGCAGAGAGCAGAGAGCAGAGAGCAGAGAGGATCGGAGAGCAGAGAGGATCGGAGAGAAAGAGAGAGCCGCCACCAGATCACCAGAGGCAGAGAGGATCGGGAGAGATCGCCGCACAGGTCCGTGAGAGAGAGAGTCGCGCAAGACCAGACCAGACAGACCAGAGAGAGAGAGAGCCGCGCAGAGAGAGAGTCGGGCAGAAATAGGGCACAAAAAATTTTAAATTCGAAGAGGCGCGCGCCTCTCGCGCCTGGCGCAAAACCTTTTGCGCCTAGGCTCCTAAAGCCCGCACCTTCTTCAACTGCCTCGCCTCGGACCATGCCAGGCGCAAGGGGGGCGCCTCGGTGCGCCTCGCGCCTAGGCGCGCCTTTTACAACTATGACTCACACGTAGCGAGACAGTCACAGCTCGAGACCAAGGAAGGTAATTTGACCCTTTTAATTTAATAGTAGTAAGGGTACGGTGAACAAAAGGGTCTCTTACGTCCTTGATTTCTCGTAAACTAGTTTCTGTAATTTTCGCATCAGATACTGTACTTTTCTCAGCCATTTGATATAGTATAAGACAGTAACGAGTATAAAAGAGATCGAATACGGTTACCACTAATATCTAGACCAGTGAATCTGTGCTGACGTGGACAGAACAGGGAGAAGAGTCACGAAAAACAAAGCCCCGATGTTCTGGAAGAAATCCGGCGGGTACAGTGAGCTCCGGCGAGGGCTGCTGATGGTTGGTGGGTGGAGATCAAGTGACCAGGTCGCAGATCTGAGGGTGTCAGTGGTCGGGAAGCGCAAAAAACGAAGCTCAGAGGATTGGAAAGGTCCGATGCCGATCCGGCGAGGCTCGCCGGAATGTAACGGAGCTCCGACGAACGGTCAGCGAAGGTCGGCGAAGAGTGTTGAGGAAGGTTCTAGATCGGGCGAGTGGTGGCGAAGGTCTGCAAGTGCTGAGGCAGGTTCTAGATCCGGCGAGTGGTGGCGAAGCTCGTCGGCGAGGGACAGCGAGGGACGGCGAACGTTAGAGAAGGTCCGCGGACGGGCGGCGAAAGTCGGCGAGTGGGTGGTGAACGGCGGCGAACGGCGCGCTGAGATCTGGGTTTAGGGTTTATACTGTTCTGAGTTAGGGTTTGGTATTTCTGATGATGGCGAGCGAGGTAGACCGAGAAAGAGAGATCGAGTACGAGATATTCGATCAAGTCAGATTAGGGTTTTGAAACCCGCTCTGATACCATGTCGAGCAATATATTTTCTATGTATTCTTCTCCTAAGAGGAGGCACAATATATAGAACAATGTACAGACTCAAACAAGGAAATACAAATCAGTACCAAATCACCTATCATTCTATATTCCTAATTTATCTCTAATTGAATCCCTAAATAGGCTCCTAATTATATGTCTACTATTTACATTGTCAACAAGTTCAAAGCCGCATGTTAGTCTGTGTTTGTTTCTGGTGATCAGTTGATAGGTGATTATTTGTTGGTTGTTGGTGGTGTTTTATGATTCGGACTGATATTGAGATTATGCTCCTTCTTATTCCAAACTTATTCATTGTGATTTTGACTTCTTTCTCCATTGGTTTATCTAACATTTGGTCTCCATATAGGATGTCCATCACTTCTACCTGGTTGAATGGATGAAATTATGCCCTTTGGGCTAAGGCCGTTATGGTTTACTTCTTGGGAAGAAACAACATAATTATTTGACCGATGATCCTCCTACGGAATCTGATACTAAGTATGCTTCAGATCAGTGGTACCATGGTTTTCTTGCTTACTGCCAAACTTGTGTGGTGTCAAGCTCATAAATTGTCTTCTGGTGTTAATAATTTGAAGCGGACATATAATCTTGATCATACTGATTTTTCTCTTGCAATTGGTGACATGTCTTTAAAGGATTACTATGCCAAGTTCCGCAGTATTTGTGAGGAGCTCACTTTTGCTGATGCTCAAGCTATGCACCGCCAACGTAAGTCTATGCATGTAGCCTGATTCTTATCTGGGCTGCCTTCGACTTATGATGTCATTTGCTCTCACCTACTGGGCACTAGGGATGCATGTTCTCTCAGTGAGGTATTTAGTCGGCTCCGTCAGTCTTCTGTTTCCGCTACTAGCCCTGTTATCTTTACTCATTCTGATCGTTCAGCTTTAACTTCCGCCACCTCTGGTGAATTCAATTCTTCTTCGAACCGTGGCTGCAACTGTGGGCGTGACTCCAGGTTTAGTGGATGTGGTTATAGTAGTCGTGACTAGTTATAGAGGTTGTCGCTTTAGTTGTCGAGACCGTCAGTTAAGGGGAGGTGGTTGTAGTTCCAGATTACGAACTAATTGTGGAGGAACTAGTCCTACCGTGTAGTATTGTTGCGATCTTCATGGTTTTCCTCAGGCTACTCATCCAAAGGATACTGGATAAGTTACTCACTCTGCTGATACTGTGGTGACTATATCTATAAAGGAGTACCAACACCTTGCGTTACTTTAGACTCCTAGTCCTTCTATGGGGCTTTTTTGTGGCTCTTTCCTCTGTTGTTGTTTCCAAGTCTAACGACAACGCTCTTTCTCATCTTGGTTGCTGATCTGTTATGCAAGAAGAGATGTGTGCTTTGGACATGAGTCATACGTGGACTCTCGTTTCCAAGCCCTTTGGGCTCATATTGTTGGTTGCCGTTAGATTTTCACTATCAAACACAATCCTGATGGCACTATTGACCGTCTCAAAGCTTGCCTTGTGGCCAATGGTTTCACTCAAACCTATAGTCTTGATTATAACGAGACATTTTCTCCGGTTGCCAAACTCAAGCTCCATTCGTATTATTGTCTCGCTTGCGGCCAATCTTGATTGGCCTCTCCACCAGCTCGATGTCAAAAATGCCTTTTTGCATGAAGATTTATCTGAGACTGTTTATATGGCTCAGCTACCCGGTTTTGAGTCCAAGGGGGAGTATGTGTCACCTTCACAAATCTATATATAGACTTAAACTGTCTCTCAGAGCGTAGTTTGATAAATTCAGCAACTCAATTATTAATTTATTTGTCATGGCATGACTCGCAGTTAGATTCATCACTCTGTCTTTTTCATACGAACCAACAAAGGCATTGTGATTCTGGCTGTATATGTGAATGATATTGTCATTACTGGGAATGATAGTCATGGAATCTAGATCTTGATCAGTCATTTTTGCTCTAGTTTCCACACCAAAGATATGGGTATGCTCCGGTATTTTCTTGGAACTAAAGTTGCTCGATCTAGAGCAGGTATCGGTCTATCCCAGAGGAAGTACACTCTTGACCTCTTGAAAGATACAGGGTATTTTGGTTCTAAACCTATGACCACTCGTATGGAAACTAATCTCAAATTGATGCCTAATGATGGTGAGTAGATTAACGATCATGAGTTATATCGAAAACTAGTGGGTAAACTCATTTATCTTACCATCACTCAGCCAGATATTTCTTATGCAATCAGCATTGTGAGTCAGTTTATGACTCGTCCTCGAGTTTCTCACATGGAAGCAGTCGTGCATATCTTAAAGTATCTAAAAAATGCTCTTGTTCAAGGGCTTCTGTATAAATCTTCTAGATACCTTCGAATTGAAGGATACGTCGATGCTGACTAGGCAAGATCCCCTGTAGACCACTGTTCTACTATCGGCCACTGCACCCTTGATAGTAAACTTTATTATTTCAGAATGAATATTACAATGCTCATAGAGCCTTTAAATAGAAAACTTAGACTAGAAAATCCTACCAAATCATGCCTAATATAAAAGATACTAAATCATTCCTAATATAAACATGCCTAATATAAAAGATACTAAATCATTCCTAATTTACACAAGATACACTTTCACACCCCCCCTCAAACTCAGGATGCTAGAGCAGAGAGCATCGAGAGTTTGCCAAGAAGAAAGCGAAAACGGGCAGCAGTATGGGTCTTCGTGAAGAAGTCGGCCAACTGCAGCGTAGAAGAAACGAAGGGTAAAGTAATAGTGTCAGACTGAAGATGCTGGCGAATGAAGTGACAATCAATTTCGATGTGCTTGGTGCGCTCATGGAAGACCGAGTTGTGGGCGATCTGAATTGCACTCTTATTGTCACAGTAAATAGGCGTGGGTGAAGTAACAGAGACACCCATATCTGAGATGAGCCAGCGAAGCCACACAATTTCGGACGTAGCATGAGCCATAGCACGATATTCAGTTTCAGCAGTGGAGCGAGCAACAACAGATTGCTTTTTGCTTCTCCAGGAGATAAGAGAATCACCCAGAAAAACACAAAGGCCGGAGGTAGATTTGCGGTCGGTAATATCCCCAGCCCAATCAGCGTCCGCGTAAGCATGAAGAGTCAAGCTCGATGTAGAAGAAATCAGAAGGCACTGATGAAGAGTACTACGAACATAACGGAGTATGCGTAAAAGAGCTGCCCAATGCGTAGACCGAGGAGCAGAGACAAACTGACTGATAATGTGAACAGCATAAGCAATATCCGGGCGAGTCACAGTAAGATAGACCAAACAACCCACCAATTCATGATATTCGGTGGGATCCTCAAGAGGAATACCATCCGAAGCAGAGAACTTGGCATGAAGTTCAAGGGGAGTATCGAAAGTCTTAGTATCAGTGAGATGAGCGCGATGAAGGATATCAGAGGCATACTTGGACTGCCCCAAAAGATATCCTTTGGGAGAGGAAGCAACTTCAATGCCAAGAAAATACCGAAGAGGACCCAAGTCTTTCATGTCAAACTCCTGAAAAAGGTGACGTTTCACGTCACTAATAGCAGCAACATCAGAACCAGTGATGATCATATCATCAACATAGAGTAAAAGAAGAACCAAGCCATGAGAGGTGCGCCGAAGAAAGAGAGCAGAGTCATGCATACTGGGCTGAAAGCCAATCTGAAGAACCACATCCTGAAATCGCGCATACCAAGCGCGAGGTGACTGTTTCAATCCATAGAGAGCGCGACGCAAACGGCAAACAACACCAGAGGGGTGAGAAAAGCTAGGAGGAGGCCGCATATAAACCTCTTCAAAAAGATATCCGTTGAGAAAAGCATTTTTGACATCCAACTGAGAGAGAGGCCACTGTTGCACAGCAGCGACAGAGATCAGGGTGCGAACGGTGGTCATCTTGGCAACGGGAGCAAAAGTTTCCTCATAATCAATCCCATATTCTTGAGAAAACCCTTTAGCAACTAAGCGGGCTTTATACCGCTCCAAAGAACCATCAGAATGAGTCTTGACTTTGTAGACCCATTTGCAACCAATAAGATTCTTACCAGCTGGCAGTGGGGCCAACTCCCACGTATGATTTTGAGCAAGAGCAGTAAGTTCAGCTTCCATGGCAGTCACCCAATTAGGATCAGTACAAGCTTCTTTATAAGATCTAGGCTCAAAATAGGTGTGAATCCGAGAAAGAAAGGATTGATAAGAGGACGAAAAACAGGTATTAGTGAAGTCATATCTTACCGGAGGGTGCCGATTTGCGCGAAGAGGATACCGGGGAGTAGGTGGATCGGGAGCTTCAGAAACAGATTGGGGATCAGGAGTAGAAGCCGGACGACGGGCGTAGACCTTAGTGATTGGTGGACGGCCAGGAGGGGCTGCAGAAACATCAGATATCTCAAGAGTAGAGGTATATTCGTCAGTAGGCACATCCATAGGAAAGGGGTCAATACAAATCAAATCCTCTTTGGCAACAGGAGCAGTTTTGGGAGAAAGAGTAAAATAGGGAAGACGCTCTAAGAAAACGACATGCCTAGAGACATAGAGCTTTGTGGTCACAGGATCATAGCACCGATAGCCTTTTTGAGTAATGCCATATCCCAAGAAAACGCCTAAGACACAACGGGCGCTGAGCTTAGTGCGATCTTTCTTGGGAAGGAGGATAAAACAAGTACAACCAAATACTTTAAGCAGGGAGTAGTTAGGAACCTGACCATAGAGTTGCTCATAAGGGGAACTACCAGAGAGAAGAGGAGTGGGCATCCGATTCAGAAGGTAGGCTGCAGTGAGAACAGCTTCTCCCCAAAAGGTAGAGGGGACAGAAGATGATAAGAGCATAGACCGAGCAGTATTAAGAAGATGACGATGCTTTCTTTCAGCTTTACCGTTTTGTGCGGGAGTGTCAGTACAAGAAGACTGGTGGATAGTTCCATGGGAGTCTAAAAAGGCTTGAAACTCAGATAGAGAATACTCCCCTCCCAAGTCAGAACGGAGAATGTTAATGGATGTAGAAAATTGAGTTTGAACCATGGCATGAAAACGTTGATAAATTTTAAAGAAATCAGATTTATGTGTCATTAAATACACCCATGTATACCGACTAAAGTCATCCACAAATGAGACATAATAAACAAGACCACCTTTTGTGACAACAGGGGAAGGGCCCCATAAATCAGTATGGACAAGCTGAAAGGGAGAAGTAGAAACAGAAGTACTTTTATGAAACGGTAGAGCAGACATTTTAGCAAATTTGCAACCACTACATTCAGAAATATCACTAATAGGAATGTTTCCCAAATAACCTGATTTAACCAAAAGTTTCAAACGCTCATGAGACAAATGTCCTAATCTAGAATGCCAAAGATAAAAAAGAGAGGATTTATTATCTAAACGGAAGGACGATGCAGCAGTGGAAGAAGGCTTTGGTGGGATGTGCAACTGATCCAATATATAAAGGTCACCAACTCTACGGCCTGTCCCAATCTGCTTCTTGGAAACCCGATTCTGCACAACACAACCAGAAGAAGAAAAGATAACATCAAAACCTGAATCAGACAACTGGCTAATCGAAAGAAGGCTCAATGTCAATTGAGGAACATAAAAGACATTAGGGATAGAGAGAGAAAAAGATGTAGTAGGGAGAATGGAACCAATAGAAACAACTTGCATGGGAGAACCATTAGCAGTGGAAATACTAATAGGAGAAACAGGAGGCATGCAATGACTAAGGAGGGATAAGTCAGGAGTCATATGATGGGAGGAGCCAGAATCAAAAAGCCAAGTGGTGGGCAAGGTACCTGTGGTGTAAGCACCATGCAAACCTGTAGTAGTAGTCAGGGCAGAAGCTTGGGATGAATTCCCCTGGATGGCTGCCATATAGGCCTGATACTGCTGAAATTGCTCAAAATCAAACGGAGGAGGAGTTGAATTGCTGGAGGAAGATGTTGCCAAAGCTGTAGGAGGGCGAGAATGCTGGTGTGGTGCCTGAGAGCCTGAAGGACCAATAGACTGAGAAACATTACGTCCCTTAGCCTGAAGACGCTTAGGGCACGCATGCTTCCAATGACCTTTCTGGTGACAATAGCTGCACGTATCCACGGGTGTCTTGGGCTTGCCCGTATGTGATGCAGGAGTGGGTAGAAGGGGTGCTGAAGGTGAGCGAAATGGGGCCGGTGCAGCAAAGACAGATTCTGATGGGGAAACCATACTAGCCACTCTGAATCTGGTTTCTTCTGCAAAGAGCTCATGAACAGCCCCATCCATAGAAGGTTGAGGGTCACGGTGCAGAATGGCTCCGCGAAGTGGCTCAAATTCGGATCGGAGAGGCATAAGGAACTGGACCAACCTCCGTTTCTCACAATAATCAACAAGCTCATCTTGGGAATGCAAAGCAGCAGGCTCCATACAGGCTAACTGATCCCAGTAACTAGTCATCTCATTATAAAACTCCTGAATTGTCTTATCACCCTGTCTAGCAGTACGAATAGATGACTCAAGTTGATACTGTTTGGCAAAGTTAGATTCCAGATACATGCTCTTCAAATAATCCCAAACTTTCTTAGAAGTGTCATACTTTGAAAAATTCATCCCAATACTTGGTTCCACAGAGTTGTGAAACCAAGTAAGGATTTGTGCATTTTCGATGGTCCATTTTTCAAGAGTAGTGGCATCATAGTCTTCGGTTTTGGGATTAGATATTGGTTGTGGTTTTGAACCATCCACATGTCCCCACACCCCTTTTCCAACAACAAAGTTTTTCATGACATGTGCCCAATAAGAATAATTGTTACCGGTCAGGCGGACACTAATGCATTGATTTTTATCCCCAGACATGATGTAAAATGGAGTAAGATTTCTCAAATAAAGGAGCAGAAAACCTGATTTTTAGAGAGTGTAGACCGGACCCAAACAAACAGAGTCACGGAGGGGGCTGATGGGGTTGATAGCAGCAGCGGCGCAAACAGAGGCAAACAGAGGAGCGGCGCAAACAGACCGAGGTCAGAAGCAGCGGCAGCAAATAGAGGAGCGGCGGCGGTGCGGCAAACAGTGGTCAGAGAAGCGGTGGTAGCGGTCAGAGGGGTGGTGGCGGACAGAGGCGGAAACAGCAGCCGGAGAGGTGCGGCAGACGGAGAGGTGCAGCGGCAACTGGAGGCGGCTGCTGCTAGCGGTCGGAGGAGCGGTGGCGGAAGCAGCAGGCGGAGAGGTGCAGCGGACTAGAGATGCGGGAGATGGCAGGCGGTGAGGTTCGGCAGACGGAGGGGTCCAGGCGACAACTGGAGGCGGCAACTGGAGGGACGGCGGTCGGAGGGACGGCTGCTGCTTGGAGGTTGGCGAGGGCAGACGTTAGAGGGGCTCTAATACCATGTAAACTTTATTATTTCAGAATGAATATTACAATGCTCATAGAGCCTTTAAATAGAAAACTTAGACTAGAAAATCCTACCAAATCATGCCTAATATAAAAGATACTAAATCATTCCTAATATAAACATGCCTAATAAAAAGATACTAAATCATTCCTAATTTACACAAGATAAACTTTCACAGATAGGGGGTAATCTAGTGACATGGAAGAGTAAGAAACAATCGGTTGTGGCACATTCGAGTGATAGGGTAGAGTATCGAGCTATGGCTCGTACCGCTTGTGAGTTGACCTAGCTACACACTCCTTCAAGAATTTGGATTTCCAATTCATGGTCTGACTTTGCTTGATTGCGATAATCAGTCTGCTGTTCATATAGCCAATAATCCAGTGTTTCATGAGCGAACCAAAAATATCGATGTTGATTGTCATTTTGTATGATCGAAGGAAGAGTCGAAGGAGATTACTACTCCCTTTGTTCCTTCAGGCTCTCAACTTGCAGATTTCTTCACCAAAACTCTTTCCAAAGTCACCAATGATTATATTTGTCGCAAGCTGGGTGTTCATGATATATACTCTCCAGCTTGAGAGGGAGTGATGACGATGTACTATGGTAGGCATATAATTTTGGATTCGATTATAGTGTAATATGGTAGTCATATAATTAGGGATTTGATAGTGTAACTAATTTGAATTTTCCTTCTTGAGTCTGTAAAGTGTCCTATATATTATACCTCCTTCTAGGAGAAGAATACATAGAAAAAACCATTTCAACAGAATTAAACTACGCAGTAAGGATGAAGAAATGGTACAACTAATCACAATGTAAGAATGGCAGTTAAAAAATAATGATAAGTGAACAAGGCAAAACAAAATGGCCATGCTAGAGCTTCAAAATATTATTGACTTGACCAATGATTTACATTATTGGCTTGTGGATGGTGCTTTAGAATCTAGATTTCGTTGTATACGTATTATCCTAGTAGGTGTACTACAAAACAATAAGGAAAACATTAGCGTAAGATATTGACTTATTGGACCCAACTCTCACCACAGGATCAGGAGCATCATACTGCTGGCACATTATCCAAGGTACACCTGTATTTAGGCGAAGAGCCATGTTGGCGGCCCACATGGCATATGGCTTCCCCCCATCTCCATAAATGCTTTCTATGTCTCCATACTCATTTTCTACCTGCAAATGGAAAACAGTTTTGCCTGTTTCAAGAATCTATTTAAGAAAAGCACAAACTGCAAAGTGAGAGATCTGCACGGGAAAAATTAGCATGCTCCAGGAGATGGGCTTTCTTGTCATATTGGGGAAAATCTGACAAGATCCAGTGAAATATGTGCTTTTGCTGCCAATGTTTGCCAGTTTTGACAGGTGTTTGTCATTGATTCTGCTCTTTTTTCTTTTTTGGGTTTTTTAATTGTTATTTTCCATTTATTATTTTTTCCTTCAAAACAAACCTCCATTCCTTTTATAACAAGCTAAAAAAAAATCTTAATTTCTTCAAATATAAAGTTTATCCCAATCAAGCTTTTTGAGCCTTGTCGAAGAATGTAATCTAAGCTGTTTGCAAAACTCGAAAGCAAAATCGCCAATGTTATACCTAATTACATACCTGAAGCAGTTTTAATCACCCGAAGAGAAAGGAACATCACAAACATATTCCTTTTGTGTTAATTTAATTAACTAATGCAATCAGGACCCAACCGGTGGAGGTATTCGAGTAAGGACACATGGAAGAGACAAATTGTTTTGTTTGTGAGTAATGGAGACTTCTACAAACAGTTCTACATTTTTACTTACCTGGGCCAAAATGATGGGACCTCCTTGTGATGAAAAAAGCTCCTCCTGCTTCATATGGTTCACTATGAAAGTCATGAACTTCTGCATGTAATGCTGGAATCCAAAGAGGACAAATAAATAAATATGAACAGTAGTTCATTTTAATTGAACCAATCACATTGCAATAACTTGGGGAGTAGAAAAAATAAGTTCTTGAAAACGTATGAGATACTACGTTTCTATACCTTGAAGGGTGCATTATCAGTTCGGAAGACAGTGCCAGGCACATAATGCAGCCAAACAGGTACTCCACTGTGTAATGCATTTCCTTTTAGAGTTTTTAAGAAACATTGTGCTCCAAAAACAAGCACTGTAACTACAATTACAACAAATCTGTAAGTAAATGAATAACAGGGTTGCCACTTCAATAAGTATCAACATACCCAAAGTTCCATTCAGCAGCGACAAATGGGCCAATTCGGAGAATCACATACATGCCAGCCTGCTGAACAATCTTCACAAACTTGACCAGATCATATCGTCCCCCAAAATAATACTACAAAGCGTATACAAAAGAAACAAAACAATGTAGTTCGTCGAAGAAGAAAAACACAATATTAATCTACCAAAGAGATGAGAGAACCAATGGAATCATACGATTACTAGATAGATCCAACTTCACTCACATTGTCTGGTGAAGGTTCATGACCATTCCAGAACACATAGGTCTCAATAACATCCACGCCTCCTTCTTTTGCAGTTTGAACCAGTCCTGGCCACATCTAACACGTGGCATTCATAGGGAAAAAATCAGAAAGCAATAAGATGGCACTGGAGGAACAATATAAGCTGAATTGGTTGTTATATTGATGACTATTTGGGAGATAGAATAGATTGTTGTTTGGTTCAATAGAATCAAAGATGGATGGAATGGTTATTAGTAGTTAATTTCTCATGTTTGGTTCACCGAAATAATAAGAGAACAATCATTGCAAATGGAATCACCATTCATCCCTATTTGTAGTCATTAGATTATAAACTAAAGGATCACCATTTTGTATCACTAAAGAATCATCCTTTTATTCCATTCTTTTTTGCTTGTGAGACAACCATGCCCTATTTCCACTTACCCCTATGACATGTATTCTTTCTCTAGAACTTTGCTCGTCTCTACATCTCTCTCACCAAAATACATATCAACATACATGCCCTCTCTCTCTCTCTCTCTCTCTCTCTCTCTCTCTCTCTCTCTCTCTCTCTCTCTCTCTCTCTGTTAGCGTGTAATAGTGTATGTTAATATTAATATATCCTAGTTAGTTTAGGATTAGGTCTCTGTCTCTGTCTCTGTCTCTGTCTCTCCTATATATAGGAGCCTTTGTACATTGATTTAATACACAATAATATACAGAGTTTATTTCTCTCTCAATAAATCTATCATGGTATCAGAGCGTTAACAACCTTCCCGCTGCTGTATATCGCTTCCACCACCGTCGGCTTTTGCGTTGGTCACCGCCGACCCTTTCAATCGTCAGACTCTTCCGCTGCCGTCGTCTGAGACTTCTCCGATGGTATAGCACTGCGTCAACTAGGGTTTACCCGTCGACGCGATCTATCCCCTCCCTTTTTTCCGACGCCGATTGGCCTCCTAGGGTTTACCCGTCGTCGCCGTCTCCAGCCTGACGTCCGCCCCGCAGCCGCGCCCTCTCACCTTCGCGCGCCAACTCAGCCATCCACGCCGGCTAGCGCTGCCGTGTTCCGCGCCCCCTCTGCACCGCCAACGCCTCTGTTTGCTCCGCCGCCGCACGCCTCTGTTTGCTCCGCCGCCGCCTCTGTTGCCCTACCCGCCGGCTCTCTAGGTTTATTTTGGTCGAGTTCACTCGGGTTTTGGTAACGCGGATTATCCTGTTGGCATTATGTCTGAAGAAAAAGTTGATGAGCAGAAATCAGGGCTGAATGAAGCCTCAGGTACAGTGTACACTTCTGGCCAGTTTAGTAAGGCGTTGGATAGTGCTCCTGTGGATATTTGTCCAATTAAATTGGATGGAACAAATTATATGCTTTGGTCACGCTCTTTTACATTGGCTATTGAGTCCAAAGGCGTGTCAGAGTTTATTGAGGGTCCTGTTAACCCACCTACAGATGCGTTGGACCTTAAAAGGTTTAAAGCTCAGCGATCCCTGGTTATGACATGGTTGTTCAATTCTATGAAACCTGATATCCGTAATCCGTTTCTGTTACTTGAGAATCCATACAAGGTTTGGATAACTGTTTCTGATATGTACTCTCAGCAGGGTAATGATGCTCAGTGTTTTGAACTGAGAAAGAGACTTCGTTCTATGGAGCAAAATAATCGCCCAGTTGCTACATATTATGCTGAGTTGTGTGGTGCATGGCAGGAATTTGATTTTTATCAGGGGTTTCAAGCTGTATGTGAAGCTGATGCTGCTAAGTGGCTTCAACGGATTGATAAAGAGCGTGTTTATGACTTCCTGGCTGGCCTTGATAGGGAGTATGATCAGATTAGAGTGCAAGTATTGGGCCGTGTTCCGTTTCCTTCCCTGGCGGATGCATATGCCATTGTTCAGCAGGAGGAGAGTAGGCGCAGTGCCATGCTTGCTCCACCTACTTCTGAGCGTTCTGCTTTAGCTGTTATTCCTCATCCTAGTGTTGGGCGCGGATTCGGATCTCCACAGAGTGGAAAAGTACAGTCTGGAAATCATGGTGGATCTAGTGGACTGCGTAAATGTGATTATTGTGATGGGACCAATCACACCAGAGACACCTGTTGGAAACTCCATGGGCGTCCTCCTCGTGACACAGGAGGTGGACGTCGTGGTGGTGGTGGTCGTGGCCGTGGTTCTGGGCGCTATCATGGCCAGGCTCACTTCACCGAGTCTGCAGCTGTTACTGTGACTGATCCAGGACCGATTATTGGGGTTCAGCCACATGGTGAGTTTCATGGGGGTCTTTCTCAGGGGGAGTTGCAGGCTATCAGGTGTCTTCTGTCAGCGAGGGCTGATTTTTCATCTACTGTAGCCCCTACTTCCACACCTTCTACATCAGCTCCTGCCTCATCATATTTTGCTCATTCAGGTATACTGTCCAGTGCTTTCACAGCGTCTTCTTCTTCCACTCCTTGGATTATAGACTCTGGTGCGTCAGATCATATGACAGGTTGTTCCTCTGTTTTTGATTCCTACTTCCCTTGTTCTGGTAAGGATAAAGTTAGAATTGCAGATGGCTCATTCTCTGTCATTTTAGGGAAAGGTTCTGTTCGTTATTCTCCCTCCATTTCCCTATCTTCTGTTCTACATATTCCAAATTTTGCCACCAATTTACTTTCTGTTAGTAGTTTTACACGTTCTGCCAATTGCTCTATAACTTTCTTTCCTACTCATTGTGTATTTCAGGAACTGAAAACAGGGAAGGTGATTGGCAGTGGTAAAGCACTTGGTGGCATCTACTATCTGGAAAATGCACCTTGTCCTCAACCATCATTATCATGTGGTCAAGCTTTACAAGCCGATACGGGTTCAGCTTTATCCTTATTGCACCAATGGCATCGTAGATTGGGTCATCCCTCTTTTGGGATTTTAGAGAAACTTTTTCCTACTTTAGTCAAGTCTTGTCCTAGGAGTCAATTTTTTTGTGAAGCGTGTGAACTTGCTAAACATAAACGCTCATCTTATGCACCTATTAATAAGAGAAGTGATTCTCCTTTTACGATTATTCATTCTGACGTTTGGGGTCCTTCCCCCGTTACTTCATTGAAGGGTTACAGATGGTTTGTCACTTTTATTGATTGTCATTCTCGTGTTACTTGGGTGTATTTGCTCAAGACTAAAAATGAAGTCTTTTCTTGTTTCAAATCATTTCATAAGATGGTGTACACCCAATTTGACACGAACATTAAAATTCTCCGTAGTGACAACGGTACTGAGTACATTGATAAATTTTTTCGTGCATATCTTGATGAACATGGCATTCTTTTCCAAACAACATGCGTGGATACTCCATCTCAGAATGGTGTTGCCGAACGGAAAAATCGCCATCTAGCTGAGGTAGCCCGCTCTCTTATGTTTACCATGCAAGTTCCTAAATATTTTTGGGGGGAGGCTATTTTAACTGCTGCATATCTCATTAATCGCATGCCATCTAGTGTGCTCCAGTTCAAAACACCCATTGAATGTTTGCCTAGTACTTGTCACGCCACATCTATTGCTCCACGTGTTTTTGGCTGTGTGTGTTTTGTTCATGCTCCTCATCCTTCTGGGGGAAAGCTTGGACATAAGGCACAAAAATGTGTTTTTGTTGGGTATTCTCCTACCCAAAAAGGCTACAAATGTTATGAGCCCCAGTCTAGGAAGTTTTTTGTGTCAATGGATGTTACTTTTTGGGAGACAGAGTCCTTGTATATTCTTTCATCTCTTCAGGGGGAGAGTGTTAGTCCGGAAGAGATGCGAGAGGAAGGAGGGGTGTTCCAATCTCTGGAGTCATCATGGTCTTTGTTGCCTTCTTCTTTTCATAGTGAGGGGGAGAATAAAGAAGAAGACGAATTGGTATCTCCTAAGAATGTTCAACCACATGATGGTGATGGACAAGTGGATGAGAACATGCATAGATTGCCAAGAGAGTGGCCTACCACCTTGGCAACGTATCAAAGGAGAACTAAAGCTCCATGTGCTCCACCACTTTGCCAATCAGCAGACCCTACTTCGGTTCCAGAATCATCTTCAGTCTCTTCACCTAATTCATCTGGTAATGAATCCTCTCCTAGTGTATTTCCTAATTGTGATTCTTCTAATGCAACTGATTCAGTTGAGTTTGATGACCGTCCTATTGCTATTCGGAAAGGTGTCAGATCATGTACTCAACATCCAATTTCACATTATGTCTCTTATAATCATTTATCTCCTTCGTACCGTGCCTTTGTTGCTTCTATTTTTGCTGTAACTGTTCCACAGAATTGGAGGGAAGCACTTATGATACCTGAGTGGAAAGGGGCTATGGTTGAGGAGATGAAAGCTTTAGCAAAGAATGGCACCTGGGAACTTGTAAAACTTCCGGAAGGAAAGAAACCTGTAGGCTGTAAGTGGATTTTCACTGTTAAGCATAATGCTGATGGTTCAGTTGAGAGATATAAAGCGAGATTGGTGGCCAGGGGTTTTACGCAAACGTATGGCATTGATTATGAGGAGACATTCGCACCAGTTGCGAAGATGAACTCGGTGCGTACATTACTTTCATGTGCTGCAATCTTGAATTGGCCACTTCAGCAGTTTGATGTGAAGAATGCTTTTCTTCATGGTGATTTGGAGGAGGAGGTGTATATGGAGGTTCCTCCAGGTTTTTCTTCTCCAGTTAGTGCAGGGAAAGTGTGTAGGTTAAAGAAGGCTCTTTATGGTTTGAAGCAGTCGCCTCGAGCCTGGTTTGGCAGATTTTCAAAAGCTATGGTGAGCTTTGAGTACAGGCAGAGCCATGCAGATCACACAATGTTTATAAAGAGAGGTACTGATACAATTGCTGTCCTTATTGTTTATGTTGATGATATAATAATGACAGGCAATGATGTGGAAGAGATCCAGACCTTTAAATCTCGTTTAGCTCAAGAATTCGAGATCAAGGATCTAGGATCAATGCGGTACTTCCTTGGCATGGAAGTGGCACGGTCTGATAAAGGGATTTTTATCTCTCAACGGAAATACATTCTCGATCTATTGGAGGAAACAGGTATGTTAGGTTGCAGGCCTGCAGATTCACCTATTGAGGTGAATCATCACCTGAAAGGAGATATGGGAGAGTGTACTGATAGAGAGAGGTACCAGCGACTTGTGGGTAGATTGATCTATCTAGCTCACACTAGGCCAGATGTTTCTTATGCAGTGGGGGTGTTAGTTTATGCATGATCCTTGCACCGCCCATCTTGATGCGGTTTACCGCATCCTGAGGTATCTCAAGTCAACTCCTGGAAAAGGTATCTTGTTCTCTAATCATGGTCATTTGTGTTTGGAAGCATTCACTGATGCTGACTGGGCTGGTTCTGTGGATGATAGACGATCGACTTCAGGCTATTGTACTTTTCTTGGAGGAAATTTGATTACATGGCGAAGTAAAAAACAATCTGTGGTTGCTAGGTCCAGTGCAGAAGCTGAATACAGAGCCATGGCTCATGGTGTTTGTGAGCTTCTTTGGCTCCAAACTTTGCTGCGTGATTTGGGTTTTAGCAATAGTGGTCCAATGAAACTCTACTGTGATAATAAAGCTGCCATAAACATTGCTCATAATCCTGTCCAACACGATAGAACGAAGCACATAGAGATTGACAGGCACTTCATTAAGGAGAAACTCAGTGAGGGTTCGATATGTATGCCTTTTGTGAGATCTGGAGATCAACTGGCTGATATTTTCACAAAAGGACTCGGCAGCAAGAGTTTCCACACTATTGCATCCAAGTTGGGCTTGAGTAATATCTTCGCACCAACTTGAGGGGGAGTGTTAGCGTGTAATATTGTATGTTAATATTAATATATCCTAGTTAGTTTAGGATTAGGATTATGTATCCTTATCTCTATCTCTAATCTCTATCTCTATCTCTATCTCTATCTCTATCTCAATCTCAATCTCTATCTCTATCTCTATCTCTATCTCTATATAGGAGCCTTTGTACATTGATTTAATACACAATAATATACAGAGTTTATTTCTCTCTCAATAAATCTATCTCTCTCTCTCTCTCTCTCATTTTATATCGTGGTTCCTCTCTCTAAGCCATCTTTCAGTCATGGTTGCTGCCAATCAGATTGATCTCCAAACCATATGGACTTCACAGTTTCACGCACCACATAATTGAAGCAGAAACAATAATCAAAGCCAAAATTATCGCGCATGGATCTGAAAATCAAGAAGATGCACTCAAAGAAACCAATAATTATGTCTCCTGTAACTGAGCATTGAATTGTTGCTGCAGAGAAAATGAGGGAAAAGAGTCAAGATGGGGATTTATTGCATAACCATAGACCAATAGTTGGTTGACCATGGCGAAAATGTTAGGCAGCAGTTCAATTTTCGTGGCCAGCCACCAATTTTCTGAGGAACAAGAAAACATTATACTAAGAATATTAATACATCCACAACTTATAATACTGATCTGGCCATTCTATAGCCTCCATGACCACACCCCTAGGAACTTTAGATACAATAACCATATTAAAGGATTTGCAAATGCAAGAAATCCGTCAAAATATTTGCCAAATATAACTCCGCATTCCAAGGGTTATGTAGTCCCAACATAAACTCCAAGCAATCTCTGAGGATTTCAACACATGAAACACCCAAATTAGCAACATATCTCAAAACTTTAAGTCCAGCAAAAAACTCAACAAAGGCCGCAGAATGTGCTACAAGCTTAACGGCGCCTCTCTCTCCAAAATGACCTTCAGGAGTAGGAACCACCCAAGCAGCAGCAGTGTTCCACCCCTTTGTGCACCCCGTGCGTTAACCAACGCCCCTTTCTTTCCGCCATAACCGATCTTTGGTGAAATACAAATCTCTAGTTCTTACTAGCCTCATTAGGGATTGACTTGGCTAGAGCAACAGATTGATCCACATGACCTATGATGCAACAGTTTTGTGTATCTCCATAATCGCCCATTCCAAATCAGTTCCTTGCCCCTCGTAAGAAGCTTTGTTGCGATGACACCAAATGACCCATTAGAGTGCACACAGATTCTATAATTTTCCGTTGATCTGGAGCTTCCATTTAAAAAACCACTCACAAAAACCCAAAAGAGTGCCAATACCAAAGTCAAAGGCAAGGCAAGAAGCCCTCCGGACCCCCTAGCATACTCACACTGGAAAAATAGATGCTTAATGGTTTCTTTTTCCACCTTACATACGTGATACCTCTCATCCACCACAAATATTTGCCTCAACAAAGTGTCATTGACAACCAGGATACGATGGCTGATTTTCCATATAAATATAATAGAAGTACTCAGACTTGACAGAGAAACTTCCATATAAATATATTTCCTCCTCCTTCAGGATTTCCACCACAATTATCAAGTGCCACTTTGAAGTACTCAGACTTGACAGAGAAACTTCCATCACGTGTAAGCGGCCAAACAATCTCATCCTCATTTCCTAGCACAGGCATGCGAATGGAAAGAATAACTTTAACCACTTCATGCGGAAACAACACCAAGATGAGAGGTTATCTCCAACATTTGGACTGGAAATTGTACAGCTCACCTTACTAAAATCATTTATCCCCATAGGGCACCCTTGGAAAACGTAAGGGTTAGCAACCTTATGAATACATATTTATGCTTGAAGACCTTACCTCACTGACCATTACTCATCCTCCAACCAAAACCTTTAGTCAGTAGCTGTTTTCCCCACAACACACTACACCACCTCCAAGAATAGCCAGCTCTGGGCAAACAATTCAAAAAACATTTCTTGGCAAAATACTTAGATAGAATTGTGAACGTGTAGTACATATGTACTGCTGTACTGTCTTGTATTACCCTATTGTACTACACGTTTCCACTATTAGATACTAGGATTATTATTTAATTATGTATCCACCATTGTATCCATTATCTCTTTCCAATCAATAGTACTGCAAGACGCAAGTTCTCCTCACTTTCTGTCATGGTATCAGAGCCGAGCTAAATCTCTTATTGCATTCCATCTCCATCTCAGTCGTTATCTCTCTTCTCACCTTCTCTCTCTAAGATCTCTTCATCAGTCGATCTCTCTCCACTGATCACCCACAACCCGACTATTGAAACCTAGCCTCCAACCACCAGCGATCCCTCTGCCAACCATTCTGACCTCCAGCGAGCCCTTCGACCTCCGGCAAGCATCCTACGGTATCTCATGCCTTTCTCTGCTTCTCCATCTTTTCTGATCGTTTCAAGCTCTAATTATTTTTGTGGTTCTGCTTCTCTCCCTGTGATTCTGCTTCTCTCTGTGGTTCTGTTTATCTATTTGTGTGAACCTTCGGATTTATTCTGTGCATCTTAACATGACTAGTAACACCAATTCTTTACAAGCCATTAGTGTTAAACTGGTTGGAGATAATTATAATTATTGGGCTTATTTTCATAGAAGGCAAAGGTCTATAAGATTATGTCACTGGTGAGACTAAATTGCCCATAGATTAGAATGCTAAAAATCTTGCAGAACTAGTGCTCAAATGGCGTACCAATAATGCCCGGTTATTACTTGGATCAAAAATTCGGCAGGAAATTCGACCCTGTGATAGTGTGTAAAATGTAAAGTAGCGCCTTAGGATTGAACCAAACAAGCCGGTAATACTAACTTGGTTACTAAAGTGAATCGAATGATGGTGATTGAGTTCCGTGTCTGGGAAAATTACGTGAACAGAACATTAAAAGCCAAATATATATATACATTCTCATTTAAGAAACAGAAGGAAAAGGCTAGAGACGGAATAGGAAAAAAAACTGAAGTTGATCAAATCATGTGCGGCGAAACGCTTTATATTCTCATTGATTAAAAAAAAAAAGCGAGAGAAAAAGGGAAAACCCCGCTCAAATAGACCAAATTATGTTAATGGAAACTTGTAAGGGTGTTTATTCTATTTTATACCCAGATGCAAAACTTTACTAAAATGGGGACGGAGAAAATTCAGGGGTCTCACCGCAGGGACACTGCGCGGGTAGTGAATGGAAGCAGAAATGAGGAGCTTTCGCTGGCCATCGATGATAAGAGAGCGAGCGTCGTACGAAACATCAGTAGCAGCTGTAGCAAATGATATTGACATTGATACCCATAAGATAGTGCATAGAAGAGGACTTTTCATGGGTGTGGGTATAGGATAGAGCTTCACCATTTTCTTCAGTGAAACTCGAGTGTTGTTATTCAAGTTATATCTATACAAGCACATGGATAAGGGAAAGGGAAAGGGAAAAGGAAATGGAAATGGCGCGTTGAGGTCAGCATCGTCGGTCGAGAGAAAAGACAGTCTCCCCCTTTAGAGACAACGCGCGGGGGGTGTGGGGCAAATTCCAGCGAGGATAGACAACAGCACATTCTGGTCTGTAATCTGTGTAACTGGATTGAATCGGCATGGTACGTGTCAGGTTTTGTGTTCTCAACTAATTTCGACGTGCTTACTAGATTTCTTTACATTTGAACGCAAATGGATATCTTTGTTCAAATCAGTAAAAAGAATATATGTGTTGTGCCCCAAATCCTAGTCTTTATGTTTTGTTAATGAGTAACAAAGTTAATATTTAATGTTGGAAATTGTACTACTAATAACAAAATTATAATATTTAATATAAAAAATACATGTGTTAACATTAATTGTTTATTACTAACAAAAAATGAACATTTAAATTTTTTATGTGAATTTTATTCAACTAGAAACAAAATAATGCTCTAAAAATTTAAAAAGGAACTCGACGTCCTTTCTGCAGAGTTGTTACATGGTAAGAATAAATTCAAGAATCAGTACAGAAGCAACGATGGAATAGTAAGTGCTCAACCAAAGTCAACTCCAAGAGATTGGTCTTGATGGTCAATCCTCAAACAAACAATTGATAATTAGGCATTAGCGTAGTCCTAATCAATTGGGGTCGGATACTTTTTTTTTTTGGTAGAAGAAAAGTACATTAATCAAAGTAGAATTACACTGATTAAACAGAATACTAGTTACAAACTAGAATTCCTAACAAGAAAGCAAAGGAGTATAAAGCTAGTTACAAACATCATAAAGTGGAGTGCCCCACTATCAAAAACAAAGTTAAGTGCTCCTCTTGTATACCAACCCTTATGGACTCCTCACTATTTCTACAGCAGTGTACACCACCAGATTGAGTTTTGATTTTGCCCAAGATGCAACCTTTAGCTTTATTAGCTCAACTTGATCAACAGCAACCATGGTAACATTTTTGAAGATACCGTTTCACGATAACCAGATCGTCACATAAATCATCGCCACCCACATCGTTCTCCCTATCTTGTTGAAGTTGGGGCCTGGATGGATCCTAAGGAGTTCGTTCAAGGTAGAATGAATGACCCAAGACAGGTTTCACCTTGGGGTGAAAGTAAAAACCAGAGAAACGGACCTGACCGGAAAATCGAACCGGACCAACGGATTAAAGAGCTCAAAAATTGGTTCGATTTGGTTTCAGTTTGAGAAATTTGAAAACCGAATTTTCGGTCCAGTTTACGATTTAAGAGGCTGAAAAATCGAATCAGATCGGACTGGACCGATTGAGGTGTATATATATGTATATATATATATATATTAGCGATCAGTGCCCACGCAATGCGTGTGCTCGTTAAATTAAACAAAATTAAGTTATATCAAAATTGAAAGTATGAGCCTAGAATACAATTACACAACGATGAAGACATAATGTAATTGCACAATAATACAAAATATTAACTTCTAAAATTGGTGATTGGTGGCGTGTTTCTACTGTGAAGCACCAAAATGTTCACTCTAGTAGGGGTGTTCCTAATATTGAAGCATTGAAATATAAAGTGATTAGATAGGTCTCGAGTATGAATTGTACGAATTAACAGGGAGGCGATGAGAGAAATACCGTAAGCCTCAACAACCTTATGTTCTTCATCGTGGTACTTTATGTTACGCATAAAATACTCAAAAACTCATAAAGAAAGAAAATAGTATCTATATAATATAGATGAATGTAATGAAAGAGATAATCTGGCCTGTGATTAGAGAGGCACGATGTCGCTGTCCTAAAGCTGTTATTGTCTCCCCACGCGCGGGTATTGACGGTCAATGAACAACTCCAAGATACAACCCAATCACGGCCAAGCCTTCTCGATGTTCGCGTCCACCGGAAGTAGGATGAACCGTCTATGATCGAAGTTGCCCGATAATATTAAAAATAGAAGAGAACAAAAACAAGAGCGAGAGAGAAGAAGAAGAATGTAAGTTAATAGTTTTTATTGTAAGTAAATGATTGTTAGAGATCAATCCTTTATATAGACTTGAGTTGTGTCTTTTCAAAGGGACACAACTCTAGATGTAACAACTTTAAATGAAGAGACACTAATTCAAAATTTCAAATGGTGTCTCTTGAAAAAATGCTTAATAAAATAACTTAATTAAAATGAGTTTTAAAACTTAAATAATTCCAACAATCCCCCACAAGTTTTAAAACTTTTATAAAATATCTACATAAGTAAAAACTTTGGGCAACTATTATACTGTGGAATAGGTGTAGGTGTCTTTCAGACATGAACCTCACTTAGTGTTAACAGTCTCCCTCTGAAGGATCATAGTGAACTAAGTCTTGAACTAGACCCTTTGAGTCAGAGTTCAACATGTCACACACACAGTATCGATATCAGACAAAGTTCGCGGGTTAGCGCTATTAAAGGCCATGCGCTCATCTTGATTCTCATGAGAGTTTTAGGGAATAGCCAATCCCACAGTCGCGGCCTCACGACGACTCTCACTTAGTAGAATTCTCCAAGGATAGAAGTGACGGACGTCTATCCTGCGAAAGTATGTCCGCCTTGAATTCATTCAGGGGTAAACCCTTCCTAACCAATCACATTTACATCAGCACTGCTGCCTTAGGGATGAGCAGGAGTAAACTATCTCCTTATATATAGTGCTGGAAAGACAAGTCAAACAGTACGGATTGTTTCTACCCATTGAACCTCCTTCATGGGGTCCCCAATCACAGAGGTTGGGTTACCTCCCTAGGTGACTTCTTTTGGGCTTAAGCCCATCCCCCTCGACAGATCTAGGACTACATTCCTAGATAATCCTTTAGTCAACTGATCAGCAATATTGAGCTCAGATTTCACAAAATTTAGAGATATAATTTCTCTATTTAGCATGCTTTTAACAGACTTGAATCTCACATGTATATGTCTATTTATTTTCTTATTCCCATGTGCCTGCTTCACAGAATCAATCACCGCTTTATTATCACATCGTATAGGAATAGTAGGCAACGGTTTTCTCACAAGAGGTATATCTGATAATAGATTTTTAATCCACTCTACCTCAGCGCAGGTGGTATCCAAAGCTATAAGTTTTGCCTCCATTGTACTTCTAGATATTATAGTTTATTTTTTAGAACCCCAAGATATAGCAGCTCCACAAAATAAGAATATGTAACCTGTAGTGGACTTAACATCAAGATTGTCAGTAATCCAATTTGCATCACTAAAACCCTCAACAACATTAGGAAAACCTTTTATAAAATAGACAATAGTCTAAAGTACCTTTAAGATATCGAAATATTCTCTCTAACGCAATCCCATGTTCTTTACTTGGATTTATCGTATACCTACTTAGTCTGCCCACAGCATAAGATATATCTGGTCTAGACTTATTCGCAATGTATAACAATGATCCAATCAATTGTGAATATCTCAATTGAAAATAAGGTTGTCCGTTATTCTTCTTTAAGGAAACACTAGGATATATGGTGTTGAGGCAGGCGAACAATTAAAATAATCAAATTTTTTCAACATTTTTTCTATAGTACTTGACTGAGTAAGAGTTATTCCTTCAGACATTCTTTCCACTTTCATTCATAAAATAACATTGGCTTCTCCTAAATCTTTCATATCAAATTTTCTAGAAAGATAAGTTTTAACATGAGCAACTATTTCAAGATTAGTACCAAACAACAAGATATCATCAACATATAGACATAAAATCATACAACCCCCACTACTTCCTATGTAATACAGACATTTATCAAACTCATTAATTTTAAAACCATATTCTAAAATCACGTTATCAAATTTTTCATGCCATTGTTTAGGAGCTTGTTTAAGACCATATAAAAATTTGACTAATCTACATACTTTTTGTTCTTGACCTTTTACTATAAAACCCTCTGGTTGTTCCATATAAATTTCTTCATCTAAATCCCCATTTAAAAATGCAGTTTTAACATCCATTTGATGTATTATTAAGTTATGAATAGAAGCTAGGGCTATCAAAATTCTTATACTAGTGATAGACGTCACGGGAGAATAGGTATCAAAATAATCTATTCCTTTCTTTTGTGTAAAACCTTTTGCTACTAATCTCGCCTTATACTTGTCTATGCTTCCATCGGGTTTTAACTTTTTTCTAAACACCCACTTACAACCTATAGCTCTATTTCCTGGAGGTAAATCGGTTAAGACCCATGTGTTGTTTTGCATTATAGATTGTATTTCGTCATTAATGGCTTCCTTCCAAAATGGTGCATCTACGGAAGACGTAGCTTCTATATAGGTTGTAGGTTCACTCTCTACTATATACATGTAAAATCCTTCTCCAAAATTCTTTTCTATTCTGGATCGTTTACTTCTTCTAGGTTCTATTACTGGTTCGATCCTTATTCCTGAAGAGGTGCTAGAGCTAGTAGTAGGTGTATCAATTACGGAGATATTATCTACTTGTCTACAAATCTTACTTTTATAAGGAAAGATGTCTTCAAAATATGTTGCATCTCTAGACTCGATTATTGTATTTTTAGAGATTTCAGGTACTTGAGAATCTATCACTAGAAACCTATTAGCACTACTATTTTGAGCATAGCCAAGAAATACGGTATCTACCGTTTTAGGTCCTATTTTCTTTCTCTTAGGTTCAGGTATAGAAACCTTAGCAAGACACCCCCACACTCTTAAAAATTTTAAGTTAGGCTTTCTATTTTTCCAAAATTCATAAGGTGTTTTTTCATACTCTTTAACAGTAATTCTATTTAGTAAATAACAAGCAGTAAGTATCGCTTCTCCCCATAAACTTTCAGGTAAACCTGAACTTAATAACATAGAATTTACCATATCCAACAATGTTCTATTTTTTCTTTCGGCCACTCCATTAGATTGCAGTGAATAGGGTGGAGTTTCTTCATGTATAATGCCATTATCTTGACAAAAACGTTTGAACTCATTTAAACCGTACTCTCCTCCTCTATCGGATCTAAGTCTTTTAATTTTTCGTTCTAATTGATTTTCCACTAAACTCTTATATATATGAAACTTACTATATACCTCATCTTTACTCTTAATGAGATAGATAAAACAAAATCTAGAACAATCATCTATGAAGGTAACAAAGTATTTATTTCCGGCTCTTGTAGGAGGTCTATTTGAGTCACACACATCGCTATGTATTAATTCTAGAAGTTGAGTGGATCTTTCTACTACATTGTGGGGTTTTCGAGTTTGCTTAGCTTGGACACAAATTTCACATTTGTGTTTGTAGTCTACATGTGATTTGGGAACAAGATCAAGATCCATCATTCTTTTAATTTTCTTTACACTAATATGTCCTAGTCTACGATGCCACAAAATTTGAGATTCAACATTCATAATATGTGGGGAAGAAATACTATCTTCTAAATATATATTTAACTTAAATAAACCTTCACATACATAACCTCTACCAACATATACATTGTTCTTAGATATCACAACTGTGTTGGACTCCATTACAATTTTATAACCCTGTTGAACTAAAGATGACCCACTAACTAAATTTCTTCTAACTTCAGGCACATGTCTCACATCCTTGAGCGTCAAAATCTTTCCAGATGACATCTTTAATTCTACCTCTCCAATTCCAATTACTTGTGCAATCGAATCATTTCCTAGAGTTACACTTCCTCCACTTGATTCCTGATAGGTTTTAAAACAATTAAAGTCATAACAAACATGAATATTAGCCCCAGAATCTAACCACCAATCTTTATCTATATGAGTAAAATTAATTAAGAGATTATACCTAAAGGAAGATTCCGTAGTATCTTTTTGATCAATCAACATATTCACTTGAGCCTTTGCTCCCCTCTGATTTTGATCTCTTGGCTTAGGAGATTCAATCTTTTTGTAGTAACAGTCTCGCGCCAAATGATTCGTCCTCCCACAAACAAAGCAAGGTCTCTTATCCATCTCATGCCCTTTGAATTTATTATTGTTGTGATTATTCCGGTGACCATTACTATGATGAAACGAACGACTCTGGTGATTGTGGTGATACCTATTATTTTTGAAGTTACGACCCCTTGGACGAAAATTGGTTTGATTTTTGAAATTTCGAAACTTGCTATATTTGTTCTCATTCCTATTGTTTTCAACTAAATTCAAGTTAGAGAAACCCTCAATTTGAAGAACTGGTGTTGCCCTATGATTTTCTTCAACTCTTAAAGAGTTAATTACTTGAACTAGAGTCAACTCACCTTGTTTATGCCTAAGAGTTTTTGCAAAGTCAGACCAAGTTGGTGGTAATTTATCTACCAAACATGACACCTTAAAATCTTCACTAAAAATAGTACCACCTTTTTCTACCCCTTTTAAATATTCTTGAAATTCATGAATTTGATTACCCACGGGTTTATCATCCACCATTAGATAATTATTGAAATTAGACACAGAAAATCTCTGGATACCCGCATCTGTTATCCCATATTCAGCCTCTAAAGTGTCCCATAATTCTTTAGAGGTTTTAGTAGTGTTTTGGTACACATCATATAAATGATCAGAGAGAGCACTCAGAATTCTATTATGACAGTGATATTCAATTTGTTCAGGAGTCAACCAACTAGATGATACATTTTCAGATTGAGTATTTTCAATAGCAGACACCAAACCTAACACCGCGAGCCAATAATGCATTTGTTTTTTCCATCTACCAAAATATTGACCATTAAATTTTTCGGGTTTAATACTGTTGGTTTCTCCTAAATTAGCCATGAATGCTACAATAATATCAATTCAAAAGCAAGAGACAGATAGTTGAATTACACTGTGATACGAAACACAATAATTAAAAACAAATGTCACAATACAAATTTTTTTAAGTATGGACAGAATTTAAAATATGATTGTAATTAATCTGTTGAGAGAATTTAAAATATAATTGTAATTAATTTAAAAGATAATTGTAATTAATCTTGAATTGACCGTTTCAAAAAAAAAAAAAAAACTAACCATTGTCGACTTAACAGACCACTAACTGTTTCCCAAAGAAACCGTTGCCAACCCTATGGTTGCAACTTTTCAAAAGTGCCAGAGGATTGAATAGTTAAAGAAAACAAAAAACTGTGCTAATGGTAATCAAAATGTGAAAAAAAAAAAGGGTAACGAAGGCACAAAGATTTGTCTTTTTAAACTGGCAGTTACTTTCTACACATGCAAAACAAACAAAACAACTTTGATAATGTAAAAGGCACAAAGATTTGACTTTTCAAAGACTCACTGATTTGCAGACAACAAAGAAGGTGTTATTATAAAAAAAAAACAGAGCCTTGAAAAGACAGGTTTGAATTGTATGTAAAATGACTTGTCTAAAAGAAAATCATGAAGATTCAAATCAGTGGATGCTTGTCTAAAAATGAAACGAATGGTAATTCAATCAGCAAATTGATCGGGCAATTCAAAACAAAAATAACAACTTTAGATTGTTACGCATAAAATACTCAAAAACTCATAAAGAAAGAAAATAGTATCTAGATAATATATTAGATGAATGTAATGAAAGAGATAATCTGGCCTGTGATTAGAGAGGCACGATGTCGCTGTCCTAAAGCTGTTATTGTCTCCCCACGCGCGGGTATTGACGGTCAATGAACAACTCCAAGATACAACCCAATCACGGCCAAGCCTTCTCGATGTTCGCGTCCACCGGAAGTAGGATGAACCGTCTATGATCGAAGTTGCCCGATAATATTAAAAATAGAAGAGAACAAAAACAAGAGCGAGAGAGAAGAAGAAGAATGTAAGTTAATAGTTTTTATTGTAAGTAAATGATTGTTAGAGATCAATCCTATATATAGACTTGAGTTGTGTCTTTTCAAAAGGACACAACTCTAGATGTAACAACTTTAAATGAAGAGACACTAATTCAAAATTTCAAATGGTGTCTCTTGAAAAAATGCTTAATAAAATAACTTAATTAAAATGAGTTTTAAAACTTAAATAATTCCAACACTTTACACTGAACATACGAAAACCCGTGCAATTTGCCCTCGTCGGTCCTGATTACACAAATTAAGCAGAAAAGAAGAAATAAATTATTACGACGTGGTTCCCTAAACAAAATTAAACAAAAGATATACATCAAACAAAAATATTAATCTTAAATTTTTCCACCATTGAAGAGTCAATTACTATCCACTTATTCATATAAGGCTTCTATGCTAAACAAACCCTTCGTGAGTATTCCGACGCCAAGAGATCAAAATTGACATTTGCTTTGGTACACGATTTTTTAGAAAGAGGAAATAGGAAAACCTTCAAGCCCAGGAACGAAGATGTAAGTTCACGCTGCTGTAATTTGAGACTCCTCCGCCCCCACCTTCGTCCTCCGGCAGTTGTTTGGACAGCATTGTCTAGAAAATTGTAAGGGCTTGAATTGCTTGGTTCCTGCTCCTAAGGGTTATAGGACCCAATCTCCCGGAAGATCAATTAAATTAAAAAACAAATAAATGTGTGTTAGTACAAATGTTCATAATCCCTTTTCTAAGAACAACAATAGATGAACCTGGAGGTTTTCTGGTTCTGAATCATACGTCTTCATTGCCTCTCTCTCCCTCTCGTTCTTCTTTCCCATATAATTAGTGCATATTCAAACATTTTTTTTACATGTTTACAATAGTTTTTTTTTGAAAGTTTTGTGGCAGTGTTTTTGGACAGTTTTTTTGGGGTGTAATTTACTTAAATATCCCTGCAAAAAGTAGAGTTACAATTTACAGATTTATAGTAATAAGGGTTTTTTTTGGAAAATACAAATGTGAGCCGGCTTCAAAAAGGTGTTCACACCAACTTGGGTGTTGGCTTTATATAATAGTGTGTGTGTGTGTGTGGGTGGGTGTATATATATATTATATTTTAACTTTTGGGCCTTTGGCGGTAAATTAACTTAGCCCAGTGTTACACTTATGACTTACCCCTAAAATCCTAAATCTTATCTTTCTCCTATCTGTAGCACTCTGCGTCACTCATGTAATAATTCTTAAAATAATTTAAAATTAATATTTGATATTTATTTAGAGTATTTCACTATTTAAATTCAGAGTTTTAAAAAATAAAAAATAAAAAAATAAAAACATAAAAAAATAAAAAATATTATTTTAATAGGCCGCTCGAGCGAGCTATAGGTCGCTCGAGCGAGATGTCAATTTTCAGCAATTTCGAAAATGACATCTTTTGGGATTTCTTCGTATTCATGGTCATTGAATGAGATTTTTCGAATAACGAACGAATAAACTTCATATTCCATTCGTTTAAATGACAAATAAATGGATTTCACTCAGATTTGATGATAGATTAATAGAGATTTTATAAGAATTCAATTTGAGATTTCATGGCAATGAATTGGGGATTTAATTTAGACATTAAGAGGGATTTTCTCCTCGAATCTATAAATAGGACGGCGAATCGATGGGTTTTACACGTATGTTCGAAATACAGAAGGTTAGAGAGTGTATTGTGAGGTGTTGAGGAAATTTCGAAAGAGCTTTGAAGGTGTTCTTGAGGAGAGAGAAACTTGGGTTGAAGTTTTTAGTCAAAAATTCGTTCTAGTTGTTGTTTTCACCAAATTAAGATAGGATTGCTTACCTACCAATCTTAGGATGTTCAATTTCATTGTTATTGCATGATTTTGTGATCTATTAGTATTTCTATTGAATTTTAGGGTTTTATCCATACGAAAATATTCAATTCTGTAAATTACAGAATCTGAGAAAGACGATGGCTCGCTCGAGCGAGCTTGGGCCGCTCAAGCGAGGTTGATATGAAAATTTTTAAATTTTCGTAAAAGAAATAAAATTATTTTTTTTAATAGGTCGTTCGAGCGAGGGCTGCAGAAATTTTTAAGTTTCAAATTCAGACAGTAAGCTTGTTTTGGCCGCTCGAGTGAGCTAGGGTCGCTCGAGCGACCAGTTGATGTACAGAGTAAAATTCCAGCATGTTTAGCTTAACATTCGAGTACACGAGCTTTGATTAAATACTGTATTTTGTCCACCAGACAGCATGAACACTCTCACATGTATCCACTACGCTTTGACTATGTCTTCGAATCCCCATGGGATCTCGTGAGAGATGAAAACCTCGTTAGAACGCGTTGATGCCTAATATGTGCATATTGATAATGTTGAACTTCAGTGTGTTGTTAGTTGTAGAGAACAACTGTAATCAAACTTAAAGATTGAAATTTGTGGTTATGCCGGGTATGGCCATCGTGTTGCCCGATGCCAGACGTCCTTCTGAAGATACTAAAGGGTAACCAGTCCCACGTGTATGGTGGATTACCAAATGTCATTCTGAAGTATGCTAAGGGGTAACCAGTCCCACATGCAAGCTTGCTTACCGGGTTCAAGCCCCGAGGTGTGCTAAGGGGTATACAGTCCCACATGCATGCTCCGGCCGTCGTGCCATGTGACAGGGTGCTGTCCCACTTAAATAAGATAATGAAAGTAGAAAAGAGCATAATTAACCCGATTTGTTTACTGCTTATTTTTATTCGATATCAACACATGTTGTCATGTCTTGTATGTCAATATGAACTATTGAATGTTGTACGTCCTTGGGTTTAGTTTTTCGGGTAACCTGTCCTACTGAGTTTCATTACTTATCAGTGCAACTTCTCTGCCCCTGGCGTTTCATGCCAGATGTAGAAGTGCATATAGAGGAACTGATCGTGTCGGAAGAGCTGGAGACTACTGGAGGAGAGACATTCACATGGCTGCCTTACCCGTAGATTACCTTAAGGTTTTAGTTTATCTTAAATAAATTTGTAAACCCGAAAGGGTATTTTAGTCAATTCAGTTTGCAACTTGATTTACCTAAATGTTTAACGTTGTTATGATTTATCATTAAATAAAAGTTAATTTTCTTTCAATAATTTATTTTGGTTTTAAAAAAAAAATTTACGCGGAAATTTAACGTGCCGAAAGTTGGACCGTTACAATTTGGTATCAGAGTTTAGGTTTGACCTTCCTGCGACCTTGGGTAGATGGGTAGCACACATTTCTGGGTCTTTTGTTTTCCTACGCTAGTTAGAGGCTTTGTTCAATTTACTGTTGTCAATTATTCCAATACTACTGTAAGTCTAATATATAACTATTTTGTCCATTGTCAGATGTCGGACTCCGGATCCAGCAATGTGCGAGAGGTGCACCTTTTAATTGAGGATCCAGTCGAGGAGTTTCCAGAGGAGGCTCTAGTAGAGGCAGCACCGGTATTTTATCCACCTCAGTAGCCCTTTGCACCACATCATGCTACTATTCTTGCTTGTTGGGCTGATTTGGCTAATCCAGAGCTTGCTGTGGAGGAGCAGGATGAGGAGGAGGAGATGGAGGAGATTCTTATTCAGGTTATTCTGCCACCGGCACTAGAGCCGAAATGGGATAATCGAACTTGGGGGCGGACCCGCACATCAGTATACCCCATAGGGACGATGGTATATGCCCAGGTACCACCTAAGATTCGGTGCAATTTCAAAGCACTGACGACTCCATTCTATCTTGGCCCTATCTATATCTATGGATGCGTAGAGCAGCAGCATCAGGTGGATGTACCCAATGGCTTCAAGTTTATATGGGGAAATCTGGTACCCATGGATTCGTGCCAGAAGAAGAAGCCAATGGACGGGCGTAGGATTGTTGCTCCTCATGAAGAAGTAGATTTCACGAACATGGATACCTATATTGAGACTCCAATTGAAATCTTAGAGATAGCTGCCCGTAATAAAGTTTTTGCGCCGTATTTGGATAGATTTGTTGTCGTTTTCGTTGATGACATACTAATCTATTCCTCACCGGAGCAAGAACATGAGGACCATTTAAGAATTACACTACAAGTGCTAAGGAAGAATCAGCTTTACGGGAAGGCCAGCAAGTGCGAGTTCTGGCTTAAAGAGGTAAAGTTTTGGGGACATGTCGTCTCTGGAGAAGGTATACTGGTGGATGACAGTAAGGTGCAGGCGGTGATAGATTGGAAGCAACCCATATTGGTCTTCCAGGTTAGAAGTTTCTTGGGATTGGCTGGATATTACAGGAGGTTTATTCAGGACTTCTCTGCAATTGCAAAACCAATGACTCGCCTTACACAGAAGGGAGCAAAATTTGAATGGAATGAAGCATGCGAGAAGGCATTTCAAGAACTCAAGAAGAGGTTGACCAGCGCACCGATATTGATCATACTTGAAAGGGGTGTGGGCTATACCGTACACTGTGATGCATCCAATGAGGGATCAGGATGTGTACTTATGCAGAATGGAAGGGTTTACGGATCGAGGCAGTTGAAAATTCACGAAAAGAATTACCCAACGCATGACTTCGAACTAGCGACGGTGGTGTTCGCACTAAAGTCATGACGTCACTACCTATATGGAGAAGAGTTCGAGGTATTCACTGATCACAAGAGTCTCAAGTACTTGTTCACACAAAAGGACTTGAATATGAGACAAAGAAGGTGGTTAGAGTATCTTGAAGACTTCAAATTCACTTTGTCATATCATCCGGGCAAGGCCAATGTGGTGGCTGACGCATTGAGCAGGAAGTTAAGGGTGATGGTGGCAAATTTGGCAATCCAAGAATGGAAAATAATGGAGTCAGTAAATGGATTTGTTCTTCGGCCGACAGAGAGTTCAAACGGGGCTAGCTTAAATGCCTTGGTTGCAACGCCAGAGTTGCATAGAGAGATATTACTCGTACAAGGTTTTGACCAAGATGTGGCATTTATCAGGCACCGAATTGCTTTGGGGGAAGTTACAACAAGTTGGGAGATTAGTGCTGATGGGGGTTTTAGCTACTGGTCACGGCTGTTTGTACCAAATGTGGGGACATTAAGAGAGTCAGTGTTAAAGGTGTTCCATCAATCTAGTTTCGCTATTCAACTAGGGGGTAACAAGATGTATAAGGATCTTTGGAGACAGTATTGGTGGAGTGGGATGAAGAAAGATGTCGCTAAATTTGTCTCGACATGTTTAACGTGTCAACAAGTTAGGGCAGAACATCAGAAACCTAGTGGGACGCTTCAACCATTACCGATTCCAAGTTGGAAGTGGAAACATATCACAATAGATTTCGTGACAGGACTACCAAGATCAGTACAAGGACACAACGCTATTTGGGTTATTGTGGACAGAGTAACTAAGTCGGCACAATTCTTGCTGGTCAGGTTGACAGACACCATGGAGTCTTATAGTCGACTCTACATTCGAGAGATAATCCGATTGCACGGTGTGCCAATCACGATAGTATCAGATCGAGACCCTCGTTTTACCGCGATATTTTGGCAAAGCTTGCAGAAGGCATTGGGGACGAATGTGCACTTGAGCATGACCTTCCATCCCGAAACTGACGGTTAGTCAAAGCGCACAATTCAGACATTGGAAGATATGCTGAGAGCCTATATGCTAGATTTTCAAGGCCACTGGGAATGACATTTGCCGCTGGTAGAGTTTGCATATAACAATAATTATCAGGCAAGCATACAGATGGCGCCGTACGAGGCTCTATATGGTTGATCTTGTCGCTCTCCAATATGCTGGACTGAGGTCGGAGAGACAAGTTTCTTGGGACTGGAGTTGGTTCAAGAAACTACTGAGAAGGTCAAGGTCATTAAGCAAAGATTAATGACGGCGCAAAGTAAACAGAAGAGCTACGCTGACAGAAGAACACAGCCGTTGACGTTCGAAGTAGGCGATCATGTCTTTCTAAATATCAAACCGAGAAGAGACATTACTCGGTTTGGTAAAAAGGGGAGCTAATGCCACGATACATCAGGCCATTTGATAGGACCAAAACTAAACCGGTGTAATCGGTTCGATTTTAGTTTATAGAATTCTCAAACCGGAAAATCGGTTCAGTCCCATAAAATTTACAAAATCGGACCAAACCGGTGTAATCGGTTCAGTTTTGGTTTATAGAATTCTCAAATCAAAAAATCGGTTTGGTCCCATAAAATTTACCAAACCGGACTAGAATTCCTAACAAGAAAGCAAAGAGTATAAGCTAGTTATAAACATCATAAGGTGGAGTGCCCACTATCAAGAACAAAGTTAAGTGCTCCCTTCATATACCAACCCTTCTAGACTCCTTACTATGTCACAACAGTGTACACCACTAGATTGAGTTTTGATTTTGCCCAAGATGCAACCTTTAGCTTTATTAGCTCAACTTGATCAACAGCAACCATGGTAACATTTTTGAAGACCCTACCGTTTCACGATAACCAGATTGACCAGATCGTTGCATAAATCGTCAACATTTCCTCGCGCTCGTTGGACATCAAGCAGGTGAGATTGTTTCCTTCATTTGCTAAAATTCCTTGGTTATATAGAAGTGCCCTGACTCCAATTGCATTCTGAACCGCCATCCACATAAATAGCTCCACTTTAGGAGGGTCTAAGTTGTTGGAGAATTTAGTAACTTCCCATCTGTTACTTGAATCCATTTTTTTCAGTGAGTTCTTTCGAAGCATCATGTTCTATGATATCCAAAAAATTTAAATCTTTTCAAATTACTTACTCTAAAATTCGTCTATTCCTTCCCTTAGTGCAACCATACTACCATAACCAAAAACACTCCTCCCAAATCTTAACTAAATTGCTACCAGCTTCAAGCAATAACATAAGAAATGTTACATGTGAATTCTTAGAGATTTCAATAGTGTAACGAAAAATCTATACCAGCATTCTATTGAGAGAGAAAATATCTCCTGTAGAAGCAACAACTAATGGTATTGCATTATTCTAATGCTAAGGGAATGAGTACCTATTATTATCCTATTTTGTCTTTCTCTAAGCAGGACCCCTGGCAACTGAAGCGAGCAAGAGAGAGATGGCGATCTGAGCTGGGGCCTGGGACTGGGCCACTGGAGATTTATTTTTATTTTTTTATTTTTTAAACTTGGGGGTAGCATATCCCCCACCCTAAATTGCTTCGCCCCTGTTGTCAATAAATCACTTCTCAAAACAAACAAACAAAAAAAAGCCAATGAACCGTCACCTACCTGAAGAACAAGAAAAAAAGAAAGAATGGTAAAATGCACTCATCTCCCCTACTCACAAATACATGAATCTCTCTTTAGATTTGGAAAAATATAGTGACCTTCGTTACTTTAGAAAATAATTAATTATTTGTCCCCTCACGTTTACTTCCGTCAAAAAGTGGATAATTTCTGATGATTTGGTAGGGATAAGTTTCTAGATACCTAAAATGTCATTTGGAATGTCTATAAAAACTAACAAAATTTTCTCTAAGACACACAAATCTTATCTCTCTCCTCACGTCACCTTAAGGTATGTAAACCCTTCTACTCAAATTTTTTTCTCTATCAATGCATTAGTTGGTTGATTTTTTATTTATCGATATAAATTATTATTTCTTCATTTATAGTGATATCATCTTCTAATACCGAAAGCTTTGTTACAACTAAGAACAAAATGTATTAGTGTCGGTATTATATTTTATTTCATGATTTTGTGTTTATTTTTTTATTTTTTTATTCGTCTCTATGAGAGTATCGACATATCATAAAATATATTGATTGAAATTAAAAAAATTATAATAAGAGGATGCTAAATATACTTAAGATAGTGAAAAATTGTATTTCAAAATACATGTAAAAAGCTTTAGTTCTACAATCAACATTTGCAATGTAAAAAAATAAAGTACGATGTGCTAATAATGTATATGTACTTCCCATAGACAAAATATATGTGAAAAATAAAAATTAATAAACAGATAAAGTATATATAAAAAGAGAGATAAAAAAAACTAATGAAGGCATTTGGTCTTTTATTATCAAAACTAACCATATTCGTAGAAAATTAACTGCAAAAGAAAATGTGTTAAATAATTTATAAAGTCAGAAGGGAGGTGAATGTATTTTTCAAAAAGTAAGAAAAATTGTAGTCCTCTATCAAAGAGAAACAAGTCAAACTTGAGATTTGACTGTTGCCATGTATTATATGGGGTAAAGTCTACTTTCTCTATGTGATTTAAGCCACGTGTGGCTCTCTTCCTTTAACCTTCCAATTTGGCCACATGATTCTAGTAAATTGCACTTTTATCAATTTCTTCACGTTTTGGTTATCATTTTTGTAACGCTTCATATTCTTATGGTTCGTTGTTAATAAAAGAAATACCTTATCACAGCGAAATAAATTTTTCTCATAAAATAAAATGGTTCAACTGTCAACATTAAATACTTGTCGGCAAAACAACTAACCCAGCTGTCAGACTTATTTAATAGTTTGAAAAACGCATGTTCAAATTCAATAATTATTAAAACCAAAAAGAAACTAAGGACATACTAGGTTCTTATCAAATGATTACTACCAATAGAATCATGACTCTTGGACTTATGTTACATCAACATCCTTGGTCGACTCAATCTCAATTTTGTCATGCTCTTAATTTTTAATACAATAAAACATACATTTAATAAAAAAAAAAATCCTCACAATACTTCCCAAGTCTTCAAGAGTCCATTCAAGAAAGAAACAAAATATTACAAATACAAAGTTATCTACAAAAGATGATCGCTTCAGTCAATAATCATCATTTATGAATAAGAAAGGAGTATAAAATATTACATCATTTGCATCTCTCTTATATCCATTTGGTCCTTAATTAACTTTTCAATGAAAACAGATAAAATTATCTGTTTAATTTTTCATGCGTTGATGTTCATATAGTAACAACAAGTAAGGTTATCTGTATCAATTTGTCTTGTACTATGAAAGCAGATAACCTTATCTATTTTCATTTGTTTTGCATATCTGTACATTATATTTTAGAGTTTTTTGTTTCATGTGGATCAATTCAAAGTTTTGTTCCTGCAATTCTGATGTGGTCATGAGTTCATGGTATGCTTAGGCAAATCCTGACTCATTTCAATCATTTCGTCGATTAAAACAGGTTAACTCTGAATGCTGCTTCCCAATTCTCGCATATCCATTTGGTCCCTATTAACTTTAGAATGAAAACAGATAAAGTTATCTGCTTAATTTTTCATACGTATCTAATCATATAGTAACAACAGATAAGGTTATCTATATCAATTTTCTTGTAATATTAAAACAAATAACCTTATTTGTTTTTATTTATTTTACATTTCAATCATTTCGTCAATGAAAACATGATAAGTCTGAATGCTGCTTCTCAATTCTCTCATATCCATTTGCTCCTTATTTAACTTTTCAATGAAAACAGATAAAATTTTCTGTTTAATTTTTCATGCGTAGATGTTCATATAGTAACAACAAGTAAGGTTATCTGTATCAATTTGTCTTGTACTATGAAAGCAGATAACTTTATCTGTTTTCATTTGTTTTGCGTATCTGTACATTATAGAGCTTTTGGTTCATGTGGATCAGTTCCGAGCTTCGTTCCTGCAATTCTGAAGTGTTCATGAGTACATGGTATACTTAGGCAAATCCTGACTCATTTCAATCATTTCGTCGATTAAAACAGGTTAACTCTAAATGCTGCTTCCCAATTCTAGCATATCCACTTGGTCCTATTAACTTTAGAATGAAAATAGATAAAGTTATCTGCTTAATTTTTCGTATGTATGTAGTCATATAGTAACAATAGATAAGGTTATCTGTATCAATTTGCCGTGTAATATTAAAACTTGTTTTTATTTATTTTACATTTCAATCATTTCGTCGATCAAAACAGGATAAGTCTGAATGCTGCTTTTCAATTCTCTCATATCCATTTGGTCCTTATTTAACTTTTCAATGAAAACAGATAAAATTATCTTTTTAAATTTTTCATGCGTACATGTTCGTATAGTAATAACAAGTAAGGTTATCTGTATCAATTTGTCTTGTACAATGAAAGCAGCTAACCTTATCTGTTTTCAATTGTTTTGTGTATCTGTACATTATATTTTAGAATTTTTGGTTCATGTGGATCAGTTCCGAGGTTCGTTCCTGCAAATTCTGATGTGGTCATGAGTTCATGGTATACTTAGACAAATCCTGACTCATTACAATCATTTCGTCGATTAAAAAAGGTTAACTCTGAATGCTGCTTCCCCATTCTCGCATATCCATTTCGTCCCTATTAACTTTAGAATGAAAACAAATAAAGTTATCTGTTTAATTTTTCGTATGTTCTGATTATATAGTAACAACAGATAAGGTTATCTGTATCAATTTGTCTTGTAATATTAAAACAAATAACCTTATTTGTTTTTATTTATTTTACATTTCAATCATTTCGTCGATGAAAACAGAATAAGTCTGAATGCTGCTTCTCAATTCTCTTATATCCATTTGGTCCTTATTTAACTTCTCAAAGAAAACAGATAAAATTATCTGTTCAATTTTTGATGCGTAGATGTTCATATAGTAACAACAAGTAAGGTTATCTGTATCAATTTGTCTTGTACTATGAAAACAGATAACCTTATCTGTTTTAATTTGTTTTGCATATCTGTACATTATATTTTAGAGTTTTTGGTTCATGTGGATCAGTTCCGAGCTTCGTTCCTGCAATTCTGATGTGGTCATGAGTTCATGGTATACTTAGGCAAATCGTGACTCATTTCAACCATTTCGTCGATTAAAACAGGTTAACTCTGAATGCTGTTTCCAAATTCTCGCATGTCCACTTGGTCCCTATTAACTTTAAAATGAAAACAGATAAAGTGATCTGCTTAATTTTTCGTATGTATGTAAACATATAGTAACAACAGATAAGGTTATCTGTATCTATTTCTCTTGTAATATTAAAACAAACAACCTTATTTGTTTTTATTTATTTTACATTTCAATCATTGCGTCGATCAAAACATGATAAGTCTGAATGCTGCTTCTCAATTCTCTCATAAGCATTTGGTCCTTATTTAACTTTTCAATGAAAAGAGATAAAATTGTCTGTTTAATTTTTCATGTGTACATGTTCATATAGTAACAACAAGTAAGGTTATCTGTATCAATTTGTCTTGTAATATTAAAACAAATAACCTTATTTGTTTTTATTTATTTTACATTTCAATCATTTCGTCGATCAAGACAGAATAAGTTTGAATGCTGCTTCACAATTCTCTCATATCCATTTGGTCTTTATTTAACTTTTCAATGAAAACAGATAAAATTATCTGTTTAATTTTTCATGCGTCGATGTTCATATAGTAACAACAAGTAAGGTTATCTGTATCAATTTGTCTTGTACTATGAAAGCAGATAACCTTATTTGTTTTTATTGGTTTTGCGTATCTGTACATTATATTTTATAGTTTTTAGTTCATGTGGATTAGTTCCGAGCTTCGTTCTTGCAATTCTGATGTAGTCATGAGTTCACGGTATACTTAGGCAAATTCTGACTCATTGAAATCATTTCGTCGATTAAAACAGGTTAACTCTGAATGCTGCTTCGCCGTTCTCGCATATCCATTTGGTCCCTATTAACTTTAGAATGAAAAAAGATAAAGTTATCTGCTTAATTTTTCATATGTATCTAATCGTATATTAACAACAGATAAGGTTATCTGTATCAATTTGTCTTGTAATATTAAAACAAATAACCTTATTTGTTTTTTTTATTTTACATTTCAATCAATTCGTCGATCAAAACAGGATAAGTCCGAATGCTGCTTCCCAATTCTCTCATATCAATTTGTTCCTTATTTAACATTTCAATGAAAACACATAAAATTATCTGTTTAATTTTTCATGCGTAGATGTTCATATAGTAACAACAAGTAAGGCTATCTGTATCAATTTGTCTTGTACTATGAAAGCAGATAACCTTATCTGTTTTCATTCGTTTTGCGAATGTGTACATTATACTTTAGAGTTTTTGGCTCATGTGGATCAATTCCGAGCTTCGTTCCTGCAATTCTGATGCCGTCATGAGTTTATGGTATACTTAGGCAAATTCTGACTCATTTCAATAATTTTGTCGATTAGAACAGGTTAACTATGAATGCTGCTTCCAAGTTCTCGCATATCCATTTAGTCCCTATTAACTTTAGAATGAAAACAAATAAAGTTATCTGTTTAATTTTTCATATGTATCTAATCGTATTGTAACAACAGATAAGGTTATCTGTATCAATTTGTCTTGTAATATTAAAACAAATAACCTTATTTGTTTCTATTTATTTTACATTTCAATCATTTCGTCGATTAAAACAGGATAAGTCTAAATGCTGCTTCTCAATTCTCTCCTACCCATTTCGTCCTTATTTAACTTTTCAATGAAAACAGATAAAATTATCTATTTAATTTTTCATGCGTAGATGTTCATATAGTAACAAGAAGTAAGGTTATCTGTATCAAATTGTCTTGTACTATGAAAGCAGATAATCTTATTTGTTTTCATTTGTTTTGCGTATCTGTACATTATATTTTAGAGTTTTTGGTTCATGTGGATCAGTTTCGAGTTTCGTTCCTGCAATTCTGATGTTTTCATGAGTTCATGGTATACATAGGCAAATCCTGACTCATTTCAATCAATTCGTCGATTAAAACAGGTTAACTTTGAATGCTGCATCCCAATTCTTGCATATCCATTTGGTCCCTATTAACTTTAGAATGAAAACTGATAAAGTTATCTGCTTAATTTTTTATACGTATCTAATCATATAGTAACAACAAATAAGGTTATCTGTATCAATTTGTCTTGTAATATTAAAACAAATAACCTTATTTGTTTTTATTTATTTTACATTTCAGTCATTTCGTCGATCAAAACAGGATAAGTCTAAATGCTGCTTCTCAATTCTCTCATATCCATTCGGTCCTTATTTAACTTTTTAATGAAAACAAATAAAATTATCTGTTTAATTTTTCATGCGTAGATGTTCATATAGTAACAACAAGTAAGGTTATCTGTATCGATTTGTCTTGTACTATGAAAGCAAATAACGTTATCTGTTTTCATTTGTTTTGCGTATCTGTACATTATATTTTAGAATTTTTGGTTCATGTGGATCAGTTCCGAGCTTCGTTCCTTCAATTCTGATGTGCTTATGAGTTCATGGTATACTTAGCCAAATCCTGACTCATTTCAATCAGGTCGTCGATTAAAACAGCTTAACTCTGAATGCTGTTTCCCAATTCTCTAATATCCATTTGGTCCCTATTAACTTTAGAATGAAAACCGATAAAGTTATCTGCTTAATTTTTCATATGTATCTAATCATGTAGTAACAACAGATAAGGTTATGTGTATCAATTTATCTTGTAAAATTAAAACAAATAACCTTATTTGTTTTTATTTATTTTACATTTCAATCATTTCGTCGATCAAAACAGGATAAGTCTGAATGCTGCTTCCCAATTCTCTCATATCAATTTGGTCCTCATTTAACTTTTCAATGAAAACAGATGAAATTATCCGTTTAATTTTTCATGCGTAGATGTTCATATAGTAACAACAAGTAAGGCTATCTATATCAATTTGTCTTGTACTATGAAAGCAGATAACCTTATCTGTTTTCATTCGTTTTGCGTATGTGTAAATTATACTTTAGAGTTTTTGGTTCATGTGGATCAATTCCGAGCTTCGTTCCTGCAATTCTGATGTGGTCATGAGTTTATGGTATACTTAGGCAAATCCTGACTCATTTCAATCATTTCGTCGATTAGAACAGGTTAGCTCTGAATGCTGCTTCCCAGTTCTCGCATATCCATTTGGTCCCTATTGACTTTATAATGAAAACAGATAAAGTTATCTGTTTAATTTTTCATATGTATCTAATCGTATAGTAACAACAGATAAGGTTATCTGTATCAATTTGTCTTGTAATATTAAAACAAATAACCTTATTTGTTTTTATTTATTTTACATTTCAATCATTTCGTCGATCAAAATAGGATAAATCTGAATGCTGCTTCTCAATTCTCTCATATGCATTTGGTCCTTATTTAACTTTTCAATGAAAACACATAAAATTATCTGTTTAATTTTTCATGCGTAGATGATCATATAGTAACAACAAGTAAGGTTATCTATATCAATTTATCTTGTACCATGAAAGCAGATAACCTTATATGTTTTCATTTATTTTGCGTATCTGTACATTATATTTTAGAGTTTTTGGTTCATGTGAATCAGTTCCGAGCTTCGTTCCTGCAATTCTGATGTGGTCATGAGTTCATGGTATGCTTAGGCAAATCCTTACTCATTTCAATCATTTCGTCGATTAAAACAGGTTAACTCTGAATGTTGCTTCCCAATTCTCTCATATCCAGTTGGTCCATATTAACTTTAGAATGAAAACAGATAAAATTATCTCCTTAATTTTTCATATGTATCCAATCATGTAGTAACAACAGATAACGTTCTCTGTATCAATTTGTCTTGTAATATTAAAACAAATAACCTTATTTGTTTTTATTTATTTTACATTTCAATCATTTCGTCGATCAAAACAGGATAAGTCTAAATGCTGCTTCTCAATTCTCTCATATCCATTTGGTCCTTATTTAACTTTTCAATGAAAACAGATAAAATTATCTGTTTAATTTTTCATGCGTAGATGTTCATAAAGTAACAACAAGTAAGGTTATCTGTATCAATTTGTCTTGTACTATGAAAGCATATAACCTTATCTGTTTTCATTTGTTTTGCGTATCTGCACATTATAGTTTAGAGTTTTTGGTTCATGTGGATCAGTTTCGAGCTTCGTTCCTGCCATTCTGATGTGGTCATGATTTCATGGTATACTTAGGCAAATCCCGACTCATTTCAATCATTTCGTCGATTAAAACAGGTTAACTCTGAACGCGGCTTCCCAATTCTCGCATAACCAGTTGGTCCCTATTAACTTTAGAATGGAAACCGATAAAGATATCTGCTTAATTTTTCATATGTATGAAATCATGTAGTAACAATAGATAAGGTTATCTGTATCAATTTGTTTTGTAATATTAAAACAAATAAACTTATTTGTTTTTATTTATTTTACATTTCAATCATTTCGTCGATCAAAACAGGATAAGTCTGAATGCTGCTACTCAATTCTCTCATATCCATTTGGTCCTTATTTAACTTTTCAATGAAAACAGACAAAATTATTTGTTTAATTTTTCATGCGTAGATGTTCGTATAGTAACAACAAGTAAGGTTATCTGTATCAATTTGTCTTGTACTATGAAAGCAGATAAACTTATCTATTTTCATTTGTTTTGCGTATCTGTACATTACATTTTAGAGTTTTTCGTTCATGTGGATCAGTTCCGAGCTTCGTTCCTGCAATTATGATGTGGTCATGATTTCATGGTTTACTTGGGCAAATCCTGACTCATTTAAATCATTTCGTCGATTAAAACAGGTTAACTCTGAATGCTGCTTCCCAATTCTCGCATATCCAGTTAGTCCCTATTAACTTTAGAATGAAAACCGATAAAGTTATCTCCTTAATTTTTCATATGTATCTAATCATGTTGTAACAACAAATAAGGTTATCTGTATCAATTTGTCTTGTAATATTAAAACAAATAACCTTATTCGTGTTTATTTATTTTATGTTTCAATCATTTCGTCGATCAAAACAGGATAAATCTGAATACTGCTTCTCAATTCTCTCATATCCATTTGGTCCTTATTTAACTTTTCAATGAAAACAGATAAAATTATCTGTTTAATTTTTCATGCGTATATGTTGATATAGTAACAACAAGTAAGGTTATATGTATCAATTTGTCTTGTACTATGAAAGCAGATAACCTTATCTGTTTTCATTTGTTTTGCATATCTGTACATTATATTTTAGAGTTCTTGGTTCATGTGGATCAGTTCCGAGTTTCGTTCCTGCAATTCTGATGTGGTCATGATTTCATGGTATACTTAGGCAAATCCTGACTCATTTAAATCATTTCGTCGATTAAAACAGGTTAACTCTGAATGCTGCTTCCTAATTCTCGCATATCCAGTTAGTCCCTATTAACTTTAGAATGAAAACCGATAAAGTTATCTGCTTAATTTTTCATATGTATCTAATCATGTTGTAACAACAAATAAGGTTATCTGTATCAATTTGTCTTGTAATATTAAAACAAATAACCTTATTCGTTTTTATTTATTTTATGTTTCAATCATTTCGTCGATCAAAACAGGATAAGTCTGAATACTGCTTCTCAATTCTCTCATATCCATTTGGTCCTTATTTAACTTTTCAATGAAAACAGATAAAATTATCTGTTTAATTTTTCATGCGTAGATGTTCATATAGTAACAACAAGTAAGGTTATCTGTATCAATTTGTCTTGTACTATGAAATCAGATAACCTTATCTGTTTTCATTTGTTTTGCATATCTGTACATTATATTTTAGAGTTCTTGGTTCATGTGGATCAGTTCCGAGTTTCGTTCCTGCAATTCTGATGTGGTCATGATTTCATGGTATACTTAGGCAAATCCTGACTCATTTTAATCATTTCGTCGATTAAAACAGGTTAACTCTGAATGCTGCTTCCCCGTTCTCGCATATCCAGTTGGTCCCTACTCACTTTCGAATGAAAACCGATAAAGTTATCTGTTTAATTTTTCATATGTATCCAATCATGTAGTAACAACAGATAAGGTTATCTGTATCAATTTGTCTTGTAATATTAAAACAAATAACCTTATTTGTTTTTATTTATTTTACATTTCAATCATTTCGTCGATCAAAACAGGATAAGTCTAAATGCTGCTTCTCAATTCTCTCATATCCATTTGGTCCTTATTTAACTTTTCAATGAAAACAGATAAAATTATCTGTTTAATTTTTCATGCGTAGATGTTCATAAAGTAACAACAAGTAAGGTTATCTGTATCAATTTGTCTTGTACTATGAAAGCATATAACCTTATCTGTTTTCATTTGTTTTGCGTATCTGCACATTATAGTTTAGAGTTTTTGGTTCATGTGGATCAGTTTCGAGCTTCGTTCCTGCCATTCTGATGTGGTCATGATTTCATGGTATACTTAGGCAAATCCCGACTCATTTCAATCATTTCGTCGATTAAAACAGGTTAACTCTGAACGCGGCTTCCCAATTCTCGCATAACCAGTTGGTCCCTATTAACTTTAGAATGGAAACCGATAAAGATATCTGCTTAATTTTTCATATGTATGAAATCATGTAGTAACAATAGATAAGGTTATCTGTATCAATTTGTTTTGTAATATTAAAACAAATAAACTTATTTGTTTTTATTTATTTTACATTTCAATCATTTCGTCGATCAAAACAGGATAAGTCTGAATGCTGCTACTCAATTCTCTCATATCCATTTGGTCCTTATTTAACTTTTCAATGAAAACAGACAAAATTATTTGTTTAATTTTTCATGCGTAGATGTTCGTATAGTAACAACAAGTAAGGTTATCTGTATCAATTTGTCTTGTACTATGAAAGCAGATAAACTTATCTATTTTCATTTGTTTTGCGTATCTGTACATTACATTTTAGAGTTTTTCGTTCATGTGGATCAGTTCCGAGCTTCGTTCCTGCAATTATGATGTGGTCATGATTTCATGGTTTACTTGGGCAAATCCTGACTCATTTAAATCATTTCGTCGATTAAAACAGGTTAACTCTGAATGCTGCTTCCCAATTCTCGCATATCCAGTTAGTCCCTATTAACTTTAGAATGAAAACCGATAAAGTTATCTCCTTAATTTTTCATATGTATCTAATCATGTTGTAACAACAAATAAGGTTATCTGTATCAATTTGTCTTGTAATATTAAAACAAATAACCTTATTCGTGTTTATTTATTTTATGTTTCAATCATTTCGTCGATCAAAACAGGATAAATCTGAATACTGCTTCTCAATTCTCTCATATCCATTTGGTCCTTATTTAACTTTTCAATGAAAACAGATAAAATTATCTGTTTAATTTTTCATGCGTATATGTTGATATAGTAACAACAAGTAAGGTTATATGTATCAATTTGTCTTGTACTATGAAAGCAGATAACCTTATCTGTTTTCATTTGTTTTGCATATCTGTACATTATATTTTAGAGTTCTTGGTTCATGTGGATCAGTTCCGAGTTTCGTTCCTGCAATTCTGATGTGGTCATGATTTCATGGTATACTTAGGCAAATCCTGACTCATTTAAATCATTTCGTCGATTAAAACAGGTTAACTCTGAATGCTGCTTCCTAATTCTCGCATATCCAGTTAGTCCCTATTAACTTTAGAATGAAAACCGATAAAGTTATCTGCTTAATTTTTCATATGTATCTAATCATGTTGTAACAACAAATAAGGTTATCTGTATCAATTTGTCTTGTAATATTAAAACAAATAACCTTATTCGTTTTTATTTATTTTATGTTTCAATCATTTCGTCGATCAAAACAGGATAAGTCTGAATACTGCTTCTCAATTCTCTCATATCCATTTGGTCCTTATTTAACTTTTCAATGAAAACAGATAAAATTATCTGTTTAATTTTTCATGCGTAGATGTTCATATAGTAACAACAAGTAAGGTTATCTGTATCAATTTGTCTTGTACTATGAAATCAGATAACCTTATCTGTTTTCATTTGTTTTGCATATCTGTACATTATATTTTAGAGTTCTTGGTTCATGTGGATCAGTTCCGAGTTTCGTTCCTGCAATTCTGATGTGGTCATGATTTCATGGTATACTTAGGCAAATCCTGACTCATTTTAATCATTTCGTCGATTAAAACAGGTTAACTCTGAATGCTGCTTCCCCGTTCTCGCATATCCAGTTGGTCCCTACTCACTTTCGAATGAAAACCGATAAAGTTATCTGTTTAATTTTTCATATGTATCTAATCATATAGTAACAACAGATAAGGTTATCTGTATCAATTTGTCTTGTAATATTAAAACAAATAACCTTATTTGTTTTTATTTATTTTACATTTCAATCATTTCGTCGATCAAAACAGGATAAGTCTGAATGCTGCTTCTCAATTCTCTCATATCCATTTGGTCCTTATTTAACTTTTCAATGAAAACAGATAAAATTATCTGTTTAATTTTTCATGCGTAGATGTTCATATAGTAACAACAAGTAAGGTTATCTGTATTAATTTGTCTTGTACTATGAAAGTAGATAACCTTATCTTTTTTCATTTTTTTTGCGTATCTGTACATTACATTTTAGAGTTTTAGGTTCATGTGGATCAGTTCCGAGCTTCGTTCCTGCAATTCTGATGTGATCCTGAGTTCATGGTATACTTAGGTAAATCCTGACTCATTTTGTAAGGACCCGGAAAATTTTGAGTTTTAAAAAACAATTATTTAGAAATTTAATCGCGGAATAATCGTTTGGTTTATTATTATATGTTCCGGATTTTTGATTATAAGACCCGAGCCCGGGGTCTTTGGTTTTATTTCGCGCGCGTTACGTACGTAGTATTTTACGTGGGAACCCATGGGAGGCCCTAAAGTCAGATTTTTGGGGCTAAAGGGGGATAAGCCCTCATTTTTCTCCATCTCTCTCTCTCTACCCTTGAGCTCCACCTTCTCTCTTATCTCTCCACCAATCTACTCCACTATTTTCAAATTCCTTGGAGATATAGGAAGCTTGCATCATGCTCAACGTGAAATCGAAGACGGATCTTGATTTGGTGCTCGGAAAGTGCGGAGTTCGAGCTTGGAGGACCACCAAAGCTAGGGCTTTCAACCATTGATCAAATCCACCACTTTAAAGCTTGAGGTAGGGATGTCTCACCCTTATTATGTGTATATTCATGGTATTGGTAGTTGAATTTGTGTTTAGAGTGTGTATAGTTGCGTTTTTGGCTGATTTGGACGAGTGGCGAACTGTCTGTGCGAACCAGAGATCGACCAAGTCGCTCTAGCGACCATCTAGCGACCAAGTCGCTCTAGCGACCATCTAGCGAGCCCCACTGATTTTTGGTGCGTCCAGCGACTTTTTAACCGCTCCAGCGACTTATCGGGCGACTTGTACTGACGGTTTTCACCCTAATTTGAGATTATGCACGTTTAAGAGTACTTCCTCTCATGCACATGGCATGTGGGACGTGTGACACAAGCGAGGTCTTATAGTGGCAATAAATTTCGTGGGGCTCGACGCCTTTATTCATATTTTCATTTCTCTTTCACTACGAGATTAGATTGTGATTGGCGTGATATGTGAATGGCCGGTAAAGGGTCAAACTATGAATTTGTATTACAATGACATAATGTGATTTCTAGCCTCGACGGGAGTTGTGCTAGTTATGTGATGTCTAGCCTCCGACGGGAGATGTGCTAGTATGTTTCAATGTTGTCTAGCCACCATCGGGTGATGTGCTAGTTGGAATATGACAGCTGAGTCGATATGAGAACCGCGAATTGACCAAAATGGTTGACATACTATGTCTAGCCTAATGGATTACTTGTCATCTATGTGTTATTATGAACTGTTCATGAAGCATGCCATATCATTCATATTCATATAATATTGGCAAAGATATCTCTACTGGAATTTTAGCTCACCCCTTCATTCTTTCAGGTACAGATCCGGAGACTTGACATGGAGTGTATGGATGCATGGTGGGGCATGTTTTGAGAAGACCGTCATATAGGAGTTACATAGCATCTTTAGAACGATTTTTGAAAGATGTAAACTAACTCCCATTTGTTCCTTCATTGTAATTGAAAGCAAATGGTATTGTATTTGTTCAAACTATATTTTGGGGTGATAGGCCGGGAGTGCCACCCATGAACTATAATATTTGAAACATTTTATCAATGAAGGATTTTAGAAATTATATTTTGGGCAATTGCAAGGTTTTGGAATGGTAAATAGGATTATGCCATGTATTTGAAAAATGGGGGCGTGACAACTTGGTATCAGAGCGTGAGTTATATAATACTTTGAGACCGTGTGGAGACTTAGAGTCTCATGCGTTCAAAACTCTGCATCTTAGAAAGACATGTGTGTGCTTGTGTGCATGACATTCATTTGCATTGCACCTCTTACCGTTTATGAGTAATATAGAACTGATGGCCCGTGTTGGGGACTTGTGTAAGACGTTGTCCTTGTAACGTGTTGTTGTTTGACATTGTTAGTGCTTTGCACTTTGTAGAGATATGCCTCATAGACGTGGTGTGAGGTTGGATAGACCCCAAGGCCGAGGTCGCTACCGTGAGATACCATTGGAGAATGTTGTGAGTCAACAGAGGGTTCCTCGCGCGGAGGGAGTGAATGAGGAAGTAGAGCAAAACGTTGTACCACCGGTTGCTTCGGGTGTGTTTGCTAGAGAATTTGTGGCGGCGCTTGCCGAGGCTAATCTGTTGAACACGGCTGCAAGGGCAAATGTTGGGAATCGAGCAATCGATGCCATGAGAGAGTTCCGACGCTTGAATCCACCCCAATTTAGCGGGGAAGGTGGTGATTTTCTCGCGGCCAACCATTGGCTTTTTGAAATTCGCAAACTGTTCAATGCTTTGAGTATAGTGGAGGATGACCTTAGGGTCAATATTGTGGCATGTCAATTGACGGGAGAGGCGAACGAATGGTGGGAGTCGATCCTTGAGTCAAGGAAAGATGCGCGGAGGGCCGCTACGCAACCAGTTAGGGTCGATGAATCGGATGTGGAAACGTTGACATGGGCAGACTTTGAGGTTCTCTTCGAGAACCAATATTTTCCAGAATCCTATCATGAACAACTACGTGAACAGTTTGAGAGGTTGGAACAGGGCACCATGACCGTGTCAGAATATGCTGCAAGGTTTCAAACCTTATCCCGCTTTGCACCGGAGCTCGTGGCTTCGGAATATCGTAAGTGCCGGCGTTTTGAGAGGGGTCTTCACTCCTCAGTTAAGAGGCTCGTGGTGAGCCAGCATAAGATGAGTTTTGCGGACATTGTTGAATGTGCGAGAAGTGTTGAATTGCCCAAAGAGGCACAACGAGGTTCCAGAGTTTGGGAGCCAAGGCGATCGAGTGTGGTGCCTAATTATTCTTCGTCATCGGGAAGTTCTGGGAGTCAAGGGCGTAAGCGCCAGAGAGAGCAATTTCAGTCTCAAAGGAGCCATTCAAATCTTAGACCGCCAAATTCGTCGGACTCGAGGAGCAATGCTTCTAGGCCTCCAAGTGTATGTTTTCGATGTAATCAATCGAGTCATGTCCGCTCTCAATGCCCGATGCCTCCCAAGGTGTGTTATATATGTGGTAAGGAAGATCATATTTTGAGAAATTGTCCTCAAGGGGGAGGAGTACATAGTGAGGTTGGCTCGGTGCAGCAACCAAGGCAAGGGCAGGGACAGCGACAACAACAATCCCAATTTCGCCAGGCCACTTCGGTTCAAGGCTCTCAATCTGAGAAAGGGGCTAGTTCTTCGGCACCAATGAACTTTGCTCGACGTGGAGGCGGGTATATGCAAGGACATCAAGTTCCCGCTAGAGCTTATAATATTACCGCAGCAATGGCACCTTCTACTTCTCAGAGTCCAGACACGTCGGTTGTGAGGGGTACATTTCTCGTATTCAACTCCTTTGCGAGAGTTCTATTTGATTCTGGAGCATCGCATTCATTTATTGCTACATCATTTGTTTGTGCTTTGGACTTGGAGACTGATTTGTTAGACCCACCGTTGCATGTTGAGACACCTATTGGAGGGAGGTCACTACTTGATCGTGTGTGTAGAGATTGTGAGCTTGTCATACTTGACCGACGTTTTACTTGTGATTTTATTGTGTTGAGCATGACCGGGTTTGATGTTATCTTGGGTATGGACTGGTTGTCTACCCATCATGCTATGATTGATTGTTTTAAACGTCGGGTCCGTATTTGTCCACCTGTTGATGGTTGCTTTGAATTCTTTGGAGAACGACGGGAGCCGTTAGAACCTTATTTGTATGAACCTCGAGCGCGAGATTCTATTTATGCGTTGTTGGCTAATTTGACTCTTAACAAGAATGTGCATGTGCGTGGTGAGTTACCATTGGTGGTTCGAGACTTCCCGAATGTGTTCCCGGAGGAGTTACCCGGTTTACCTCTCGAGAGAGAGATTGAATTTACGATAGATTTGATTCCGGGTGCCGCACCGATTTCTATGCCTCCATATCGTTTTGCGCCAGCCGAGTTGAAGGAGTTGAAGGTTCAATTGCAAGAGTTGCAAGATTTGGGTTTTATACGTCCGAGTACGTCACCATGGGGAGCTTCGGCCTTATTTGCACAAAAGAAAGATGGGTCTTTACGATTGTGCATCGATTATCGAAAGTTGAACCGTGTGACTGTGAAGAACAAGTATCCAATGCCAAGAATTGATGACTTGTTTGATCAACTCCGAGGGGCAAAGTGTTTCTCGAAAATTGATTTGAGATTAGGGTATCACTAGTTGAGGGTTCGGAGTGAGGATATTCCGAAGACTGCTTTCCGTACACGCTATGGGCATTATGAGTTTGTTGTGATGCCATTCGGGTTGACCAATGCATCGGCAACGTTTATAGACCTTATGAACCGTATCTTCCGCATGTACCTTGATCAGTTTGTGGTGGTGTTCGTTGACGATATCTTGATCTATTCGTCTACGGAGGAAGAACACCAATCACACCTTGCCATTGTTCTTCAACTTTTGAGGGAGCATTGCCTTTATGCCAAACTTAGCAAGTGTGAGTTTTGGCTTTCCGAAGTCAAGTTTTTGGGACATGTCGTTTCCCAAGGTGGAGTCTCTGTTGATCCGGGAAAGATAGAATCGGTTATGGAGTGGCAACGACCAAAGAATGTTTTTGAGATCCGGAGCTTTTTGGGCTTGGCCGGGTATTATCGTCATTTTGTGCTTGACTTCTCTCGTTTGGTTGCGCCTATGACTCAATTGACTCGTAAGGGGACACGTTTTGTTTGGGATGATGCCTGTGAGGCAGCGTTTGAGGAGATGAAGCGGCGTTTGACTAGCGCACCAGTGTTGATTGCGCCCGAGCGAGGAGTTAGTTACTCGGTGTACTGTGATGCATCGAAGGAAGGACTTGGGTGTGTGTTGATGCAGACAGGACGGGTTGTGGCCTACGGGTCAAGGCAATTGAAGATACACGAACGGAATTATCCAACTCATGACTTGCAGCTGGTCGCAGTGGTGCTTGCTTTGAAAATTTAGCGACATTACCTCTATGGTGAGAAGTTTGAAGTCTTCTCCGATCACAAGAGTTTGAAATACTTATTCTCTCAGAAGGAGTTAAATTTAAGACAACGCCATTGGATGGAGCACATTGAGGATTATGATTTTGAATTACAGTATCACCCGGGGAAGGCGAATGTTGTAGCGGATGCCTTGAGTAGAAAACCAACCCAATTGGCGAGCTTGGCCATTCGTGAGTGGAAAGTGATGAATGAGTTGGGAAGTTATGCGACACATTTTGAGGAGGATGGTGATGGAGCAACATTGTGTAATTTGACCATCCAATCCACCTTATCCACCCGAGTAGTGGACGCTCAACAACATGATGAAGAGATGGAGCAATTGCGTTGAAATTTCTTGAGTGGCAATGCACGAGATGGATGGATGATTTATGCAGATCAAAGCCTTCGATTTCAAGAAAAATTGTTTGTACCCGTCGCTTGTCGGGAAGAGATTTTACGAGAGTTTCATCACTCTCCTTTAGCCATTCATCCTCGTGGGACGAAAATGTATCATGATTTGCGTCGACAATTTTGGTGGTTCGGAATGAAGAGAGATGTAATGAGATTTGTGTCGAGATGTTTAACATGCCAACAAGTGAAGGCTGAACACCAACGACCTGCGGGGGAGTTACAACCATTGCCAGTAGCGGAATGGAAGTGGGAGAACGTGACAATGGATTTTGTTACAGGTTTGCCGAGATCACCGAGAGGGCATGATGCGATATGGGCAGTAGTGGACCGTTTGACCAAGACCGATCACTTTCTACCGATTCAGTTGAGAAGCTCAGTCGGTTGTATGTACGTGAGATTATCCGATTGCATGGGATTCCAGTTTCTATTGTGTCCGATCGAGACCCACGATTCACAGCACGATTTTGGTAGAGTTTGCAAGCAGCGCTTGGAACGAACTTACTATTTAGTACCGCGTATCACTCACAGACCGATGGACAATCCGAGCGTACGATTCAGATTCTTGAGGACATGCTTTGGGCATGCGTCCTAGATTTTCAGGGAAGTTGGGAGGATCACTTACTGCTCGTTGAGTTCGCATATAATAATAGCTATCAGTCGAGTATTGAGATGGCACTGTTTGAGGCTTTGTACGGTAGGCCGTGTAGATCGCCGGTATGTTGGACCCAATTGGGTGAGGCAACGTTTGTTGGGCCGGATTTTATTGGTGAGACTATTGAGAGCATGAAGTTGATTCATAAGCAACTTTTGTTAGCTCAAGAGAAGACTACCGAGCTAGTCAAAGTGATTCGCCAACGATTACTTACCGCTCAAAGTCGACAGAAGAGCTATGCCAATCAACGTCATCGTCCGTTATCGTTTGAGGTGGGAGACCATGTGTTTTTGAAAGTATCGCCATGGCGAGGCTTATCGTGTTTTGGACGAAAGGGGAAGCTATCTCCGAGATATGTTGGGCCATTTGATATTATCGAAAGAATTGGAGAGGTTGCGTACCGTTTAGCCTTACCGCCAAAGTTGTCGGGTGTGCATGACGTGTTTCATGTTTCGATGTTGAGAAAGTACGAAACGGATCCTTCTCACATTTTGGAATGGTCCGAACTAGAACTTGAAGCCGATGCGTCCTATGGGGAGCAACCGACACGTATTTTAGATTCTCGTGACCAAGTGTTGAGAGGTAAGACGATACCGTTGGTTCGTGTACTATGGGGCAATCAAGGTAAAAAGGAATCGACTTGGGAATGTGAGGACGAGGTTCGGGAGAAATACCCACATCTGTTTACTCCTTGATTACTATACCTTTGTTAGCGGAATAATGGTTTGGGGCGTGTTTGCCACCATGTTTATCGGTGTCTTATACTATTTCTTTAGAGTTCTGGCGGAGTATCCGTATCTTACTTGTGATCGTGTTCAGAGGTGTCGGTGTCGACATGTTGGTTTAAATTTCGAGGACGAAATTCCTTTTAAGGAGGGGAGGATGTAAGGACCCGGAAAATTTTGAGTTTTAAAAGATAATTATTTAAAAATTTAATCGCGGAATAATCGTTTGGTTTATTATTATATGTTCCGGATTTTTGATTATAAGACCCGAGCCCGGGGTCTTTGGTTTTATTTCGCGCGCGTTACGTACGTAGTATTTTACGTGGGAACCCATGGGAGGCCCTAAAGTCAGATTTTTGGGGCTAAAGGGGGATAAGCCCTCATTTTTCCCCATCTCTCTCTCTCTCTACCCTTGAGCTCCACCTTCTCTCTAATCTCCCCACCAATCTACTCCACCATTTTCAAATTCCTTGGAGATATAGGAAGCTTGCATCGTGCTCAACGTGGAATCGAAGACGGATCTTGATTTGGTGCTCGGGAAGTGTGGAGTTCGAGCTTGGAGGACCACCAAAGCTAGGGCTTTCAACCATTGATCAAATCCACCACTTTAAAGCTCGAGGTAGGGATGTCTCACCCTTATTATGTGTGTATTCATGGTATTGGTAGTTGAATTTGTGTTTAGAGTGAGTATAGTTGCGTTTTTGGCCGATGTGGACGAGTGGCGAACTGTCGGTGCGAACCAGAGATCGACCAAGTCGCTTTAGCGACCATCTAGCGACCCCCACTGATTTTTGGTGCATCCAGCGACTTTTTAACCGCTCCAGCGACTTGTACTGACGGTTTTCACCCTAATTTGAGATTATGGACGTTTAAGAGTACTTCCTCTCATGCACATGGCATATGGGACGTGTGACACAAGCGAGGTCTTATAGTGGCAATAAATTTCGTGGGGCTCGACGCCTTTATTCATATTTGAAGCTCCATAGGCCGAGCTCCCTTTTTTGGTTGGCACGTTCATGACCAAAATACACATTTCTGTGTATTCCTTTTTATCGAGTTGTATTCACATTATTTTATATTTTAGAGTGTCTGTATTAGGATGTGGAAAGGAATCTCACACTTTGTATTTCTTTTTTGGTTTTCCACATGAGTGCGGTAGTTGTTAGTCAAGTCTTTTGACAGTGGGAATCACTCCAAGCAACATCGGCCTTCATTACTTTGAGGATTTTGAAGCAGAAGTATTTTGCTCAAGCAAAAAGTTTTTGCTCAAGCAAAACAGGCATTTTATGACGCAGCGACCACACCAGATTATTTCTCATCATTGCTCTATATATTTATACCACATATTAGGTCGAAACGGCTGTGCTGGGTGGCTGCATAACTTTAGAATTTGTTCCTTTTTATTCGCAGTGCATATTTGGTATTTGGGATATACAAGGGATTATATACCATATAATTGATATACACTTTCTATTGTGAGAGAGATCTGGGGGACTGAGATCTCTTCTTTGGTATTTGGGATATACAAGGGATTATATACCATATAATTGATATACACTTTCTATTGTGAGAGAGATCTATGGGACTGAGATCTCTTCTTTGGTATTTGGGATATACAAGGGATTATATACCATATAATTGATATACACTTTCTATTGTGAGAGAGATCAGGGGGACTGAGATCTTTTCTTTTTGGGTTCTCTATATAAAGGCTCTGTTATTGGGGTGAGTCGGCAAGGAATCAAAAAGACCTATGATGGAACAAAGTCCTTTCGTGGAGTTCGGAAGGCAATTAGCAGGAAGGCTTGAGGATTCAAGATTCGGCGATCATGCAGTGGGTACGATGAACGTGGATTCGGCAGGTAGATCTTAGGACTCGTGGTGAGGATACACGGTCAGTGTTAAGATTGCTTGTAATCGTACATTTGTTTTAGTGCATGATTCCTTCCCGTGGTTTTTACCCGATTTTGGGCTTTTCCACGTAAGATTGGTGTTCTGTTCTTTGGTTGATTTTGTGGTGTGTTTGAAATCATCGAGTAAGGCGAAATAAGTACTCCTAGCATCACTTTAGAAATTTCATTTGGTATTAGAGCGGGTCACTATAAATTAGAATTGTTTTTCGAATTCTTAGTGGATCCTTAGGTTGCAATGGAGTTGAATACAAATCGGCCCCCTGTTCTAGATCGTACTAATTTTGATCATTGGAAGGCAAAGATGGAGGCCTATTTAAAGGCCATTGACGAAGATGTTTGGAATGCATGTGAAGTGAGGTATATGCCGCCAACTGTAACTGTTGAGGGAACTTCGGCACCTAAGGCTAGTGTGAAGTTTACAGCGGAGGAGAAGGCACTACGTGCAGCAAATAGCAGGGCACTGAATGTACTATTTACTCATGTCGATACAAAGGAGTTCCACCGTATATCTACATGCAAAACAGCAAAGGATGCGTGGGATATTCTTGTCATTACCCACGAAGGAACTGATACAGTAAAGCAAGGGAAGTTGCAACCACTACCAAGTTTGAAATGCTGCGTATGAGGGAAGATGAGACATTTGACGAGTTCTACGCCAAACTCAACCACATAGTCAACACCAGCTATACCTTGGGTGAGCCTATTACTCCCTTTTGTGTTGTCAAAAAAATTTTGCGATCTCTTCCTGAACGATTTAAAAATAAAGTTGATATTTTAGAAAGTAAGAGAAAATTACCTGAAATGTCTGTGGAAGAAATAGTAGGGCAATTTCAAAATTATGAGCTTACACATTTTGATCAAGACTTATTCCCTACTAAAAGTACTAATAAAGGATCGGAAAAACAAATTGCTTTTTCTAGTAAGAATACTACGAGAGGTTTGGAAAGACAAACAATTTTTTCTAGTAAAAATAATGAATCGAATGAGTCGGACAGCGATGACAATTACGATACGGAGGCCATGGCATTATTTACCAAGAACTTCAAACGATTTTTTAAGAAAAAGAATAATGATAGTGACAACAATGGTAAGAAAGGTAGAGGAAAATTTGAGTCCTCTAGTAACAAAGATCGGAAAGGAGTAAAGGGACCACCCTCGGGGCCGAAGTGCTATGAGTGCCATGGTTATGGACATCTTGCTCAGGATTGCACAAATAAAAAGGCTAAGCAGAAAATACTCAGTGTGACGACTTGGGATGATGACACTGATAGTGAGAAGTCGAATAGTGATAGAGATGAGGAAACCAATGAAAAAAACTTCTTGGCGTTCACAACAAATCATCATGAAAGTGATATGACACAGCAAAAGTTGGGGAATGGAGGAACCCATGATAGTGACGATGAAGAGGAGGAAGTGAAGTTTGATGAGTTGCAGGAGGCTTATAACAAGTTATATGAAGAAAGCCGGAAACTCACCAAACAGAATGATAAGCTTGCTAGTAAGAATGAGGCAGCTGTGGCTGATCTGTCAAAAGCACTATCCTCAGCAAGGGAGTTGTCAGAAAATCTTGAAAGTGTCACTCAGGAGAGGAATCAATTCAAACTGGAAGTATTGGAACTTCGGGAGAAAGTCAGCAAGTTGGAAGAGCTGAACGGGATAAACAAAGGTAAAATAAAAAAATTGACTACTGATTTGACTAATGCTAATGCTATTCTTGAGCGCATGAATACAGGTTCTAAGCATTTAGATGATATTCTTGATGTACAAAGATCAGTCAGTGACCGATCTGGACTCGGGTTTAAAGCCACATGCTCAAATCAAGAAAATGTCAGGAAGATATCTGAAGAAAAGCATAAGGAGACCGCTTAAAAAAATCCTGTAAGCACGTCAATATTTGAAAATCGACACAAAGAGGTAAAATCAAAAGCTATTTACAATACTGTTAAGCCTCCAATTTTTATTAAGATGCCTGCTCATATTCAAAGAACTACTGTTGGGAGATTTATCCCCGTGTGCCATTATTGCGGTGTTAAAGGACATACTCATCCTTATTGTTTTCAATTGTATGGCTATCCTACACGTCGTTATGTGAGTTTTAGCAAGAAAAGTATGCATCAGAATGGTGGTAATCATAAGCATAAGGAACAAACTCATAACTGTGTTAAATAGAATAAACCCAATGAGAAAGATCATGTTAAAACTTACAGCTCTAAGACTAAGCCTGTATCGGTTAGGAGTGTTGATTTGCATTGCATGGTCGTTCACACTGCACTAAAAGCACAAAACACTAATATGTGGTATCTTGATAGTGGATGCTCTCGTCACATGTCAGGAGACAAATCTATTTTTACAAAGTTTGAAAATTACAATGGAGGTTCTGTTACGTTTGGTGATGGCAGCAAGTCCAAAGTTGTCGGAAAAGGGATTATTCAGGCCCCTGGAGTTGGTACTTTGGAAAATGTTCTTTTTGTAGAAGGACTCAAAGCTAACTTGATTAGTATAAGTCAGATGTGTGATTCCCTTCATGAATTTAGATTCTCGAAGAATGATTGTTATATCTTAGATGGCTAATGTAATGCATGGTACTCGAACTTCTGACAATTGCTATGGTATTATATCCTTAGATAATGTGACTTGTCATTCCACTAAATTAGAGGAGATAGATCTTTGGCATCAACGGTTAGGCCATATCAATTACAAGGACCTATCTATATTAACTAAAAAGGAGTTAATTCGCGGAGTACCTAGACTGAGTCGCCCGTCTCATCACATATGTGGTCCGTGTCAGATTGGAAAGCAAACTAGAGCTGTTCATAAAAAGACCAACACGTTGGCCACCACCAGACCTCTAGAATTGCTTCATATGGACTTAATGGGTCCCTCAAGGATAGCTAGTATTGCTGGAAAGAAATATATTTTCGTTATAGTGGATGATTTCACATGGTTTACATGGGTTAACTTTTTACGTGAAAAATCTGAGACCATTACATTCTTTAAGTCATTTGTCAAAAGTGTGCAAAATGAAAAGAGCATGAAAATTGGTATGATAGTTCGCATTCGCTCAGATCATGGCAAAGAATTTGAAAATAGTGAATATGCAACATTCTGTGAGGATCTAGGGATTAATCATGAGTTTTCTGCTCCTAAGACCCCTCAACAAAATGGGGTGGTTGAACGTAAGAATAGAGTGATTCAGGAGATGGCACGAGTCATGCTTCATTCTCGTAAGATTGCACTCAGGTTTTGGGCTGAGGCTGTGAACACTGCGTGTTATATTATTAATAGGGTATATCTTCATCCAGGAACCAAGAATACCCCTTATGAACTATGGAAAGGGAAGAAGCCAAATGTTAAGTACTTTAGAACTTTTGGTAGTAAGTGCTACATAATGAAAGATAGGCAGAAATTGGGTAAGTTTGACTCTCGTAGTGATGAAGGCATATTTCTTGGGTATTCTCCAAATAGTCGTGCTTTTCGTGTTTTTAATCTTCGCACATCCTCCGTTATGGAATCTATTAATGTTGTTATTGATGACATGACTCTGGATGAGCCAGAGGTTACTAATTACGAGTGTTTTGAGCCTTTTTGTGTTCAAGAACAAACAGATGAAGCAAACTGTCAAGATGATGGAGATACTGAAGATGAAGTTGAGAACGATGAAGAGAAAATCAAAACAGAGGAACATGATGATTCCATAGAGACGGGTGATACCCTGAAACTCTCAGCACGGGTCAAATTAAATCATCCAGAAACACAAGTGATTGGTAAGGTATCGGATCCTATGAAAACTCGCAGGCAGATTCGAGATGAGGTAACCTATTTCTGCTATGTCTCCTTAATTGAACCTAAAAATATCAAGGAAGCTTTGCTTGATGATTGTTGGATTAGTGCTATGCATGAGGAACTACATCAATTTGAACGTAACGATGTGTGGACATTGGTTCCCAAACCTAAAAATACAAACGTTATTGGAACAAAATGGATCTTTAAAAATAAAACCAATGAGGAAGGTGTAGTTATCAGAAATAAAGCTAGGCTTGTAGCTCAAGGATATACTCAGGTAGAGGGAATAGATTTTGAAGAAACCTTTGCCCCAGTAGCTCGTCTAGAATCCATACGGCTCATGCTAGCTATTGCTTGTCACATGAAGTTTAAACTGTTTCAGATGGATGTGAAAAGTGCTTTTTTAAATGGCATAATTAAAGAAGAGGTGTATGTTTCACAACCTAAGGGTTTTGAAGATCCCCATAAACTAGACCATGTGTATCACCTAAAAAAGGCCCTATATGGGTTAAAGCAGGCTCCTCGGGCTTGGTATGAACGCCTGACTCAGTTTCTTACTCAGAATGGTTTTTCCAGAGGAAATGTTGATAAAACGCTTTTTGTGAAACATGAGAATAAACACATTTTGGTTGCTCAAATCTACGTCGATGATATAATTTTTGGTTCGACATCACCATCTCTCGTCAAATATTTTTCCAACACCATGCAAAGTGAGTTTGAGATGAGTATGATGGGAGAATTATCTTACTTTCTCGATCTTCAAGTTAAACAGTTTGATACTGGCATGTTTATATCTCAGTGTAAGTATGCAAAAGGGCTTGTTAGCAAGTTTGGTCTTGAGTCCGCTAAGCATGCTCGTACTCCTATGAGCACTACTGTTAAGCTTGCACGAGATAGTGAAGGCATAGATGTTGATCAGACCACTTATCGTAGTATGATAGGTAGCTTACTGTACCTTACTGCTAGTCGTCCAGATATTGCATTTAGTGTTGGGGTTTGTGCTCGGTATCAGGCATCTCCTAAAGAGTCTCATCTCTCAGTCGTTAAACGTATAATAAAATATGTGAGTGGAACTCTTAACTATGGAATATGATTTACCCATGACACTACTACTAACTTGGCTGGTTACACTGATGCCAATTGGGCTGGCTGTGCAGACGATAGGAAGAGTACTTCTGGTGGATGTTTTTACATAGGAAACAATCTAGTTTCCTGGCTTAGTAAAAAACAGAATTCAATTTCCCTATCTACAGCCGAGGCTGAATATATCGCAGCGGGTAGTGGATGTACTCAATTGTTGTGGATGAAGCAGATGCTGGCTGATTATGGTATTACCCAAGGTACTATCACTCTTTTTTGTGACAATACTAGTGCTATAAATATCTCTAAAAATCCTGTTCAGCACTCTCGCACTAAACATATAGACATTCGTCACCATTTCATTCGAGATCTTGTCGAGGATAGGGTAATTCTCTTAGAATATCTGGATACTGAACATCAGAAGGCCGACATCTTTACTATACCTCTTGATCACATTCGTTTCGATTATCTTCGTAATTCTGTGGGGGTATGCTCTATCGATTGAGTTTTGTTTTATCTTTTTCATTAATTCTTTTCTTTTCTTTTTTTTCTTGTTCGTTTCTTACTGTTAGTTTATCTTTGTTTATGTTTTTAAGTTTGCTACATATGCTTTTAATATATATTTAAAAATAAAAAATAAAAAAAATTAGCTTTTTCCTGTTGAGGTCAGTTTTTGTGAGCTTTAAGTTGTTGGCTGACATGGTGCAATTGTAGTTTCTTATTGTTTTTCATGACTGTGCTCACTAGGGATTTCTGTGTACATGATTTTTGAGTACAAATCTTAATATACTTCGTATTGTCTGGAAGTAGCATAAGTCTTGTCCAAATGACCTCCACTTGCTCGTTCACATCAGAAATAGATGCTCCCTAATTCTTTTACGTCATTTACCATGTAGCTACATTGTGTCTTGTTTTCTTCCCTCAAGATTGACCTTTCAGCATTTTGGATACTCTGTGGGAGTTGAATATATTTAAAAAAAAAAAAGGAGATTTTGTATATGGTGAATTTAATTTTATGGCCTTTCGGGCTTTTCACTTAGTAACCGGGCCTCTTGCCTCAGTAAGCAGTGAGTGTTCGCGTCAAACGGTGAAGAGTTCCAAGAGTGTCTTGTGTGGCTTGCTTGGGTTCGTAGCCTTTTTGACTCGAGTAAGTAAGTCCGTTGGGGTGTTCTTTACATCTAGTGCCCTACGACCGTCTGGTTTGGGTGTCACTGGCCTAAAGCTCGCTACAAGGGTCAATTAGAAAGCTTAAGGGACCAGGGCATTGCACAGCCACATTATCGTTGTTGGAGCTTGGTTGAGGGGGAGTTTGTAGTAAATTGATTATCAAAATGTCTTGGTTTGACTTCTTGAGGGGGAGACCACTTGACCATCTTACATACATGAGAGACCAAGGTAAGCTCTTAGGTCGAGCTGCATATCTCTGACGTGATGCACACACACACTTTTGTCATTTGGGTCTTGATTCATAATACTTATCTTGCTCTTGATGTATACAAGCTTTGGTCCTCAAAAACTTCACGTCACCATTTTATCCTAGTGTGTATTTTCATGATTTTCAATAACTCCCTACTATTAATCTAGGTCTTGCCACCGAAATTTGCTCTCAAAGATTAGACTTTATTGAATTTATTTTGCCCCCGAGTGTGTTTTTACTGATGCTGCATTTGGGATTCGTCGGGTTTGTTTCTCTATCATCTATTATAGCTATTTCCAGTTTCGAGTCTTTGCTTACATCACTATGTGCATGTGATTATTGCTGCTGGACATATCTTGATGGTCATTGGTACGGCTAAGGGTTTTATTCCTTGGTATTCTCACTAGTACATTGCAGGTTACTTTGTCCTTCCTTGACAAAAAGGGGGAGATGGTCACAATGATATTCCATGCTTTTGTTTTGTGTGTTTCTAACTTTCTAATAGTTGTGAGATGTGTTTTGATGGTGCAGCGATATAGATTTCCAACTCACAGGTCTCTTAGGGGATAGGTGTTATATATGTTGAGTGTGTTTTGTCATGGAAGTGCCAAAGGGGGAGATTGAAGCTCCATAGGCCGAGCTCCTTTTTTTGGTTGGCACGTTCATGACCAAAATACACATTTCCGTGTATTCCTTTTTATCGAGTTGTATTCACATTATTTTATATTTTAGAGTGTCTGTATTAGGATGTAGAAAGGATCAGGGGGACTGAGATCTCTTCTTTGGTATTTGGGATATACAAGGGATTATATACCATATAATTGATATACACTTTCTATTGTGAGAGAGATCTATGGGACTGAGATCTCTTCTTTGGTATTTGGGATATACAAGGGATTATATACCATATAATTGATATACACTTTCTATTGTGAGAGAGATCAGGGGGACTGAGATCTTTTCTTTTTGGGTTCTCTATATAAAGGCTCTGTTATTGGGGTGAGTCGGCAAGGAATCAAAAAGACCTATGATGGAACAAAGTCCTTTCGTGGAGTTCGGAAGGCAATTAGCAGGAAGGCTTGAGGATTCAAGATTCGGCGATCATGCAGTGGGTACGATGAACGTGGATTCGGCAGGTAGATCTTAGGACTCGTGGTGAGGATACACGGTCAGTGCTAAGATTGTTTGTAATCGTACATTTGTTTTAGTGCATGATTCCTTCCCGTGGTTTTTACCCGATTTTGGGGTTTTCCATGTAAGATTGGTGTTCTGTTCTTTGGTTGATTTTGTGGTGTGTTTGAAATTATCGAGTAAGGCGAAATAAGTACTCCTAGCATCACTTTAGAAATTTCAAAATTTTCGTTTCTCTTTCACTATGAGATTAGATTGTGATTGGCGTGATATGTGAATGGCCGGTAAAGGGTCAAACTATGAATTTGTATTACAATGACATAATGCGATTTCTAGCCTCCGACGGGAGTTGTGCTAGTTATGTGATGTCTAGCCTCCGACGGGAGATGCGCTAGTTATATATATAAATGGTCTAGCCTCCGACGGGAGATGTGCTAGTATGTTTCGATGTTGTCTAGCTACCATCGGGTGATGTGCTAGTTGGAATATGACAACTGAGTCGATATGAGAACCGCGAATTGACCAAAATAGTTGACATACAGTTCTATGTCTAGACTAATGGATTACTTGTCATCCATGTATTATTATGAACTGTTCATGAAGCATGCCATATCATTCATATTCATATAATATTGGCGTAGATATCTCTGTTGGAATTTTAGCTCACCCCTTCATTCTTTCAGGTACAGATCCGGAAACTTGACATGGAGTGTATGGATGCATGGTGGGGCATGTTTTGAGAAGACCGTCATGTAGGAGTTACATAGCATCTTTAGAAATATTTTTGAAAGATGTAAACTAACTCACATTTTGTTCCTTCATTGTAATTGAAAGCAAATGGTATTGTATTTGTTCAAACTATATTTTGGGGTGATAAGTCGGAAGTGCCACCCATGAACTGTAATATTTGAAACATTTTATCAATGAAAGATTTTAGAAATTATATTTTGGGCAATTGCAAGGTTTTGGAATGGTAAATAGGATTATGCCATGTATTTGAAAGACGGGGGCGTGACACAATTTCGTCGATTAAAACAGGTTAACTCTGAATACTGCTTCCCAATTCTCGCATATCCATTTGTTCCCTATTAAATTTAGAATGAAAACCGATAAAGTTATCTGCTTAATTTTTCATATGTATCTAATCATATAGTAACAACAGATAAGGTTATCTGTATCAATTTGTCTTGTAATATTAAAACAAATAACCTTATTTGATTTTATTTATTTTACATTTCAATCATTTCGTCGATCAAAACAAGATAAGTCTGAATGCTGCTTCTCAATTCTCTCATATCAATTTGGTCCTTATTTAACTTATCAATGAAAACAGATAAAATTATCTGTTTAATTTTTCATGCGTAGATCTTCATATAGTAACAACAAGTAAGATTATCTGTATCAATTTGTCTTGTACTATGAAAAGAGATAACCTTATCTGTTTTCATTTGTTTTGCGTATCTTTACATTATATTTTAGAGTTTTTGGTAAATGTGTATCAGTTCCGAGCTTCGTTTCTGTAATTCTGATGTGGTCATGAGTTCATGGTATACTTAGGCAAATCCTGACTCATTTCAATCATTTCGTTGATTAAAACAGGTTAACTCTGAATGCTGCTTCCCAATTCTCGCATATCCATTTGGTCCTTATTAACTTTAGAATGAAAATCGATAAAGTTATCTGCTTAATTTTTCATATGTATCTAATCATATAATAACAACAGATAAGGTTATCTGTATCAATTTTTCTTATAATATTAAAACAAATAACCTTATTTATTTTTTATTTATTTTACATTTCAATCATTTCGTCGATCAAAACATGATAAGTCTGAATGACGCTTCTCAATTCTCTAATATCCATTTGGTCCTTATTTAACTTTTCAATGAAAACAGATAAAATTGACTGTTTAATTTTTCATGCGTAGATGTTCATATAGTAACAACAAGTAAGGTTATCTGTATCAATTTGTCTTGTACTATGAAAGCAGATAACCTTATCTGTTTTCATTTGTTTTGCGTATCTGGAAATTATATTTTAGAGTTTTTGGTTCATGTGGGTCAGTTCCGGACTTCGTTCTTGCAATTCTGATGTGGTCATGAGTTTATGGTATACTTAGGCAAATCCTGACTCATTTTAATCATTTCGTAGCTTAAAACAGGTTAACTCTGAATTCTGCATCCCAATTCTCGCATATCCAGTTGGTCCCTATTAACTTTAGAATGAAAACAGATAAAGTTATCAGCTTAATTTTTCATACGTATCTAATCATATAGTAACAATAGATAAGGTTATCTGTATCAATTTGTCTTGTATTATTATTAAAACAAATAACCTTATTTGTTTTTATATATTTTAAATTTCAATCATCACGTCGATCAAAACAGGATAAGTCTGAATGCTGTTTCTCAATTCTCTCATATTCATTTGGTCCTTATTTAACTTTTCAATGAAAACAGATAAAATTATCTGTTTAATTTTTCATGCGTAGATGTTCATATAGTAACAACAAGTAAGGTTATCTGTATCAATTTGTCTTGTAATATGAAAACAGATAACCTTATCTGTTTTCATTTGTTTTGTGTATCTTTACATTACATTTTAGAGTTTTTGGTAAATGTGTATCAGTTCCGAGCTTCGTTTCTGCAATTCTGATGTGGTCATGAGTTCATGGTATACTTAGGCAAATCCTGACTCATTTCAATCATTTCGTCGATTAAAATAGGTTAACTCTGAATGCTGCTTCCCAATTCTCGCATATCCA